>OZ010700.1:10696652-11033425 GCA_963932265.1 Thymelicus lineola | reverse complement strand
GTGAGGTGTACAGGCCATAGTCTACCACGCTGGCCAAGTGCGGATTGGTAGACTTCAAACACCTTGAAGAACTTTATGGAGAACTCTCCGGTGTGCAGGTTTCCTCACGATGTTTTCCTTCATTTTATTTTAAACATATCTAAAATAATCTAATAAAATTTCACCAACTAGCTAACAACCATCCCGGTCACGTCAGCTTTCAAACAAAAAACCGCATCAAAACAGACACGTGAAACTTAAAACACCCTCTTTTTGCGTCGGGAATCAACCTACTTTCTACTTATCCTATTAATATTATAAATATGTAAGTTTGTGAAGATGTTTAGATGTTTGGAATGGAGATAGCCTATAACCTGGATTAACACATGGGCATATTTTTTATTCCGGAAAATTCCGGGTTCCCGCGGGATTTGTAAAAAATCGCTATCCACGCGCGCGAAGCCACGGGTATATATATATCGGTGAGGCCATGAATCTCCAGTGAATGTCCAGGGACGGACCTCTTTATTCTACAGCGCTTGCCTGATGCAGAGGCTGGCATATAAGAAATGTCATGTCATATTTAGATTAGGGAATTGTCAAGAATGTAGAACAGATTATTATTGATCACGTAGTGTTGAAGTACTTGGGAATATTGATGTGAATGTTAGGAGAACTGGAAATATACCATGGTGCAAAGTAAAAGGAATATCATTTCATAACCAATACCATAGAATACCTACTTCTGCTGTATATATATATATCTAAATTAATGAATTAAAAATTTCGTTTCGAAACCACTACCGCAGGCGAAACCGCAGGCAAAAACTAGTATTATAAATGTGAAAGTTTGTATGGATTTTTGTTACTCTTTCACGCAAAATCTCCTGAACAGATTTTCATGAAATTTAGCTCACAGGTAGTCCATGATCTGGATATTTACCTTGAAAATGCAGCCATCATCAATAATGATCATAATCATTATCATCATCCTCTAGTTAGGGACGTCGAAGGGCGACGATGACTAGTAGTTTCAATTTTGCAGTTTAAAAATAGACCAATGTTAATTTTATCTTCTTAATATATATAAATTACGTGTCACGTTGTTTTTCCGCGATGGACTCCTAAACTACTTAACCGATTTTAATCTTTGCACACCGTGTGCAGTTTGATCCAACTTGAAAGATAGGATAGGATAGCTTAAGCTTACATCTCAGTTTATAGTTGCAATATAATTTGTGATAAGCATAATTTCCGGGTGCGAAGCTGCGGGCAACAACTAGTAACTTATAAGTATACAATGTGTTGTTCTGTTAAAATATAAGCGATACGGCTGACCTCCTTCCCCGCGTAATATAAAAGTTTGGCTGTTAAAATTCCACGGGCCGATTGTGCAATATCCACTGGTGTATTTACACAGCGGAACTTTGCAATACTCTTTGACTGATATTAACTGTGGTGATGAATCATTATATGTTCCTATATGTTATAACTACTAGCAATCCACCCCGGCTTCGCACGGGTAGAACATATCTTTGATGCCTACATTTTTTCTAACGTACTTTACCTACCTCTTTCTTACTTATAATATCATTGTAGTTTACTATCACACTTATCACTGTTAATTAGTCTATTGCTTCAGGCAAGCCGGTTATTAAAATGTAACTGAAAAAAAATATTACTAATGGTACATTCGCAACTTACCATCAAGTATGATTTTAGTCAAGCATTCAATAGTAATTCATTTAAAACCGCGGCCAACTGTAAATTCATCATATTTTTATGAATTTTTTCACTAGTCAACTTTAACCGTTTAGCTGGCAGCGGGGGGATACTTAACTAACCAAAATGGGCACTTTAAAGCCGAGTATTATCCAAACGGGCCCCTAAATTGAAAAGTGGTCTTTGCATACCCATAATATTTTTAAAAGAACTTTTCAACGATACTCCACATCATGAAGTACGTGACGAAAAAAAATCATCCCCACGTTGCCTTTAGGGGAGGTACCCTTGAAAGGTTTTTAAATATTTTATTCTACGATTTTGAATTTTAAGTACATATGTATATCCATGCCAAATCACAGCAGTCTAGCCCTAATAAATAAATAAACGCTATGCTACGGAACTCTAAAACCCTAATTAAATGCAACAAGAGATTTCTGTAAAGGATTTAACATCTGCAAGTTATTACACTGTGTCTTCAGTCCGTAAAGTGATTTTATACCAGTGTGGAGTTACAATTGCGCCCTTATACAATGAATGCGCGGCATTTATACAAGCCGCACCTTACTATGTTACACTCAAACTATACCGGTATATCCACGTATTTACGTCTCCACGTGTACACGAGTGATGTGCATAAATACTTCTATAACTTCCCCAACAGAGACGTTCGAACGATACGACGGCGACACGACAAAGATTTGTAATGAAATGACAGTTACAAAATATTAATTTGCGTTTGTCAAAGACAAACAGTCTTTGAGAAAGGCAACTAGAAATTGACACGTATAAGGTTATTTTTATATAGGGTGTCCGGTGCCTACATTTTGTTTTCAAAAAATAAAAAAACTATAAAAGATAAAAAATATTTTAATAATAATTATAAAGTAGAGAAGTGCAGATTTAATTTCCTATTATCATTATTAGATTAGATTAGATAATGTCATCTAAATTTTGACAATCACGTCAGACACACTCTTGAAATGTGACCTCAGTATTCTGTGCCACCTACTGAAAAAGTGATATTGGGATAGCACTAAGATGGTCGCAGGGTATGTTTCATACACTTTACTTTTGAGATACTCCCACTGAAATCCAGTGAGATCCGATGACCTGGGTGGCCATGGCCAGATGTCACTGAAACGACTTATCAACTTCTCTGCGGATTATCATTCAAACTGTTAGCGACCAATTCAATGTTTTCATTTGTTCTCGACTAAGCCCAGGCTGGGGGTCGTTTACTGCTGAATCTGTTACTCGGAACCTACGCACCAATTATTTTTCTCAGCTCCTAAGTAATTTACTTTTTTATGATTCATTGGAAAAATATCTACGATGTTTATCGTGCAATAAATTTTGCAATAATTATATCACGTTCAGGCAAACAGATATGATATCTAATATTTTGTGCTTTAATACCTAACGCAGTGCTGTAAATATAAAATCGTCCAGTGTAAAGGGAATTTGGTTGTGTGTACTAAACACACTAGCACAGAGTACAGATAGTACGTAGATAACTCACAGATTCCAGATTCCTTCGGTCCTCTCTTCTCGCTTCAGACAAAATGCTTTATTTGCAACAAACTACTGCCTCAATTTACATAGGAAATCAATATCTATTTTTCCAGTGATTTACCATACAAATGTTATTTATTTTGTCTTTAGTTCAAAAATAAAATATTGTTTTCGTAAATTCGTAACAATAAAAAATTGTGAAAAACGAGCGTTGGCTCGTAAAAAGTGAAAAATTCCTTAAGTTTATAGAAGTTTTTTATATTTTATTTAGTACTTAAAATCTCTGCACTTTGGCTCTCCCGCCTAGTCCCACACCTAACTTGGATAAATTTATTTAATGTTATGATATGTCAGTCTATGAAGGTCTTATCGTCTTCAAGGTATGTCATTGCCGAACTAGCTTCGCTCCAAATAGTGATGCGGCACGCGACAATATCAAATGTGAACCCTGACAAAAAACATGTTGAAATGATCGTATGGAATATTTAAAATAACGTTACGTTTACTTATGTTACACTTACTTTTTCAAATTGCCACCTCTGTGACTTAATTTCAATTTTTAACAACGTTTAAGTAACATTTAGATTGGTTTTATTTTGTTCCATTCACAATTATAAGATATGCTAATTTAAGGAATGTCCTTTCATATCTTTCAACTGTGGGTTTCATAGCTTGGGTTTTCGGTAGCGAACTGAAAATGAAAATCATGCAAATGTAAACATAGTTGAAGCATGTATAAAGCCTATGAAAGTAAAAGTAACCAGAATAAACATAACAAATGATAACTAGAGCTTTCTGTTTTGTTACAAGTATTTTGTTGAGCTCGTACGAGTATTCCACCTTGTTCTTTTGCTTTGAAACGAGATACAGGCAACAGCGAATGTTTTGTTTGGCAATCTGTATATTACCTAATACGTGAAGAGAAAACTTTGAACCCCTTTTTTTATCCGACTGCTAGGAAGGATTATGTTTTTCGCGCGTATCTTGTATGTATGTATATAGTGTTCTTTATTACCTCATACCCTTCAAACCGCTGGGCGGATTTATTAGATGCGTCTTGACTTGTCTTCTTAGATAAAAAAAACAAATATGGTGGCTGTAAGATGCCATTGTTTGAAGTATCAAAAAATAAAAAATAAATCGTTTACTGCAATACAGATAATAAATTAAAAAGATTTCAACAATGTTTTTGATTTTTTTAATTTATACTAGATTAGATTTTTAGAATAGAATTTTTGAATTTATTCTTATATACAAGTATAACAATATACTCGTAAGGTGACATTGTATACTTGAATATTAGCTATGGAGAAGCAACAATGCTAGTTTTTGTATGTATTGATTATTAGTATTAAATAGATAGAAACTATAAACACCTGCAACTGAACAATCCTCTAACAAAACTGCATTCCTATTTTGAAACCGGCAACAAATGTATTGTTAGCCGCGGGAACTCAGATGAATTGCTTCTTACCGAAACAGTAGACTGATTGAATCAATTTGCCTCACATTAGAATTTATCTGCTAAATTATTTAGCCGCCTTCCACGACGATTCCACCACCTCAACGGTAAAAATATATTGCGTCATTTGAAATCGCACTTTTGTATTGGATATGAATGTGATGGAGTTATCAATTTTGTACCAAGTGTTTTGACAAAACAGTAGACAAAGCTCTGACGTAACTTCGTAACTCCGAGATATATGACAATAGCGTATTGTTACTCAAAAGAAAGAATGACTTGAATTTTATTAGGCTACGAAATCAGTTAAGCGTTCAGTTTTAATTGGCCCATTCGTTTGTACGTTTGTACTGTTATTTTATGGAGCTATTTTAGACCGCTAACTAAATACAAATCTATAATGTAAACGTCAGCTCAGAAATATTGAGTGCACTCGATAAAACTAGCTTACGTCTACGAATATTATTCGCGTCATAATAATATTTTATAACGATTTTTTAGTTTCATTTATTTACGCGAATATGCCTAATAAAGTTGCTTAAGATGTAAATTCAAATATTAAACATTGGCATGTAACGACAGATTGTAAATATTTAGGTCGTACAACAATGCCTCATTCCTAATTATAGAGAGTAAGAGATACGAAAATTAAGAAGCTAAGTCCAAAAAAAATATTTTTCAATAAATGGCGTTTATTCCAAACCAAAAGATAACAATGACTTACATTACACTTTATGTACATAAATAAATATGGAGCTGCGTCGGCTCATCTTCCCTCCATGAGTACGCGAGCCCGCTCTTCAATTAATATAATGCTGACCGTCTAATTACGTCTCGCAGCCAACCTTGCAGCAACAATGACAAGCTACGTGGCTTGAGGTAATCCTATACTATTAAACGAAGCGTTGCTAGTACTTATATTTATATTGTGTATGTGTATGAAAGATTACGCACTGCTGCCCGCTACTTCGTCCGCGGAAATTGTTTTTATATGAAATTATAAAATTTTATCCCCCATTTTACCTCTTTAGGGAATGAAAATTCAAAATAATTTATTCATATATATTTATTCATGACTTTTCGGAAAGGTGCTTTGTCACGGAGGAGAAGAAAAGCCTAAAGAAACTCCTCAGCACATCTTTTAAAAATAAAAATACATAGATATTATATTATTACAAAAAAATATATATCACTAACTTGAACGGAACTGGTGGCAGAGCTGGTCATATCTTTGTCATTTAAGAACTCATCTACAGTATAATACCTTTGCCTAAGAGTTGAGATTTTACATGTTTTTTAATGAATTTCCAAAAGTTATTTGTTTGATTATTTTCTGGAATACGAGTAATAATTAGTCTATATCTTTTTCCAGATCATGGTCTCGTTGTGTGCTATATTTCATGAATATAAGGTCAGTAGTTTTTGCGTGAAAGAGTGAAAAATCCATACAACCTTTCGCATTTAAAATATTAGTAGACAGAATGATGACTTTAATGTCATTCTCTGCCCTTTTACTCACCAGTAAACCCTTAAAACTATTTGTAACATGATATTTCCTACATAGTTTTAAAACTTCGTTTTAAAACCCCGAGGTGTTGTGGACGAGGGAGGAAGGGGAGACTTATTTTGTTAATATACTCACATAAAGGTACAACATAGCAGCAGTTTCATAAAATTGTAAATAATGCCGCCAAAATATCTAGAACGAATGGACTACTCGTAGACACCATCATATATATCTATGGCTGTCGCATCGTAAAACTTTTACTCTCATATTTTTGTCCAAATGCCCCAAGAAGTAGAACTTCAAAAACTTATCATTTTAATTTATTTTAACAAAATTTATTTATCACATATAAACTAATAGTACCTACTCGCTACTCGTAATTCACCTGAGTATTCAATGCGTACCACATAATTTAGAAATAATTATAGCCCGATATAAAAAGTGAGTAAAGTTCTATAAAAATCCTTTTCCTGTTGCTGTTAAACAAACTAATACATCAGTCAGAAGCTGTTGAACGACAATTAAACAAGAGAAATTAACGCAAAATAATAATGATGTTGAATAATCATCAGTAAATTATAACCTCACTGCATAATTAATTGTGAATGTAATGAAATAAAATGTGCGAATTGATATGTAATTTGACGTTTGCAATTAAATAACGTTGAATGTTGATTTGGATATTTTACAGGTTTGCGATTTCGTGTTGTGAAGCCACTATTCCCTGGAAACTAGTTAATTTGATTAATTAAAGTTAATACTTGATTACAATGCTATAAGCAATGTACTCTTTGGTGGTAAAGTATACGGATTTAGTTCCTAGAATGTTAATTAATAAAATACATTTAACAGGTATACCTAAATTAAATTAAATACAATTTACATTAACTGTCACTGTTTCCAAAAAAGGCAAGTATCAACACTTTTTTAAGCAACTTCAAAAAAGTACAGTCGAATAGGAGGTATTCAATTCGACTCTACTTTTTTATGTTTGTTACCTCAGAACTTTCGACTGGGTGAACCGATTTTGATGATTTTTTTTTAATCGAAAGCTGGTGCTTGTCATGTAGTCCCACTTAAATTTGAGCGAGATCTGACGCGTAGTTTTTGAGTTATTCCTAATTTTGAAGTCGGTTATTTTTTGTAAACAATTATTAATGTAATGGATTCAAGACAAAAATAAGCAGGACTCTATCTATTCTTGTAGTTTGTATTCTAATCCGTCCTCCTGGACTCTTGCCGGTTATCAGACAATGACACATAAGAAAGGCAAATGAAATCCAATTTATTACATAGACGAAGCCTCGCGGTGAATGACGCCCTTCTTGAAAGGTCTACTATCAGCCTTTTGACGTATTTGCGAGTTACCGGCCCTGTCTTTGTCCCCATCTATCCTATAAATAGCTTTTAACATACGCATACGAGTAAAAATAATCGTATTTTGTCCCATTGGTGTCCTTAATTTCTCAACTTAAGCTTTATCAGAGTTCTTTAAGACTTGATTGGTTTATCTACTAAGTAGTTTTGATATGCGGTTGGCGAAGAAAAGGGTGGTTGTCAGCCAGGCAGGCTTTACGGATAGATCACACATCATTCCATGGTCGATACAAAGTAAAGTAGGGGAACTGCAGGGGACAACTCAATGTGACTAGTGGGCTCTCTGACACAGTAACCTAAAAAACCTAAAATCTGGAATAAATAGTCCGCTTAGGTGTTCCTATTCGATTATAAGTAGCTAATGTTGGCTGTCTTCAAGTCAAAGAATAATTGGCTTCTGCCACAGAAGACATAATTGCTTTTACTAAGTTCGTGCGGTTTAACCATCCATGACTTCAATGCCAAGCGGCATTGAACTGTCAGGACTCAGGTGGTTTTGTAGTCAAGCATTAGCTTATTCTTTATATAAAAAAAACAGAAAAGCCTAACAAAATTACAAAACATAAGAGCGATTGTAATGCATAAGGTATTGTGTCTTTCGTATATTTTAGCACCAGCTTTTGCCCGCGGCTTCGCCCGCGGTAGAGTGGTTTTTAAATCAAATTTTTAATTAATTAATTTGGAATTATAGAACCACATAAAAATAAAGTGAAGTTAGGATGCTAGAAAAAGAGAAAAATATTTATATTTTTATTAATATACGATTAAATTGTTTAGGGAATTGTTCGTCGTCGTTGGCAGAAGGCATACAATATTATTACTGTAGGAAGTATGCACATAAATCACCTAATATGATACCTATTACTACTATAAGAAATTATACTCTTAAACCAAAATCTATTCCCTATCCGTTTCTAATATGAAAGATATCGAATACGAAACATATTTCAGAGAACCCTCGTAATATTTCAATAGCAGTCCCGATGCAGGAATTTCAATCTAGGTGCATGCATATGAAAGTATTGTGTAGGCCATTCATATTGTGCATTTGCTGTGGAAGGTATAGTGTTGTGAGACTGATTATGCTTGTCCCCTTTGGTATTAGAAACTGTAGATACGGTAATTGGAAACGGTAGATTACATAGATACATATGGGATAGCAGTGTTTACACTCCCACACTAGTGACCTACGTTCAAACAATGTAATGGCTTTAAATGTCAAAGTTAAATCTAATATCGGGTTATTCAATATCGGGGACCAATGCACGATTTGGCAAATGGTATGTCTACATGAAGCGCTCATAGCCCGGCGGCTTCTCTCGATCATAAGTGATCGACAAAAGTTAAGCAACAGCGGGCGCGGTCGGTAGTTGGATTGGTGACCGCTAGTAGCAAAATATTCTGAGCGTTTCCGTGCTTCGGAGGGCAAGTAAAGCCGTCAGTCCCGGTTGTTATCGTAAGATAACAGTTGTTAAGCCATGTCGGGTGGCATAAAAACTTCTGACACTCGGGTTGGCCACTAAACCCACCAATCCGCACTGGAGCAGCGTGATGGAGTATGCTCTAGGCCTCCTTAAGGGGAGAGACCCGTGCTCAGTAATAGGCCACTAATGAGTACCGAAGACTTCATTGTATTTCCTTATACAGTCTACACAATTCACACTCTTATCTAATAGGTAGCACGGCACTTTACACTGTTCTTTCAAACCCGCCTTAATCGTTTCAGCGCCAAAAGTGATTTTTAGAAAAATGAAATTGATTATTTTAATTGTGAGGACATCTGATTTGACAAAAGGTTTATTTAAATATTATAACGAATGTAACGAAACTTACTCGCACAATGACTGACAGTTATTACGTAATACCCGGTTTAATTTATCCAACGAACTGTGTAAATGAGGTAATAGTCGCGATTCGCAGGTGTAAATCAAATCAAACAATTATGTTCTACCATGACTCGTTAACACGTACTATGCCATAGACCAAGAGTACAAATAGAAACGTTATTGTGGTCTAACTACTTACCAAAAACGCGTATATAGAGATTATAGAGCACTGTATGAAATCTCTATTCGTAACTAATCTAACATTTGTTGTAAGGAGGCCAATCAGTAATTTCAGCAGATCATTGGTTCTAAATTTTTTTGCCAACGAAACTCTTTGAACAGCTAAAAATCTGATGGAGCCCTAAAATAAATTATAAGTTTTATTATTATGTAGATAAATAAATACATAGTAATATTGAATGCACAGTTGCGTGGTTCAACCAGTAACGATTTTGTATGCCTTTACCGACGTGGAACAAATTTAATAATTAAACCATAAATAATTATTATTTTTAAACAATTTATTCGCAAAATTATCGAGTTTACAAATCCAAAATCAGACTTAAAAAATCTCTATATATGTATAGAGTGAGAAAATATCACAGAGAAATTCTACAAAATAACTGTGACTAGATCACATTGCTTGACCATTTGCAACAGAAAATTAGCATGTCACTTCGCTTATTACTGTTGTGTATATCAAAGGCGCTGTGTTACGCTGTGATGCGTTAATTACTGTACATAATAGACTAATTACTAATTAATACCGTATCGAAATAATTGCACCGATGCTAATGGATCTAGCGATCACGAACGCCATTTACATTATTCTGTTGATTTGTTAAACGCATCACAGAATCAACAGCATTACCTAAATCCTGTGATTGTAAATTGGCTGTGTCACTATGCATTTTCATTTGTAATTTCTAGCAGATACGGGTATTAGTTTAGGCGATTTTGATGATAATATCAAGCCGAGAACTGTGCTCCAGAAGAGTTATTTTTCAGTACAAAGTTGTTTGTCTGCACAGTGTACAAATGGATTTTGTATATGTATGGATGTATGAAACCAGAAGACATATTATTTTGATTTTTGTTACATATACCCAAAGCATGCGAAAGAGCCCCACGTTTTTATGCTACGCGATTGATTATAAATAACGCGGATTACTTAATCAGTATACAGAACAAACTAACGTTAAAGATACGAGTGTACAGGAGAACTTCAGTGATAACTAAATAAAGACATGTGTGATCGATTGCCATGTGAATAATTAAAGTGTCCGCTGTGAAAGAGCATTGGGCCACGTCGCGTCGTAGCGTAGTTGTGACGCGCGAGCCACTAGGGTGCCCTTGAGGTTAGGTTACATGGAGACACAACACAATTTATCCTGTTGCTATTCATGTTTAAGTAAAGCAGTGATAGCCTAGCGGTTAGAACATTGGTCTCCCGAACCACGCACCTCTAATTTTCAAATATTATGTGCGTATTAGAAGTTAATTATCACTTGCTTCGGTGAAGGAAAACATCGTGAGGAAACCTGCACACCTGAGAGTTCTCCATAAAATTCTCGAAGGTGTGTGAAGTCTACCAATCCGCACTTGGCCAGCGTGGTAGACTATACCCCTCACATTGTGAGAGGAGACCCCGAGCCCAGCAGTGGGACAATTATGGGTTGTTGCTTTGCTGTTTTGCTTTTTTTGCTTTTAAGCGGTAGGGTTTTATACCTACCCAATTGTACCGACCAATTTGGGTTACCACCCTTTGATAATCAACGATAAAATGTTAATCCCCTACTTACTTATTGGCCGGCAACACGTAAAGTAGGTTAAGGTATGTCCTCAAAAGCTTAGAGGTTCTGTTATCATTGGTGTGACTTCTTAAATGTTTTTTCTCGGGTATTATCAGTTTGTGATGAATAGTACTAAATAAAATACATACCAGGTACATTTAAAATTTAGAGCTTACTTGTTTTTCTGGCTTATTTCGTTTGTCAGTGGCAGTTTGACAGTGCATCAAAGGAAATTGTAAAAAATCTCAAATAAAAAATACTCATCTTGAAATGATTAAGTGTTGAGGGTGAATGAATAATAAAATTATCACAATAAAAGGTGTATCGTCCTACCACCAACTACCTAAATAATAAAATGGTCAACCTATTGAACAGGAGCAATAGCAATCCAGATAATTCGATCTAATATCCTAAGTATTACGTGATCATGACCGATAAAATCTTCAAAGAAACTTTTTCAGATGGGTAGAAAAATTTCTAACAAATTATAAGATATTATTGGATCGAAAACAACCCAATAACCAACTCGATTGTTTATTTTAACCGACTTCATATTCAATAACGTATCTTCATTATACAGATAGATAGAAGCTCGTTCAGATTTACCATTTTAAACCATTTTAGCATACATACATAACTATCCTTTGTCTCATTTTAGCGTACCTACGTGCTTTTGGATAGGTAGGTGTAAGACCCAACCTATTTCAATTGAAAATAGATTTAAGTACTACACGATAAATTGATTATAATATTATTTCTTGGGTTTTATGTTGGTTCCCACGAGTGTCCTTGGTCAGTAGACGTTTGACGCGACAACAACACGTGAGAAATATCCAGTCAGCATGAACCACGTCAGCTGTCTCACAAATAATAGTTACCTATTATGATATTATATCGGGTTAGGTAATATCTTAAATATTTAGCAAAATCATTACCTAATATCATTGTCACCATCAGGTATTGTCACCTGATGGCTGATGGTGACAATGTAAGGTTATGATTGCTTCAACTGAATTACGAGGGCATACGAGGGTCTCATGATAGAAGCATGAGGTACGAAAAGAATGATGTACATTTTGGTTGCTAATGTTTTAATATTTGCCTGTGCTTTATTAACTTAGGAGTTGGCAAGAACTCAAAGGCAGTTGAATGAGTTTCAGAACCTACAGTCTAAAAGTTAAAACAAAGCACATTCGAGGCATACCTATTCATATATTAATGTGGAATAAGGAACTTTGTCTGAGCAATGCATTACTTCACGTGGTTTCAAAAAGAAGGGCATTTGTGCTTTTAGACGTCAAGTTACTCTTAGTTCCTTCCATCACTTTTTTGCTAGCTCAGCCAGAGTGCACAGGAAAAAGAGTATGAGTATTCCTGGAATAATTTAAATTTTTAATGAGTTCCTGCTTACCTATAGTTATACTTTAGTGTAGATATAAGATTAAAATGTGATAAAGAACTTCTTTCACAGTTTCTTCTTTGTGATACGAACATCTTCCCGAAAGGATGGTAGAATCATAAAAATACTTGCAAGTATAGTCTTACAGACTACTTACTTTCATATGTAGAGTGTAACAGAATAATAGGTTCTTAATGCATTTTGGAAAGAGTATTTATAAAAGAAAATAGTTATCGTGGAGTTAATATTGTATGCAGTTAGTGCCAGATTAAATGGAGGGAGCGTTACCGCTGCAGACGGAAATAGCGCATCTATTAAACGCGGGAGTCCCAAATGGCGTAAGCGACCCCAATCGCCAATATTCAATATTAACCAATGAACTACAATAATATACTAACGTACAATATTCGTTCACTGATATTAACACATTAAAATATATCATTCAGGCGATAGTTAATTATACTACTATTATCTATACTAATAATAAAGAGGAAAGATTTGATTGTTTGCATTGAATAGGCTCCGAAACTACTGAACCGATTTGAAAAATTCTTACACTGTTGGAAAGCTACACTATCTCCGAGTAACATAGGCTATATTATATTTTCAAAAAATTAGGGATCCTTAATAAAACTTTAATAATGTAACCCAAGGTTTAAAAATTAAAGAAAACCGAAGCAAAGCAAGGGCGGTTTCTCGTATAATATAATGTACTTACTATAATTTCTTCTGTGATTATACCATAATAGGTTTTGCCAAGTTCGTGCGAAGTGCGTATTAATAAATGAACTAATAACTAACTGTAGTGTATTCGTTCACTGGTATTAATATAATATTATATTCTGATCTCTCAATAGCGCCTAGTTTACAGTTATAATGTTATTTTAATTAATTCGGAAAGTATACCTGAAAGTCAACTTCACATTATCTATACATATTATACAATGAAGCCCCCCGACCGCGTCTGTATGTCTCTATGAACGCTATCAACTCAAAAACTACCTAACGGTTTTCACCAATAAATAGTGTGATTCCTGGGAAAGGTTTAGGCGTATGACTCATTATGGTTTTATGTAAATTGACTGAAGTACACGCGGGCGAATCTGCGGGTGGAAGCCAGTATAATATACATATATCTAGATATGTAAGTACTCACTGAATATATCGTCAAAATATTTTCATAATTTAAAATTATTAAGCTGGACGAACAATATACAAAGAAATGAAAATATCTTACGGTGCTTCACTAGATGCCATGGCAGAACAAACACTCGTTATACAAATACATCTGGAAATGTTTTTAAAAGTTACGTACTCGTAGCTAAGGTTACGCGGAGGACTGGAGAGCCGAAGTTGGCGAATTCCAAATGAAACCCACTTCAGTGGCTCTTATCGAGTCACCGCATTATGACTGCCCCGACTTGCAAGACTATCGCTGTAAATTATTCAGCTTGCCTGCCGCGGTATAAGATGTGGGGAAAAGTCTCATTTTACTTGTACAGTTTTCATAAAAACTGTTGGACATTTCGCTTTATCCTGTATAATTTTTAATGTCATTATCATCAGAAACTATGGGTTCTGGTTAAATCATATTCACTAAAACTAAATTCAATTTACTGAAGGATGGACATCAAAGTATCGGAGATAGCCAATAATTTAAAAAAAAAATCTAAATTTTTGTTCAAATATCTTCCACTATATTATTATTATACGAGTATAATCAACGAAATCGAAACGAAATCTCAACCAAATATAAACCATTGCACTACTGACAATTTATTAAATGTTTGGTCCAAAATTTTTATGTTATAGAAAAATTGCTATACTCTTGTTACCTTGTACTGGCGCATGGCGATGGCGTTACTATGATTATTTGCGCATCCGAGTAAGAAGTAGAAGAATGATACAGACCGGTTGAATTGCGAATGAATCCATTTCGGTGGGCTCTCTATCGAGAGAAACATTAGATATGCGCTACTTGCTAGGCGCCCGGCCGTCATGAAACATTCAGCCTTGCGAACCATTGTCGCTACCTACTTAGCGATGAAAAGTGTTTTAACAAAGTATTCACAAGTCACTTAGAGCATTTTGATTATTATCAGTTGCATTTTTACGCTAACCGACACTTGCTTTGCTTTCAGAATCCAAATCTTCAGTTCAATAATTGTCCTTAATTGTGCACCTTGCCCTGTTTCCAAAATTGTTCACTTTATTGGCTTAATAAATAGGTTGTTTGGAAGAGATTGCTATTTAAGTAATAAGACCGCCTATTGTACTAGTTCCTGTATAATAAAATGTATTTGGATATACATAATTTTGGTGTACAATAAAGAGGATTTTGTTGTTGTTCAGTTCTAGCATTAGTTAGTATTAGCTGTCCTCACAGCTAATGGCTGTAGCCAGGTGTTGTGAGAAAAATCAAAATCACGAGATAAAATAAAATTAAGAAAATCTTCCATTGTAGCTATATTTTCATGCGTAATAG
This sequence comes from Thymelicus lineola, assembly GCA_963932265.1. Lineage (NCBI taxonomy): Eukaryota > Metazoa > Arthropoda > Insecta > Lepidoptera > Hesperiidae > Thymelicus > Thymelicus lineola. The sequence goes on along the minus strand of OZ010700.1, from coordinate 11,018,360 downwards.
AATAAATATTGTAAAATAAACTACATATTGGTTATGGTTCTCCATTACCCGTTGTCTTGGATGCGGCGGATAAATTTATATTTTACACTTGAAATATTGCAGTTGTCACTATTTATAAAAGCTCTCTTGTTCGATTTGAACAAATATAGCTTGTTCCATATTTCCTCGAATAACGCCTTTTCAAAGACATATATTTGTAATATATTACGTAAGGAGAACGCTAGGCTACGACTAGGCTAGCTTACTATTTAATGGATTTATACTATTTATACTAACTAACCTACCTACTTACTACTAACTCACCAACTCAGAGTCACTAACGGTTAGTTTAATCGCTCCATAGTAAAGAATTACCATACAAATTTTGTACTAAGGAATGATTTAAGTAACCGTTAGTGACTCTGAATTGGGGCGTAAGAGATGCTAATTTAAATAAGTGATCGGCGAATAAACAAATGAACGAGCAACTTAATTTACGTAAATGGTTGACAAGCCAGTAGACGAGTTAAGTGCCCGATAATATTTGGTTATCGTCAACCATGGACGATGAAAAAGAGAAGAGAGAACTGGTTGTGAAGCCCCCAGCCGGAACAGTACGAGTCGTTTACACGTTGATTGATAGTAATACTAACGCCCCAACTCACACCAAGTCACTAGCGGTTACTTAAATCGCTCCCTAGTAAAGAATCACCATACAAATTCTGTACTAAGGAGCGATTTAAGTAACCGTTACTGACTCTGAGTTGGGGCGTAAGTAACCGCCGGCCATACATTGAATACTAAAAAGAAAAACAACCGACGCGTTGGGCCAAAATGCCAAAATGAATACCAAAACCGTTGGGCGCAAAAACGGAGGTGGGGATGTTTATCATTGACGCTCCAAAATTAACAATTTTGCAGTCGTTTCGCAGTTTGCAGTTTTTGACATTTAATTTCCCTGTTGATATAATGAAAATATTCAATCAATGTAGATGACGGGTATTAATTTTACTGTCTGTGGTTCGACAATATCTATATTAATACCTACTCTTCATATGAAAAATGAAAGTCGAATTCATATTTTAATTTTCGCTTAAAAAGTACGGATTGAAGAAAAATCTATAGTACATTTATGTAACTTTTGTTTCTACTCGTACTTTTTGAATATTTTTTGAATTAAATATGCATTAACCCATAATGCATCTTCTTTAGATCCGTCTCTATCTAGATAGTATCGTGGTTAGCTAAAGGAATAGGTAGTATGCTAAACTTAAAAATTTATTTTGATCAATATACCTACTATAAAAATGTAATACGCTTATACATATGTGTAATGGCGTATTATTGTTGACTGTTTAGCATGCAAACATATATTACTTTTGTGAAACTTCTAAGAATGACTATGTTAATTGTACATTATGTGTTTATATATTTGCACGTCTATCTATTTACATATTTCTTTGTATGTTCATTGTTTAGCGTATTTAATCATTCAATATTTATTTTTATTATATGTAAGTTATTAAGAGTTTTTCTGTTTCTATAATATAATATAATTTATATAACATACGTAGAGCATCGATATCTATCCATTCTTTAAGATGAAACGAATAAAATATTCACAAATTATAACAATATTATATAGACGAAGAAAACCTCCTTTTTAAGTCGCTAAAAATACTTGTTTGGAGTCAGTATATAAGACTAACTCTAATCGACGAACAAAACTCGCGAAAACTATTCTTGTATCCATTCGTTTACCGTTTCCGTTTAAGGCAGCCGGCAGCCCTAAGAGTGACCTAAAAACGTCTGGTGCCTTTTAAGTTGTCTCGCTTCAGAAATAGACACCGCCCCATCTCGTAAAACTACGAACTTCAATAAACGACGTTTGCGCCTTTCGCGTTCCCTACACAAACTGAATAAATTCAATTGGAATTAAAGTTGAATATGCAACCTTTCATCCGGAAAAACCTAATTAATTTGCGATTCTCTCCGGTGAGACGGAGTCGGAGTGTCCTTTTTAAACTCATATCGGTTCAACTTCTTACATTTGCTGAGCGTCGATGTAATTTTATCGATTTTCTTTTCATAGTAAAATGAAAGCTCAAAGCCTGAAGAATGATGCTCTTAGGTAAAGGTAGGTTTATAGGTATAATCGTGAATGTCGGAAACGCTATGCATCTAAGATACCTTACGCCCCAACTCAGTCACATCGCTCCTTAGTAAAGAATCACCATACAAATTCTGTACTAAGGAGCGATTTAAGTTACCATTACTAAGTTGGGGCATTACACATAAATTACATTATTATTAACCTTTATTGGGGCATTAGTATATGTATTATTATAATACTTAGTATTATTATTAATGGTCCGTTTTAAGGAATTTTTTAGCCAACCCATTAGCGACATATTTTTTACTTACTTCAATTTTTACTTACTTTCAGGTCGTTTTTTTGTGCGGATCTTTCTTTGACTAACTCGTTAAACTCATTTCACTTGTTCCAGCTCGGCGCGCCACTGAGATGAGGTCGTGGGGCGAGGCGTGGGCGTGGGGATGGGGCGGTCGCGGCGCGTGGGGCCAGCTGTCGCGCGTGGGCGGGCTGCGGCGCGCGCTGCTGCTGCTGGCTGCTGCCGCGTGTACTGCCGCTGCGCTGCTGTACTGGCGACAGCAGGTCGACGACCGCGCGCATCGGCCCATGCATGCGCTTTATGCGTGAGTTTTTTTTAATGGAAAAAACCGGCAAACGAGCTGACGATCCACCTGATGGTAAGTGGCCATCGCCGCCCATGAACATCAGCAACACCAAAAGCATCACTGATGCGTTGCCGGCCAAGAAAGTAAGAAGAAAAAGAAAGAAAGAACTGGCTCTCAAGCCCCAGCCGGAACACGACGAGTCGTTTGGCGGCTGACTCATGCTCGACGGTGGTAGCTATCCAGGCGAACCCCATGGAGAAATAATAATAGTAATAATGGTATTAATTAACAATTAAAATCAATACTACCAATATAGTTGAGTTGAGTTGTTGTTGTTTGGAACGTTTCGGCTACCAGGTGGATGCTTGGACTCAACCCATTAATGTTCCACTACTGAGCAAGGGTCGCTACTCTTGAGGAGGCCAAGACCATACTCCACCATCCACCACGCTGCTCCAGTGCGGATTAGTGTAGGAATTAGCGGCCAACCCAAATGTCGGAGATTTACCTTCTAGGCTTCCGCAATGGCTTAACGACTGTTATCTTACGATAACAACCGTGTTGCTTATCATTTACTTGGGAATAAGTTTTATAAGTCTGACGGAAGTTCAAATTTTAAATTTAAATTTTATCAAAGTTAAGTAAGCATTAATCTGGTCATGGGTGTACAATTTGTACATACAATTCTGTAAATCTGAAGTGTCAAGCTTTTTTTTAACGTTAACACACTTATACCCCCTGTTATTACCTGTGTCGTGGGTAGCATGGATGACGCATATTATGTATTACATTATTACATCATAATCACACCCATGACCCGAACACAAATATTTATATCTTCCCCGGCCGGAAATCGCACCCGGAACCCCTCACGTCGTAGGTAGGGTAGCTACCAACTAAGCTACAGGGTCGTCTTCAGGGTCGCAGGGAAATGAAGTGATCCGTGATTTGATCAATTCCCTAAGAGATTTGATCAATCCCGCAAGGTGATAGAATGACGACACACAGGCATTCCAGGTTTCCCATTTCCACCTTCTAGCTACATCAACGGATCCTAAACATCTGGTGAAATGAATACAGCTAATGAGTCTTAAACTTAAACCATCCAAACAATATTATTTAACGAATGGTTTACTGATTAAATATATTTGATAACTAAATAATGCCAAACATGCAACTGCTAGCGTAGTTACCAGTTTATTTCATCATTTCCCTAAGACAGCTTAGTGATTTGCACTGAAATTCTCTTGTGAAATGTCTCAACAGAATCGTCATTCTATCATCTTACACGATTTGATCAAATCCCTTAGGGAATTGATCATATCACGGATGCCTTCATTTCTCTGCGACATATATAGGTACTTATAGAATAAAACGCCATATTACATTACAATTTGCGTCATCTCCAGCTTACACCTACTTACTCTAACTCGACGCTTCTTCAATATCTGATTAGATAGATGTTGTGCGAAATCTACTTCTTACAATTACATGCAAACCAACAGCCATATAAATATCTACATATTCATATTAATATCTCTTTTTCAGAGGAGTCGACCCACAATGGACTTGGATCTGCAGGAACGACCGCTGCGAAAGGCTAGCAGCGTCGGAGTCGACGATATTGCAATCCTTACCTACTTGCAATATGCTATGTGCTTCTACACAGCTGTGGCCCCAACCGACAGGTCCCGTTAGCCTGGCCACCGCCGCCGTGCCCGTGCGAGCAGACCGGATCTCCTTACAGGTCACCACGTCGCCCTCTCGAGATGTCACCGAACATCTCAACGACGCCTTCGCGTTGATGAAGGAAGATATACGATCTCTAGAAAAAACAGCCGTCGGAAGAAGACGAGGCGACATAGGAACCCCCCGCGATATCTTGATACGAGTTGCAGTGAACGGAAGCTCAGACGTCCGGTTGCGGCTGGACACCGACGAAAGTTACAGACTCTCCCTCAGGCCCAACGGCTACACGCTAGTAGCAGACATAAGTGCGCACTCATTCTGTGGTGCCCGCCACGGATTAGAAACCCTCACGCAACTGATCTGGCTCGACCCCTACGCCAGCTCTCTCCTGGCGTTAGAAGCGGCGAGCGTAGAGGACGCGCCACGATTCCACTACCGGGGTCTCCTCCTCGACACGGCCCGCAACTACTTTCCGGTTCCTGAGATCATGCGCACAATAGATGCGATGGCCGCTTGCAAGATGAATACCTTTCACTGGCACGCCAGCGACTCACAGTCTTTTCCGTTAAGATTAAACAGCGCGCCGCAACTGGCCCAGCACGGCGCATACGGCCCTGGGGCGATCTACACCTCGGAAGATATTCGCGCCATAGTACGGAGGGCGAGACTCCGGGGCATTCGTGTCCTGATAGAAATAGACGCCCCGGCGCACGTCGGGCGGGCGTGGGCGTGGGGCCCGGCGGCGGGGCTCGGCCACCTCGCCTACTGCATCGAAGTGGAACCCTGGAGCGCCTACTGCGGGGAGCCACCCTGCGGCCAACTCAATCCTCGCAACCCGAACGTCTACGATTTGCTCCAACGGATCTACGCCGAAATAATCGAGCTCACCGGCGTAGATGACATATTCCACATAGGCGGCGACGAAGTATCGGAGAGGTGCTGGACTCAGCACTTCAACGATACGGATCCGATGGACCTTTGGCTCGATTTTACCAGACGAGCGATGCTGGCGCTTGAGCGCGCTAACGGCGGGAAGGTTCCGGAGCTGACGCTGCTGTGGTCCTCGCGGTTGACGCGCTCGCCGTACCTGGAGAAGTTGGATAAGAAGCACATCGGCATCCAGGTGTGGGGCGCGTCCCGGTGGCCGGAGTCGCGCGCTGTGCTGGACGCGGGCTTCCGGTCGGTGATCTCGCACGTGGACGCGTGGTACCTGGACTGCGGGTTCGGGTCGTGGCGGGACAGTTCGGACGGTCACTGCGGGCCGTACCGGTCGTGGCAGCAGGTGTACGAGCACCGGCCGTGGGCGGAGGAGGCGCCGCCTATGGCGACGGGCGCGGAGCCGTGGCGGGTGGAGGGCGGCGCGGCGTGCCAGTGGACGGAGCAGCTGGGGCCGGGCGGGCTGGACGCGCGCGTGTGGCCGCGCACGGCGGCGCTGGCCGAGCGGCTGTGGTCGGACCGCGCGGAGGGAGCCGCCGCGGATGTGTACCTCCGCATGGACACGCAGCGCTCACGGCTGGTCACCCGTGGAATCCGAGCGGCCCCTCTCTGGCCACGGTGGTGCTCACACAATCCCCACGCGTGCCTCTAACAAGACGAGCTTGAAACTTTAAAAGACAATGACAAGTGAATCTGGTCTATTTTAAGATTCTTAATAATTAAGAATTATTAGAAGGAAAGACTACTTGGTGACTTATATCAAGTTACCTCGACAAATTAACTTAATGATGTGTTGATTCTCACTCGTTACTCATTACATATTTACTTTAATTATTTATAAGATAATGTAGAAAAAAAATTAATAATATCATGCTATAGTATAATTCATTAGCAACCAATGAGTCACAAATATTCTGAAATTATAATAATTTAACGAATTACATACCAAGATATCACATGATATTATTTACATCGCCTACTAAAATGTTTTTTAATATTTCCAATAGTAGAACCACATTTGCATGGCTTTGAACACATTATTTTCCGAGCAAGGTGATATTTGATAAATATTACCGCGTAGTAACATTGATAATTCTAAGCACATATCTACGAGTATAATAGATAGCAATTTTACCTAATACATTAATTGTTAATGTTAATAGATTATTTTTAATTAAGTGTATCTAGCTAGTTGTGTTATTGTTATTAATATATCGGTTGAAAGTGTAATATAACATTTAATAACTTATTTATGGTAGATAGATGAAAATATCTAAGAAATCTGACAAATCACTTTCTTAATGTCTTGGCCAAACGTTCCAAAATACAATAAAAATATGTTACAGTGAAAATGCGTGTTAAGTTTGAACGCGTTTTCGCTAGTTGAAACTTGTTTTCACTAATACCTCTGTTGTAACCAAATACTGCTAGACAAAAGTGAATCAGTTTCTACAACTTACTCAAAACGTGTTTTGACAAAATAGCTTATTTAAAACTACAATAACACTGTTATCTGCTGCAGGAAACATATAATATTTTGCACCCATAAAAACTAATTTTAACCAATGCAAACTTGCTCTAACTTAAATGAAGTTTTCAATGTATCATATCGTAATTCTACTACAAGAAAATATTAGTTTAGGTCAAAATTAATCACTGGCTAACGTATTTCATAATATTGGATAAGTTTCAACATATGTAAGACACTGTACTGAATGTGTGTACATAATAATAGATCAGTAATTAAATAGCTTTAAATTATATACTTGTACTTTTAAATGTGGCAGGTATACAGCAAAATAGGGATATTACAGTCATGATTTTTATAATAATGTGATATTTTATTTCAGTAAGGTTTTATAGACACTAAGCACGTCCAAACTATGTATTTCTACGTCTGAGTCTCTTCCCTTAACAGATATATGAGAGAAACGACATGAAACTCCTAAGGAGATATTGTCTCCTCACTCAGCTACCAATAACACTTATGATAATTAAGTATTTAATTTAATAACACACCTACTTATGATTAAGTGTTAATTAAACATACCTATGTCTTTAATATGGCATAATTATACATAGATATTTTCTTTGAATTTCTCGGAACTAATTTACATTCTAATCAATCTAGCCAAAACTGCGTTATTTATTCCACGAAATACAAGTAGGCTTCAATTACATTTAAGACAACTCAATATAATATAACTGTTTTTTCCTCTTTGTTATAGACCTGCCACAAAGAAGTATCATTGGACTTAGTGTTTACAATTAATGTGCACAAATCTAGACTCTAGACTAATGCAAACCTTTTGTACGTAGTTACTTGTAGTAGGTATAAGTGTTCATAATGATACCTATGTAATTAATTAATATGTATACTATTGTTCGTGGTACTACAACGTTTTGTTCATTCAGACTTTCGCCAGGGCCACTCACTACCGTGTTCAATATCGCACCCTCAGTAGAAAGAAAGCATAAGTCTTTTACTTTGAATTTTAGTTATCAATATGATTGGAAAGAGGGAGGAAAGATGCACATGTTAAATTTTTTTCAAAATTTTATCATTAATCTTGACGGTTTTATGCAAGAAATTGTAGTGTAAATTGACTTTGACTAATTACTGATATTTTAAGTTTTTTGCTAAAATTGCAATTCTCATCTTATGCCTTTTTTCCACTGAGGGTGCGATATTTTATACATGTTATTAGGATATCATAGTGTGTATAACATTATAGCTGTTCAGATTTCATCAGATATGTTATATTAACTCTATGAAGTTGTTCACTATTTGCAATACCATACTTAATTATCGATATACTTAAGTATAGTACGATTCGATAAAACGATTTTCTTATGTCTTCATAAGATAAGTTTCTTAACTTATCTATAAACTATTTGTAATTTAATTTTGTAGGTATGTAAAAGGTTTCAACCTGTTTACCATTATAATAGGTTTTCATGTTTTGTATACTTAGTTACTCCAGTCAGAATGACTGTGTAAACGATATTATAATAGGTAGAAATCAAAATTCTTGCTCTAATCGAAGTGTGATAGTGAATTTACTCAAATATTTAGTAGCTAAGGAAATATTTGATTTCGAGGGATTGTTGAAAATGTATGAATTCTTACTTGTGAAGTGCATTGAGATGTACTTAATGGCATTTTTACGCCATGTTATTATTTGAAACATATTTAAAACATACTACGCAGTATGCAATCAAATCAACATCAAATAAATAAGTAATCAATGTTTCATTCTTGGATTATTGGTCGCAGTAATTACAGCTCTGAAGTTTCTATCACAAATATTTGTCAAAAAGTGTAGGATTATTGGTCACAAATATTTTTATTCGTTTCAATTTATTGGTCACATACAGTGCCGGTGTTAGAGCCAGGCAAGAATATTGTGGCGCCCACATAAGAAAATCAAAATCTAGCTTCCTTGCTCGAAAAATTTTTTGCTGAACCAATGGGAACGTTTATTTTCCTTTTTTTTAGCTCCTCATCCCAAATGTGGCGCCCCTCCAAATTTGGCGCCCTAGGCCGTCGCCCACCCTAACGTTGGTACTGGTCACAAAATTATTTGATAAAAAAAACTTTGATCACAACATTTTATTAGCATTAGCCACAAAAATTATTTGATAAAGTTGCATTAATTTATTGGTAACAAAAAGTACATATTAACATAGACAACTTTAATCACATTTATATTTTTGATTTATTATATTATTAGTCACAAAAATATTGAAAACCTTAAATACACAATCAAATAATTTATTTTTAAATTGTTTGATTCCTTTGTCAATCTTTATGTCTCACAAACAGATTTACCCGGGTATTAAAAATAATAATGGATACGATTCTAGGATAGTGTGACAATTCGAATAGGATAGTGTGAAATTAAAACAGTTTGATATTTACGCGAAAATCTTATAAATAAAAAAACATACTTTGTGAAGAGCTCTGTTGAGCTGCAAACTTGTATGAAGGTCGCACACTAAGATAAGCTGGCCTTAAATGAAGAGCTATTGAGAAGGTGATCGAAATATTGTTAATGAGAATGTTATTTTTGTTTACATAATTATATATTAATTGTATTTTTATATCATACCTTACCTTCATCGTGTTTTAGCATTGTAATCAATGATCTTAGAAAAAAGAGGTAGATAGGCTGTTACCTATATTTGGTTCGGTTTAAAGAAAATTTATTTCTCATAAGATTTTTACATCACTTAAAATGAGAAACTTAAATACTAAACTAAGTTACAGTTTGTGTCCGGCATGCATTCTTGCGTGCGTGCGTGCGTGCGTACGTGCATGCGTGCGTGGGTGTGTGAGTGTGTGTTTATGTAATTATGTGTGTCTGTGTGTATTACATTCGATGTTTACAAATGGCACGCTGGGTCACCGCCGCACGACTCACACACACATAAAACGCATAGGTAGTATTATAACGTCACACAAAAGAGAGTAAATGTGGTGGAAGGACGGACGTACCTATAACCTCGGCTATAGTTGCGCGCGAAAGAGACGGTTGTAGTTTGCACTACGTCGTCCCTGACTGTCGTCGACTGAGCTCAGGTTTGCTAATTAGCTCAGTTATGGTGCGCGTATAACCTATCTACGTCTTTTTCCTATAACATCATTGATTGTAATAGTTAAAGTATCAATAGCGTTTAACTTTTCAATGAAATGTCATGAAATGTACATTATTTTTGCGAATCTGTTCATTTTTCATAGGCCAAATAATATTTTTCAATAATTTTGAACTATTTTACACCAAACAGTATGTTACATGTAAGATTTTATGTTGTTAAGGGACTCATGTGAGTTTTGAGTAAAATATTAGTAGAATACGCAAGTAAGCAGAGAATTTTTATTTCAATACGTTTAATAATGATTTCAAATCGTTTATTGATAAGAGTTAGGTACAATTATTGTCACGGATTTCAAACAGACTTCCCCAATAATAAGCCGTTTTTTTTTCAATATCAATGTAACAACACTACCGAAATCTGAGACAACGTATTAAATGAAAAACTAATACTTGTTGTATTAGAATAGAAACATAAATGTCCACACAAGGGCCATAATATTTAAGTACATTTAAATCGTGCAAGCTTTTGTACTGACGGCGCCATCTATGAATAAAAATTGTAATTACAAATATACTTTGTGCAAGTATTATAAGGTTACACCGTGTCCTACGTGGGCGACTCAACGCGAACGCGATCGCGAAGCGATCCGGTGCGATTTCAGTGCGATGCGGCGGCTCTGTCCTACGTGCACGCGAATCGTCCCTTCACCGCCACTGACATCCGCCGCGCCGCTGAAGTTCGCGCGAAAATATCAAACCAACTGATCGCGTTCGCGTCAAATCGCGCCGCGCCGCAACGCACTCTATGTGCGTTTTGTAACGTAGGACACTTCAACACATTTCAACTGTTTGTTGTTTTCGCATCGCGCCGCGTCGCTTCGCGTTCGTGTTGAGTCGCCCACGTAGGACACCGCGTTACATTATTAACACGATATTAATTTTTTTTATAACTAGATGGCGCGGTTAGTTCAAATACAAGCAAATACGTAACGATTTTTTATATTTTTTGTTATTGTTATCACAAAATAATATATTTATAGAGAACCACTACATTAAGAAATTCAATTTAATTTTCTTTATTTTTATTTGTTTATTATAAATGTAAATATTGTTTACTAATTTTGTATATTAAATATGAGATTATTTATTTGATGACAATTAATTTAGGAGCAACTTAACAAAATTGTAAAGTAGTGATTTATGTGTCAATATTTAAGACGCGCCCACATTACCACCGCCGCGTAACGCATTGCAAAAATTCCAGCGACGCGACAGCGACAACCATGACAGTATATTACTAAAAGTGTAGGTATAAGATTTGTGACACTGCAGGATAATTCTGAAAATCCGAAAAGCTTTTTACAGTCACATTTTACATTGCTGTATTACTCAAAATAAGCTAACGATGTCCTTTTGTCTTCACAGCAATGTATAACGAATTTTCCCTCAATAGATTTTGATGCTGAACGCTGATAAATAATTGAAATTACATATAATTTTCTCGGATTTCCCTGCAGTGTGGTTTGAAATAGGCCCATAATCACCGGGTGCTAACTCGTTAGATAGCTATATATTACGCAAAAGAATATTCTAACATATGGGTGTGATGATTGAGCAGGCACAATTTTGTACATTTTCTAAGTAATGGTGCTACAGTCGTTTCGTGGTGTACTTCTATAAAATAAAAAATAATGCTGACGATTTGTTTTTTTATTCAATAAATAAAACCTGTTATAAAGAACAATAAATTAATATATTAAGCATGAAACAAGTGGTGGGTGCTAAGTTACTTTCGGTGGGTATACGGCAAGTTCATTTCTTTCTGAAGATATTGCTTAAACGTCGACTGCGCGGCGTGCCCTGGAACCAAAGAAACGCAACTGTTTTAACTAGAATACTAATTGACTGAAACTAGATAAATTGCCTTAACTCAAGTACATACGGTACAAGCCTTGCACTATATTGCACTGAGACTTTCTTCAAGTGCCACCACACACGAATATTAATAGATATTGTAGTATAAAAACATCGAAAATCAAGCTTGTATTTTTAACCGACTTCAAAAAAGAGAAGGTATTCAATTCCACTGTATTTTTATTTTTTTATGTTTGTTACCTCAGAACTTTCCACTGGGTGAACCAATTTTGATGATTTTTTTAATCGAAAGCTGGTGCTTGTCATGTGGTCCCACTTAAAGAAAGAGATCTGCCGAGGAGTTTTGGAGATATCCCTAATTTCGAAGTCGGTTATTTTTGTCAAGTATTACATATTTATGGAAATAGCCGGCAAATGAGCTCACAATCCACCTCACGGTAACTGCCTCACGATGCGTTGCTGGCCAAGATTTATCATATAGTTCACTGTATCAATTGTATGCAATGCAGATATTAACTTTATCTTTGAATTTGATTTATATTGTGGCAACACCAGCGGCCGAGTGGAAAATTCACCAAGCTGCCATCACGCCGCTCATTTCAACCGTTAACCTTTTTTGAATCTCGAATGTTCTAACTTCTAGTATTATTACGTTCTCACTTCCGAAGTAATAATTTAGTTTGTTAAGTGTAAGGGCGCTTTCACATTAGGTCGCCAGTAGTGCGGCAGCAGCGCGACAATAGCAGCGCGACAGACGCGCGGCTGTCGCGCTGCTACTTCTCTATACTAAAAAGAGCAGCGCGACAGCCGCGCGACACGTGATTTTCATAGTGGACGGCAGCGCGGCAGCCGCGTGCGATCAGTCGGCTTCAAGCCAGTGTTGCAATCGCACGTTCGAACACTTTGAACATACACAATGAGCGAATTTGACACAGAACAATTTATCGTTGAAGTTCAAAGGCGTCCTGCTTTGTGGGATTCGAGGATCGATGATTTTTTAGTTTAAGCTCTGTGCTAGATTAAATATCTGTTAAAAAATAGACGACAAATATGTCTAGTCAAATTCGATAAAATATGGTTAAATGTCTTTTAATTTTAGAGATATGATTTTTTAAGTAATGAGGTAGCCACTGTCGCACCTACCTGCCCTTAATAAGAAAAACAATATATAAATAGGGTGTTATAAATTCCAAAAATAGGATAAAACCCATGGATGTATTACTCTGACTGGATAAGTAATTTTGTAGAGGTACCTGAGGACGGATGACGTCATAACCTAAGGACCATTTTTCTATTGTGTCCATGTTATCTATAGTCCCAGGACATATGATTCGATTATGATTTTTTATAATGGTATAAAAACATATAGGTAAGATGAATATTATAAGTAACGTAATTGTGGTGTAGTTTGCAACACTACGCCAAAAAGTTAATGCAATTTTTCAATGAGGCGATTACGGTCATCGGGGATTTGTGAAGACTGTGGTCGTCGTTTTTGTTTGTGTTGCTTAAAATGTGGTGTTGTACTCTTATCAAATTATCAGTGAGAAAATTACAATAAAATCAACTGCAATATTTAATTCAGTTTTGAAGAAATTTTAATAAAATGTTTTATTTCAATATTATAAATACCACGAGAAAAATTACCAATAGAAAACATTTTAAAGATCCATATGAAAATAGGATATAATTTTTCTAAGTGTGGACACCCTACAATTATGAAGGATAACCTCAATCTGGACTGTGATTGGTCGAATAGTCCTTGAGATATGACGTCATCGAACTATTCTGTGCTTCAGGTACCTCTACAAGGTAAGCAATCCAGATAGTGTAATATATCCATGATAACACCTTTTGTATGAACAAGTGGGTATTTACCATAGATATAGTATATCTATGGTAGGTACCCTAGGAACCCCATCTATAGACTTACCTAAGTGTTATAACGAGTCTTTCTTCTGCGGAAATGCTGTTGCGAAATCGAGTATCACGGCGTTGAATACTACTCTCAAGAAGACGTAATAATTCGCCGAAAGACTTTCTTGACATTCGGACGTAATTAAAGAATTTTTTATTACTACCATATTTCAACACTTTGAATACTGTCACATAATCACTATTCACATGCCGATTTCGAAATAAAGGATCAATCCAGTAAATCCTTTTTTTATTATGAATGCGACGTCGATGGCGCCGAAGGAGAACCAACAAAAGCAGGAGCAACAAAGATGTTTCCTCTTTGGAGTCCATTATTTCAATAAACTGGCCACCCTGATCTAAGGAAGTCGCGCGGCTGTATTTGTAATGAGAAGGCATCCGCTGCTGCCGCGCTGCTGCCGCACTACTGGCGACCTAATGTGAAAGCGCCCTAAATTGCAAATCATTGTAAAGTATTCAATATAATAATTTATCGAAAATCGTGGTTGTAAATTCATTCATCGCCTTCATACCAACAACCACAATATGATACTGACCTCATTATCGCCTTTCCCGGAGCGGAAGAGCGCGCGGATCCGAGACGGCGTGCCCGTCCTGCGAGACGCGTGCGGCTCCATGTCCACACGGAGCGACTCGCGGAGCTCCGAGTCCTGCAACAATACATGCTGTCTCAACGACTCGTCGTGTTCCAGCTGGGGGCTTGAGAGCCAGTTCTTTCTTTCTTTTTCTTCTCTCTTTCTTGGCCGGCAACGCATCAGTGATGCCTTTGGTGTTGCTGATGTCCATGGGCGACGATAGCCACTTACCATCAGGTGGATCGTCAGCTCGTTTGCCGGATATTTCCATAAAAAAAAATGCTCATCGTACACTTGACACCAGGCTGTTATGGGTCACCAATATGTTACCTTGATGTTAGATTCATGTTACTAATATGATACAGAGTTGCTTCAGAAGGTTGTGTTGAGTTTAAAATCAAAGTGCGAATGTGTTGAGTCGTCTTTTCTATTTCACTTTACCAATTACATGACACAGTGCACACACTTTAGTTATAATTTAGACACGGGTTAAACAAACGGGTGTTAGGAGACGACTGACTAGAGAGTAGAGACGTGATTTGCGCGGGTGCATAGGTTTACGATTTACATATCAGCAAACAGGTCACATCCCAACAGGCTAAATGTTACTAAGTGGCAGACAATGAACAACCTGAACATTGTACATTTTGGTTATGGAACTTTTTAGGCATTAACTATGGTTTATACGAAGTCATTGCTACAGACAAGCCAGCGCTGGCTTGGCTCGTGTTGTTTAGATGAAGCCAAGTCAGCCTGGATTCTTCTTGTGGTGTGCACACGTTTGACGTTAAAAAATAATGAATTCTACACGTGCCCGCAACACTGGGTTGAGGGGTATGCGAGCGGAGGTCACTGGCTTGAAAATTAGACGGGTGCTCTATTTCTCGCCCTTATACAAGGCCCATACCAAGCCTCTGTGTCACTAGCAGCCAGCGATGGCTTCGTATAAGCAAGGCTTCAGACCAGTGCCGGATTTATATTTTTTTATGAGTGTAGGCCAATTTATTTCTGTCGCCCCATGTAACTTTCTAAAATAATAATTTTCCATTCATAGTAAGGAAGGCACTGAATTAGTCACTAAGAAAGTGCGTAAAATACAAGAATTATAATTTTTTGCGACACTTTAATAGCAAAATCATCTATACTATATCATCTTCTGAAATCTGCCGCCCCTAGGACGCTGCCGCCCCTAGGACGCTGCCGCCCCTAGACCGTGGCCTATAAGGCCTTTTGACAAATCCAGGACTGCTTCAGACTCACCGTAGCAGAGAGCCGTCCAGCTTGCTTACTCGGTGTGGGCGGGCCCGGCTTCTTGTACGCCGTGATGCCCACCTCTTTGCGCTGCGACCGCCCGCCAAGAGACATCGAGGGGCCTACACGCTGCAAACAACACGTGGATTAGCTTAACCTTTGTTAACAACCGACAATCCTATCCTCTCCTACTAGTATTATAAAAATGGGAGTTTTTATGGATCATGAAGCAAATAAAAGGTATAGATGCTTGTTATCTTTCATGCGAAAACTACAGAACGGATTTCCATTTAGCGCATCTACCTGAGACCACGAACTGGAAAAGGATATAGGGTACTTATTGTAGCCGAGGGCAGAGCTAGTTCAAAATCATTTATACACAGCTGTCACTGATACATTTATGCAAGTCGTTTTTTTTTATCTACCACCCTTTTTGGAAAACTTTCATGGAGAAGAAATGGCGAATGACCATGTAGATTTATACGTATTTATTTCATTCTATGCGTAATCAATACATCTTCGAAGTAAAATTGAAGATTTAAAAAAAATTAAAATCGAAATATAACTTTTAAAATCACTTTTTCATAACCGCATAATTATAACGTTAAAATATTATTTTTTAGTCCAAATTCAGAATTCTGTCTAACGAACCTTCTCGGACAAAGACGAAAACGACATTGAAATTGACTCAGCGTCTGTACATCGAACCATTCCAAGTGCTTTTACTTGATGACACACTGGAAAACCCATTGCCATGGTAACGATAACAACATGGAATAACGCAATGATTACAGGAGGGTTCATTAGCATAATGGTCGTAGCGCACAATATATCAATACGGAATATCATCTCGGAAAGGGATCGTCACCGGATCGCCTCGCCGTCAACCTAACGTAAGCGCGTTACCAACCGACTAGCAGCTCCGAGTCGACTCGGCTACGGCTAGGCGACGCCGCGCTTACGGCACGCCGACCGCTGGTTGACGGAATGAATGACAGCAGTTCGCCGACGCAGCGGAAGCCGCGGCGCGGGGCGTGCACGAGGAAACGGAAAGTCGAAGGATAGCGTACGGTGAGACGTAAGCGCGGGTACGGCAAGTCGTCCACGCACCGTACCGCGGTTCGTGAGCTTGTCTCGAGGCGAGGCGATTACGTTACAAATCCGATAAGTATGCTTTACAGTAGGGAGTTTCATACAAAGAATACTGACATGCAAGAGTTGATACGTTTACGTTCCGTTTACGAGTTGATATGTGTGCTACGACCATAAGGATTTTGACTGTAGTATTTCGCGTGCTTACGTGAAGTGAATAACTCTGGTTTTGGGGTCAACTAATTATTTATACACGAAAAGGTTTTTTAAATCTGGTTTTTAGAAATATTTTTTGAAAATAAAAGTACTCCATTGTTTTTATTTGCTCCCAAGAGAAATCTTAGAAGCGTCAAAGAAACTTGTAGTTTTTAACAGGTTAACAGGTAGGTTTGTAAATCAGTAACGGACTATACAATATACAATACATACTCCATTTTCATTACTACCGTTCTTTATCTTGAACCAAACTGTTGGTTAACATTTTTTTTATAACTACACACTCATAGCCCCACACTAGGGTTCCTTGTGTCATGGGTACCATGGACAATACAAACCCAGACCGAGAACAGAATCGAACCCAGGACCCTTGGCTCTGCGCGGTCTGGCATAGGGATGCACGATATACATCGTAGTTCGATGTAACACTCAATGTAAAGTATGGAAACATCGATTTAATCCGATGTTTTTTAATACGTCAACGTTTAATACGTTTGAAAAGCGTTTCCTTAGTTTTTGGACATCAAATTCACTGCCGATGACCTTTTTTTAGTTCCAACGCTACTAAAAATAAAAACAATTGATGTACAAAAACATCGATGTATTTTTTGAAACATTGATATTACATCGATGCCACTATGCGATGCATTGCATCGAAAAAACATCGATATTTTTTTTCACTGTGCATCCCTAGTCTGGCATGGTGACCAATACACTCGCCTAACGCCACACGGGTCGTCAACTAGTCTCTATTGTGCGCTCATCTTAGCCCATATTAGTTTAAAACTATACAGCATGGACGTTGAGCGCTGACACCTAGCTGGGCAGAAACGATATTTCTCGCCAATTTAGTAGTATGAGGTGAGGACGTTACCGGAGCGGCCTGCGTCATGTCGTGCATTGTGATTGGCCCGTCAAGTGACGTTAGAGCAGCGCTTGTCGTAATTCGTTCTCTGAGCGTGCTGTCACATCTGGCGACAACTGAATGACCTTTTAAATTCCACATCAAGTGTACGATGCGCAAAGTTTTTCACTGAGCGCTCAACATCAGTGTCGGAAACTATATATCTTCATCCATCTATCCATCAACCCTTGTAGGACATAGGCCTCCCCTAACTTGCGCCACTCTGACCGGTCCTGAGCTTTCTGAATCCAGCGGATGCCCGCTGTCTTCTACAGGTCTTCCGTCCACCTGATCGGAGGCGTCCTATACTCCGTTTTCCGAGACGTGGGCGCCATTCGAGAACCTTTCTTCCCAACGGTCATCGGTCCTTCGTTATCGGTATCGCTATCGGTCCCATTGCCACTTCAGCCGGCTAATTTTTTGAGCTATGTCGGTTACCCTTGTTCGTCTACGGATCTCCTCGTTTCTGATGCGATCACTTAGAGAAATACCGAGCATAGCCCTCTCCATAGCCCGCTGCGCTACTCTGAGCTTGTGGATTAGGCCAATAGTAAAGCACCACGTCTCTCCTTATAACTATATATGTTACATACCTTGATATCCTCCTCCTGTATCGCCGGCACGAACTGCGTCTCGGCGGGGTAGGAGCTCTTGAGATGCGGCGGACAGAGCGAGTTGCGCCACTGCAGCTCGGAGAGGCGTCTCCCCTCCCGCGCGCCCCCCGGCGTGGTCGCCAGCTCGCGGAGGCACCGGTTGTCGAACACCTCGCCTTCCTCGTCTGACATGTGCAGGGTTCGGCCTTCTGTCCCCAGAAGGTTTGTTTGTTTATTTATTTATTTATTTATTTATCGCGCGTTGTGAAAGGGGGCTAGACGGAAAATTACGACACTTTTTGATTTTACGAATGACGACACTTTTTTTGAAGTGATTCAGTGAGTTTTACAGAGATGGTGCTGTACAACAAAACTTAAATCGAAAGGAACTTCGTTCCACCCGGGTGTCCCTTGACACCTCTCATGTTTTTATTTATAAACTTTATTGTAAAACCTACAAGCTAGGCTTACAAAGGGCGGACTTAATGCCATGGGGCATTCTAAGTGAGAAGGTTTATTGCACTTTTTTGTACACCACAATCAACAGTCAAGAGACATACTTTAATAGAATAAACGATATTTGTGTACGAAAGGCGATCTTATCGCCAAATAGCGATCTCTTCCAGATAATCTTTGGGTAGGGTGTACAATATAATAAAGGTTTTCAGTAAAAAAAAAGAACAATACATACATAAATATAATAATACATACATCTATTACACATGTACAATAATTATAAATATCACAATAATAAGTTCAGGTTTTTTGTTTCAAAATGGCTGACAAAAAAATTCATTTTGATGAAATTTTCAAGAAATCCGTAGATCAACTCGGTGATCTTGCGAAGTTTGGTAGTAATCGGAACAACACATTTTTTTTGTACTATCCTTTCGAAGCCGTGGCATGTCGTTAGTGGCAAATAAAATACAAAAATCTTCTAATTATTTTATAATGTACATATAATCCTAGATTTTAAATATAATCATTGATATAATCATTATCATTATCTCATAAATATAATCATTTTCATTGTTCTCTGCACATTCCTAAGGTTGACTGGTAGAGAATGCTGTTTAGCATTAAGTTCGCCTTTTGTACCACTTATTTGTTAAGGGTCAATAAAGCATAAATAAATAATCCAACAACTTACCACTCTTGCCGTTAGCATTATTCGTGACCGGTAGCGAACGCAGGGAATGTGTGTCGGACGGTCGCGACGGCTCTTCTTGTGTAGGTACCAGCCCCGACTGAAAATTATATCTAATATGTATACAATGAACGTTCAAATATTATTCTTATGAAGAAAAATAGTAGTAAACTTCCGTAGTATAAATGAGGAAATTGGTCATGACTTTCAAAGGAAGCGAAAGTTGCTTTTTAAGAGACATTCCAAGAACCAAAACACATTAAATACACGTTTTATATTCACATCCTACTGTAGCAGGCACAGTTTTAATGTTACTAAACACGTCTCAAAAACGAATTGAATCCAGTAAACGCTTACACGAATCTAGACTATATTTCGTTTCTTTAGACTATAAAAATTTGAAAAAAAAAATGAGCATATCCAGCTTTTGTCCCTCTTTCCAATCATATTAATATCTAAAATTCAACGTAAGACGACTTATGCTTTTTTCCACTGAGGGTGCGATATTTCAATAAAAAGTAGAGGTAATTGTAAGATTGTGTTTAAGAAATATGTTAAATCTCAGCTAGTAGGCAAGGGATACTATGGTATAAATGAATATATTAATGACAAATACGCCTGGAAATTAGGGCCGCATCCAGTTCCGCGTAGGTAAGGCCATATTATGTACATTTTCATTATTTTAAAAGATGTGCCGAGGAGTTCCTTTAGGCTTTTCTTCTCCTCCACGACAAAGCACCTTTTCGAAAAGCCAAAAAATGACGTGCATAAGTGATACCTATATGAATAAATTATTTTTGAATTTTAATTGTTTACCCAAAAAGTTTCGTCTACAAAACTAAGTATACTTAACAACATACCGAGTGCATATGTTGCAGCGACATGAGTGACCCGGAGCGTTGCTTCCGCCGCAGCCACTCCGCTTCATCTTTCTTCATTAGGAACTTCTCCCCAACATTCCACAGCTCCGTGGTCAACGACCTGATGTGCTCCTCGTACGCCCGACTCGACTCCTCCAGCTTCTCACGAGCTCTCTGCAACTCTTGCTCCAGGGAAACTATCTCCTCTCTCTGTCTCTCCTTGAAGATCCCGATTTGCTCTTGGTATAGTTCTTTCTGTAAACGTCAATTTATCGTCAACTTACATGTTAAACTTTATGAATTACCATGCATGTCTTAGTCTATGTCTAATAAAAAATGCATGCCCATGCAATAATATGCAAAACATTATTACCTGCTCGTGACAACTTCAGTTCCATTAAGCAAACAATAAGGCAACTATACTACTCTCCCTTTATATTTTAACGAACACAAAATAAAATAAAACAAAAATATCCATTAAAACTTACTTTATTCAATAAATAATAGACTTCACAAGTCAACAGTCGAACTGTATGAGAAAGTGTAAACAAAGCCACACCAGTCAATGCTCCATTTGGAGATAAAACCACCACACCACTTGATAGACTAATACCAACAACAGTATGGGGAGGGTACTGACCATTTTGGCTTTCATCCTGTTGAGTTTGTCTTCGTATTCTGCGCGGACCTCCATGACGGTGGCGGCTTGGGTCACCTTGGCCGCCTCGCCCTTCTGCGCCCGCGCTATCTCCTCTAGCAGCTTGCAGAAGGAGTTCTCCAACTCCTCGAGCTGAACCTCGAGGCTCGCGTTCTGAACGGTCGTCGGCGCTACTGAAGTTCTTTCTTCGCTCGAAAACGCCTGCTTTATCTTCTCCACGGAAATGACTCGCCCTATCGTCCGCTCCACCCACCGCTCAAAGTTCATGGCGCATTCCGATAGGTCTTGCATGACGGCCGCGTAACCTCTTTCAAGTTTACACATCGTCGCGTCAGTTATCTGTCCGTCCAATCCCAGTATTTCGCGTCGCACCGTCCTCTGCAGCGAAACCACCCTACTCAACTTTTGAGCATATAAGTCCTTCACCGAATTGAACGTTTTTATGCTGACCGATAACTCCGTCAAGAACTTCCTCATGTTTATTATTTCCGATTCGTTTATCTTGTTCACTTCGGCTAGTCTATCTCTCTCCTTCTGCAACGCGATTTGCTTCTCGGAGAATCGCTTGAGATGTCTATCGGTGGTGTCCAAGAAATTCTCAAGATCCTCCATCGTTATAGTTTTACTGTTCAGACCGCGCCTCAAGTCGTTATCACAGTTTGTCGTATTACCGAAGTTCGTCAATTCCTTCAAAACTGTATTGGATTTAATCTCAGCGATTCTCTTCAATATTATCGCCTGATATTTTGCTGACACCTTGATTATCTGACTAGCTCTATTTTCAGTCATACTCATTTTCGTCAGTTGCTTTTTGAGGTCTGCTATTTCTTCGTTCTTTTGATGCACGATTTTCTTAAGTTGATTGGACAGTTGCTGACAGTTTTCTTTACTGAGCTCGAGATCATTCGACACATCGAGTAGTTTATTCTCAGATTCCGCAACCAAAGATTTTAAATCTGTGACATCACTTTGCAATGCCCTGATAGTTCTATTCCTGTCCTGTAGAATTTTCTCTAAGTCTGATATTGTCTTACAGCATTCGAAGGATGTTGGTGTGTGTTCTGTAGGAGTGGTATCTACCTGATGTTCATGGACGTCGATACCTTGCGAACCGCTTTTGTAACTTGCTTTTTCCTGGTTTGCAGCATCTAGGAAAAAGATTAAAAAATACTATTATTAATGGATAATTCTGTATCTGTCAATTTATCTTTAGAATAGAAGAAAAATGAGTAAAATAATCCACGCACCCATGCATGTCTGCATCAAAAGGGGTGCTACCGCGTTGCTTATCATTTGTTGACCCGTGTGCTCCTGTGACGGCTGTTGACAAAAAAAAGACATTTTAGAAGGCCCAATTATCCATTAATAAAATGATTCAAGATTCAAAGATCTACTAATAAAGCATCTAACAGTTAACAGTTCACTAATGATAATTTCATGATAAATAAATATTAAATCCTACTCGAAGCCGCGGACGAAATTAATAGAAGAATACATCGATAAATTCACACAATTCATATTATGTTCAATTTTCTCAAGTAATTCTGAATTAATTATATTGGAAAAATTTTAGAAGAATTGGCTAGAAAACATCAAGCCGCACAAAAACTCTGATAAGTTGTATAAGTAAATAAAACTCGTTCGCTCGTACTGATAAATATTCAACTTTATAGTATCCAAATCTAACACGTAATAATAAACATTTTCTCTAACCTGATTTTCATTTTGCTGTGCGTTTACTGCATTGGATTCCTCTATTTTTAGCAGTTTTTGTTTTTCTTTATACAGCAAACTTCTAAGATTTTCATTTTCTTTATAAATCTGTGCTGCCTTTACATCTCGATCTTTTAACTCAGCTAAAAAATTTTCTTCGGAATCTTTGAACATTTTACAATCTTCTTGTAATTGCACAATGTTGGCTTTTAAACATTCATTCTCTTCATTTATTTGTTCAATTAATGCAATATGCTGCTGCAGATGTTGTAATGTTTCAATGATTTCACCCTTCTCCAGTATTTTATTTTGTAGTTCAACCAACTCATTATTTCTGTTTAACATTTTTTCATTGAGTTTCATCATCTGACTCTCATATTCCTCTCTTTGTTTGATTTTAGAAGTTTTTTCAGCGTCAATTACACCTTCCAACTGTTTAATTATGTTCACCAATTTATTACTTTCATCTGAGAACCTTTCCAGGAGGGATAAATTATTTTCTTTCAAGTTTTCTATTTCTTTCATCTTATTTTCTATGATATTTCGTGAGTTTTCTTGAGTTACGCTCAACCTTTGCTCTAATTCTATAATTTCGTCTTTGAGTTTGGCAATTTCATCGTTGGATTGTTTTTTAACAGTATTTTTTTCATGTATTTCTTGATTCAGTCTATGTTTTAAGGTCACAATTGTATTTTCCTTTTCAGAAATAATTTCGTTCAGTTTGTCCTCTGCCATCCTCTGTTTTTCTTTTTCCTCTTCAGTTTTTCTTGTACTCTCAGTAATTCGGTCCTAAAATATAGATTTTTATTTGATATCTCTTAAATCAGTGATACATGTAAAACAATCAATGACTACAAATAGATAGTACAAATACAACGACGTTAAGAAACTAAAAAGTTTTACATCTATATTTTGTTACATTAGTGGTTACGGTTAAGTAGACTAAGATCAATACTTGAACATCAATATGTTTCTTTTATATCATATGCAATCCTATAAAAAGCATTATTACATTGACAAACGTGTAAGTGAGTGGTGTATAATATAAGTAATTCTGTTATATTTTACCTGCAAGATTTGTATCTCCTGTCTAAGTGCCACATTGTTCACCCTCTCAGCTTCCAACTCCTCAGCCAGGCCAATGGCCCGAGTAGACTCTTGATTAGAGAGCGCCAACAATTCCTCTTGCTCTAACTTCAGCTGACTCAGCTAAGCAGAATGTAAAAGTTAACAAGTGTAATGATCAGTAAAATATATGTACTATTAAGATTTTAAAAAAATTACATATCATGCTGTACAAAATATAAGTAATAAATCAAATGTAAAGTAGTTACTAACTCTCGAAAATATTTCTACTCCCCCTCACAATACAAGATGAGGAGACGAGCGGAGCGCGGCATCGACTTACCTTTGTTTTATATGTTTCTCTTTCTTCCTGAGCAGTCTGAAGCTTTTCTTCTAACTGTCTCACTGTCTCACCCACATTATTACATTCCACAGTTTTCTCCTGACATTCTCTCTCTAATTTCTCTCTAACAGAATTCAAATGTGAGAGCTCTTCATTATGTTTGTTTGAAAGCTCTTCTCTCAGCTCCTTTTCTCTCCTCAACTCTAACTGTAGAGTTTCAATGATTTCACCCTTCTCAAGTATTTTATTTTGTAGTTCAACCAACTCATTATTCCTGTTTAACATCTTTTCATTGAGTTTCATTATTTGAATATCATACTCATCTCTTTGCTTAATTTTAGAACTCTTTTCAGAATCAATCTGATCTGTTAAATGTTTGATTATATTCTCAGACTTATTTGTATCATCTGACAGACTTTGCAGAAGGGATATTTTTTCTTCTTGTAAATTTTGTATTTCTTCCAACTTATTTTCTATAATTTTTTGTGAGTTTTCTTGAGTATTTTTCAGCCTTTGTTCTATTTCCATAACTTTGGCAACTTCATCATCGAATTGTTTTTGAAAAATATTTTTTTCATGTATTTCTTCATTCAGTCTATGTTTTAAGGTCACAATTGTACTTTCCTTTTCAGAAATAATTTCGTTAAATTTTTCCTCTTCCATCCTCTGTTTTTCTTTTTCCTCTTCAGTTTTTCTTGTACTCTCAGTAATTCGGTCCTAAAACATAAATTTTTCTTTGATATCTCTTAAATCAGTGATACATGTTAAACAATCAATGACTACAAATAGCTAAGTCACAACGACGTTAAGAAACTAAAAAGTTTTACATCTATATTTTGTTACATTAGAGGTTACTGTTAAGTAGACTAAGATCAATACTTGAACATCAATATGTTTCTTTTATATCATATGCAATCCTATAAAAAGCATTATTACATTGACAAACGTGTAAGTGAGTATAATATAAGTAATTCTGTTATATTTTACCTGCAAGATTTGTATCTCCTGTTTAAGTGCCACAATGTTCACCCTCTCAGCTTCCAACTCCTCAGCCAGGCCAATGGCCCGAGTAGACTCTTGATTAGAGAGCGCCAACAATTCCTCTTGCTCTAACTTCAGCTGACTCAGCTAAACAAAATGTAAAAGTTAACATGTATAATGTGAGTAAAATGTGTATACTATTAAGATTTAAAAAAAGTTACTATTAAAAGTTTAAAAAAAGTTACATACCATGCTGTACAAAATATAAGTAATAAATTAAATGTAATGTAATTACTAATTCTCGAAAATATTTTCTGCTCCCCCTCACATAATCAACTCAATGAACGTACCTTAATCATAACGCTTTAACTTACCTTTGTTTTATATGTTTCTCTTTCTTCCTGAGCAGTCTGAAGCCTTTCCTCCAACTGTCTCATTGTCTCACTCATATTACTACATTCCACAGCCTTCTCTTGAAATTCCCTCTCTAATTGCTCTCTAGCGGAATTCAAAAGTGTGAGCTCTTCATTGTGTTTATTTGAAATCTCTTCTCTCAGCTCCTTTTCCCTCCTCAGTTCTAACTGTAATGTTTCCATGATTTCACCCTTTTGCAGTATTTTATTTTGTAGTTCAACCAACTCATTATTTCTGTTTAACATTTTTTCATTGAGTTTCATTATTTGACTATCATACTCATCTCTTTGCTTAATTTTAGAACTCTTTTCAGAATCAATCTGATGTGTTAAATGTTTGATTATGTTCTCAGACTTATTGGTATCTTCTGATAGACTTTGCAGAAGGAATAGTTTTTCTTCTTGTAAGTTTTTAATTTCTTTCATCTTATTTTCTATAATACTTCTTGAGTTTTCTTGAGTACCTATCAGTCTTTGTTCTAATTCAATAACTTCGTTTTTAAGCTTGGCAACGTCATCATCGAATTGTTTTTTAATACTCATTTTTTCGTGTATTTCTTCATTCAGGCTATGTTTTAAGGTTACAATTGTATTTTCATTTCTAAAAATAATTTCTTTCAGTTTTTCCTCTTCTATTCTCTGTTCTTCTTTTTCCTCTTCGGTTTTTCTTGTCATCTCAGAAATTTTATCCTAAAACACAAGTTTTTTGGATATTATTAACAACAGTTATTAACCAATTTTATTGAAAAGATCAATCAAATAGTTGACAACAGTACAAAATTTCAATATTAAAAATTAAAATATAAGGTGAACTAATACATACTACTGTATTTTTATTAAAAGTTTCTGTAAGGATGTAAAATTAGAATCAAAATTTAAATGTCAATTCTACAGCAAATAATCATAAAAATTGTTACGTACATTACGCCGACATCCAAAAAAACATGGTAATGTTTAAGTATTTATGTTATGTTTTACCTGCAATCTTTGTATTTGCTGTTTAAATTCCACAATGGTCACCCTCTCTTCTTGCAACTCTTCAGCTAGGCCAGTGGCCCTTACAGACTCTTGATGGGAAAGCGCCAACAATTTATCATGCTCCAGTTTTACTTGACTCAGCTATACATAGTGAAAGATTTAAAATATGTAATAATGATAAATGTGTATATTATGTAAATTTATCCTTTATTAAATAAATTTTATTATTATATTACAACTTACCTGTGCTTGAACAGTTTCTTTCTCCCCCTGAACATCCACCAACTGTTCCTGAGTAGTCTTAAGCCTTTCTTCCAACTGTCTCATTGTCTCACCCATATTATTACATTCCACAGCTTTCTCCTGACATTCCCTCTGTAATTGCTCTCTAATAAAATTCAAATGTGTAAGCTCTTCATTATGCTTATTTAAAAGCTCTTCCGTCACATTTTTTTCCGCCGTCAGTTCTAACTGTAATGTTTCAATGATATTTCCCTTCTCCAATATTTTATTTTGTAGTTCAACCAACTCATTATTCCTGTTTAACATTTTTTCATTGAGTTTATCTATTTGACTGTCGTACTCATCTCTTTGACTGATCTTAACAGCTTTTTCAGCATCAATTTCATCTTTCAATTGTTTGATTATATTCTCTGACTTATTTGTTTCATCTGACAAACTTTGGAGTAGGGATAACTTTTCTTCTTGTAAGTTTTGTATTTCTTTCATTTTATTTTCTATAATATGTCGTGACTTTTCTTGAGTTCCTTCCAACCTCTGTTCTAGTTCTATGTTTTCGTCTTTGAGTTTGGCAACCTCATCGTCGGATTGTTTCCTTACATTATTTTTTTCCTGTATTTCTTCATCCAGTCTGTGCTTTAAGGTCATTACTGTAGTCTCCTTTTCAGATATTATTTGCTTTAATTTTTCTCTTTCAATTCTCAGGTCTTCTAATTCCTTATCAGTTTTTGTTGTATTCTCACAAATTTGATTCTAAAATACATATTAAGTACTTAAAAAATCAATAAAACGTCATTGTAAATAGCCAACACAGTTATCTAGGAAAAATATAAACAAGAGCTGACGATGCTGATATTTGATAGTCTTTATCAAATAAGTTATGAAATGTAAAAATTGGAGTAGTTGGTCACAATCAAAAGTTTTAAACAATGTTTCATTTGCAAACAGTACATAATCACTTATAATATTTTTATACTAACATAATCTTTACCTGCATCATTTGTATCTCTTGTCTAAGTGCCGCAATGTTCTTCCTCTCTACTTCCAACTCCTCAGTCAGGCCACTGGCTCGAGCAGATTCTTGATGAGAGAGCGCCAACAATTCCTCGTGCTCTGATTTCAATTGACTCAGCTATGCAAAATAAATAATAATGTACTATACATATACTACTATACTATACTATGAATGAAGATGAATATACATAAACATTGTCGAAAAGGACATGCCATACCACACAGATATTTTATAAATACATATTCTGTGTATTATTAACACATATGTGTCTCATTGATAATAAATAATAATATGCATAACTACTATGGTGGTTAACACTAAATAAAATAAATACAGTAATATTTCAAGAAGCTCAATGAAGAAGTTACTAAATTCCAATGCCAAATAAATGTGTCTCGAAACTTATCAAACAATTGCAAAAATTCTTCTGTACTGTGCACATTACATACTGAAAAACCTACCTATATTGTTATATTTCAACTCACCTTTGCTTCAATAGTTTCTCTTTCCTCCTGAACGTCCACCAACTGTTCCTGAGTAGTCTGAAGCCTTTTCTCCAACTGTCTCATAGTATCACCCATATTATTACATTCCACAGCTTTCTCCTGACATTCCCTCTCTAATTGCTCTCTAACAGAATTCAAATGTGTCAGCTCTTCATTATGCTTATTTAAAAGCTCTTCCGTCACAATTTTTTCCGCCCGCAATTCGAATTGCAATGTGTCAATGATTTTTTCCTTCGTCAATATTTTATTTTGTAATTCAACCAACTCATTATACCTGTTTAATATTTTTTCATTGAGTTTTATTATTATACTGTCATACTCTTCTTTTTGATTGATTTTAGAAGTTTTTTCAGCATCAATCTCATCTCTCAAATGTTTAATTATGTTCTCTAATTTGCTTGTTTCATCTGACAGACTTTGCAATAACAATAATTTTTCTTCTTGTAAGTTTTGTATTTCTTTCATCTTATTTTCTATAACATCTCGTGAATTTTCTTGAGTTACTCTCAACCTTTGTTCTAATTCTACAAGTTTATTATTGAGCTTGGCAACTTCTTCGTCAAATTGCTTTTTCATTGTAATTTTTTCCTCTACTTCTTCATTCACTTTATGTTTTAAAGTCATGATTGTGTTTTCCTTTTCAGAAATAATTTGTGTCAATGATTCTTTTTGTACCTCAGTCTGTTTTGTCATCTCAGCAAGCTGATCCTACAATGTAATAAGGTTAATTACATTTAAATTAGTAAAATTTTGAATAAAAAATGCTATGGTTTAACAATCATGTGGAGATGTGAGAGTATGAATTTCTGTTATATTTTACCTGTAGCATTTCTATCTGTTGTTTAAGTGCCACAATTTTCGCCCTCTCTTCCCCTAACTGCACCTCTATCACATTAGCACACACCTCACTGCAGCTAGCTAGAATAAATAACAACAAAATACAGATATTAATTCACATGTGTAACAAAGTATCTAACTTTATAAATGTGAAAGTTTATGAAGATGTTTGGATGTTTGGATGTGTGGATGTTCGTTCTTCAATCACGCCACAACTAAGTAATTAACCAATTTGGCTGAAATTTGGAACAGAGATAGCCTATACCCTGGATCAAAGGCTGCTTTTTATCGCGGAAAAGCGCACAAAGCCATGGGCATCATCTAATATCTAATATTATGTATCCTAATCCATCATTCTACTTATATACGTTCTATAAATCTAAATTAACTAATCAAAAATTTCATTTCGAAACCACTCTACCGCAGGTGAAGCCATGGGCAAAAGCTAGTAAAAAATATATCTGTAATTTGTTATCATGTGATGGGACTTTTTTGGTTTCCACAAGGGATAGGAGTCAGCATTTTGTTTTTTTTTTCGATTTAAATACAAAAAAGTTTCTTTTATACCAAATCAAACAATCTTACATGAGTTATGTGGTAGAGAGAAGTACGTAGCTTCCAGGTCGTCACATTCAACTAGACTGGACTCCATTCTATTGAGCTGGTTGTGCTGCTGTAGTTCAGACACAAGCTCCCGCAGCAACTGAGTGTGTCTGCGCTCCGCCTCCAACTCCTCAGCCAGGACACTGGCCCGAGCAGACTCTTGATGAGAGAGTGCCAACAGTTTCTCATGTTCTAATTTCAGTTGACTCAACTGAGACATAAAAATCAACAGGAAGATTACTAAAAATGTTAATGGTAGTTTTAAGGAGAAATACACTAAATTAAATTGCTTAAGAGCCATTTCGCGGTTAGACGCGCGGAATGAAGAATTTGATGTCAAAAATTAGTATCATAAGAAAGATATTAATGCTGGCAAATGAACTCATAAAATAGATCAATCCTTCATCTTGGATCTTCATTTACCGGAATTTTGAAAATATTAATTTGTTTCTGCGTAACTGTCAATCTAGCATAACTATTTTTCAGCAAAAGGACGACAGAGTCAATTTCATACACTGATTTTCTTTATTAAGTTTTATTAAATTGAGTAAAAAAAAATGTCTAGAGAACACTCATATATTATATTTTGCATTTATTACAAGGGATATACGATTACTATAATATTCGTTTCAAAATTAATTCAATAACATTACCAATTTTCATGGTTTATGCCATGACTTTACCATCGATTTTTGTATTCAATAAAGCGTATTTCCCATCAAAAATTTATGTAGTAATAAAATATGGTCTTTGTCGAATATGACACGTAATTTTTTTTTTATCTTACTGCAAAAAATAATTTATTAAAACGAATTTACTTTACCATATAAAGATACGAACTGGCGCGAAATCAAATCAGTCGTGCGGCAGCACTCTTGGACGTCGGACCTATGTCAATTTTTGCTTTAGCCATCTAAGGAATAGATTTCGTAAAAGTAACGTAATTATATTGCCATTGAACAGTCTTGATCACGTGAGAATTTTTAGTTACAGTCAATTGTATTATTTTTAGTTTTCTATAATTTTCAGGGTTTTGTAGTCAAATCGGAATCATGTCTAGTCCGTTCGTTATTTCAACCGGCCGGCTAGCCCGTCCGGCCGTCCGTCCTTCCGTCCGTCCGTCTGTCCGTTCCGTATGATTTTTTCTTCGTCTACCCCTTAATGTGGGGTATCGTTGAAAAGGTCTTTCAAAAATATTATAGGTTTCAAAAGACCATTTTTCAATTCAGGGGTCCGTTTGCGTAATATTCTGCTTTAAACATCTTTGGTTTGAAGAAAACAATAGAAATTAAGTAACTATTTCTTTCCAATTTATGTAGTGTAAGTAGTAACGGAGAAAATCACGAACATACATATGTACAAAATATAACTATATCTATACTAATCTATACTATTACTATTGTAATATTATAAAGCTGAAAAGTTTGTTTGTTTGTTTGGTTGAACGCGCTAATCTCAGGAACTACTGGTTTGAATTGAAAAATTCTTTTTGTATTGGATACTTCATTTATCGAAGAAGGCTTTAGGCTATCGGATTTTTGGAAATTCAACCCCTATTGGTTTGGAAGTCACTGCTGTAATTTGAAATAAAACATTGTCCGTTTTTAGACATTAGTTACTGTTTACAGTATTTAGGTTTTTTGTTATATGTGTAAATTACATATTTACATAGAAAAAAAATAATAAATAATTATAACTTGTATACACATACCCTTTATTTATACAACTTTTAGATCAATCTGTACTTTATAGAGTTCCGTACCCAAACGGTGTCAACGGGACCCTATTGCTAAGCCAAAATGTTGGAATGATAGAAGCTCCGACATTAGTCAGCTATAGTCACTTATTATTAGTCAAAGATAATACATTCGTTGTTTGGAAACTCTCGTGCACCCAAGTTCCGTCAACTCCCCAAAACTCACGTATCTCAAATACACAACACAAATACAAATCACCCTCTCATTTTTTCCCTTCACAACCCCTCGCCTCCCCCCCTCAGTTCTTCACCCAAAAGTGGAATTTTGCGTCGTGATAATCTGGGAGGCATCCGGGCAAATACCGCACTCATCAGGTAGGCGCAGATCGGCAGATCAGGATATCGGGATAAAGATTTTTGGAAAACCGGAAATCCCGGATATCTCGGAGACGGTGCGTCCTAGACAAGTTTAGACGGAAATTTCAACCCCCTTTAGTAAACCCCCAAACCTTATTGCTAAATCTTACTGAACCCCCTTTTACCCCCCCCCCCTCCCCAAATTTTCCTAAAATACCATATATCTCCTAAACGGTACGTCCTAGACGATTTCCGACTGAATTTCCATCCGCCCTGTGGAACTCATACTTGCAACATTACCCAATCTTATTGGGCCCAACCTTAACCCCCCCCCCCCTCCCAAATTTTCCGAAAACTCCTTATATCTCCTAAACGGTGCGTCCTAGACGATTTCCGAAAGGATCGAGTAAAAGTTGTAGCCCATAAAAAGATTGACATTTTATGTGCCATACATTTTTCTTGTAGAGCAAGTGGTTTGGGAGGAAAGTGCGAATTTCGTTTCTCATAATTTATTATACTAGACTATTGTCAATATTTTGTTTTGTAAACCAACAGAAAACAATAAAGAATTCGTTTTTAACATTCAAAGAATAGTGTTCTGAATATCTTCTTTTTAAAGCTGTAATCATTTTTGTGTATGGATTGTATTTACCTTTATTTTTACGTTATCTTTTGTATCACGGTAATGATTAGGGTATCGAAAACCGATCCTGTTTTAAATTACCGGGATTTTCGGTACTCGCCTATGCTGGAACCGGGATTCCCGGGATTTTCAGTTCTTTCGGGATTATTTTACCACGGCTTTCCCCGCGTGAAAATAGTTAGTAATGCGTTTCCTATTTTATCTCTCAGGAGCATTAAATAGGGAAAAACTGTTTTCTACCCAAATCCGTATAGTCGTTTGCCGTGATTGAGTAACCATCATACTATTATACCTTACATGCAAACATAAGTTTCGTATTAATTGTATGAAAGCAACACAATTGTATTGCACAATTCAGCACTGCTTGGACGAGAAAAAAGAGTTAAATCATCTTCATTTATATTAGAAAAATATCGATCTGGGTTGTGTAAATAATATTATATTAGTATAGCTGCTTCATGTAGCCGACGTTCTGAATATCTTCTTTTTAAAGCTGTAATCATTTTTGTGTATGGATTGTATTTACCTTTATTTTTACGTTATCTTTTGTATCACGACGCGACATATTTTTATTTCCCAAAAGTTCAGAAAATCCCGGTTCTTTTATTTTGTTTCCTGGTTCTTTTGAAAAGTACCGTATTCCTTTGTAAATCCCGGGATTTTCGGTTCCGGGATTTCCCGGTTCTATACCCTCCGATTGATTTGAATTTAGGTATACCTATGTATTTCGACGCGCTGCGAATATCGCAGGCAAAATGGACGCATATTGCATTTTATAGATCACCTTGAAAAAACGTGATTTTTAATTTTTCACGTTGATTTGCCAAAATATTGATTTTTGCAATATGCATCTATTGGACATCTTTATTGTGATGTACTTACCTAAGTAGGTACCTAAAATGTATTATGTAAATATGTTACCGATAATGGTACTACTACATTGTACTCTTAATTGTTATATAAACTTATATTGTCACAAACCAGATACATGTATGTGGTCACAAAGTGTATAATTAAAATTATATGTTCATAATTTTAAAATTTTTACGTTTGAAAGTATCAAGAAGATTACTCGCACAGAACTGAGGTCAAGCGCGACGCGAGCCGCGCGAGGCAATATCACGCCGCGGAGCCGCTTCAAATACCTATAGTTTATCAACCGAGTTTTGCGAAATGGCTCTTAATTGATGCAAAGAGACAAAAAAATTTACATGTTACATTCTGGGAATAAAAGATGAAGATTATTCTAGTATGTTTATAAAAAAATACTTTTTTACCTTTGCTTTATAAGTTTCCCTTTCCTCCTGAACATCTTCCAGCTGTTCTTGAGCACTCATGAGTCTTTCTTCCATTTGCTCCAACTGTTTTATTAGTTTGCTTATATTGCTACATTCTACATTTTCCCCCTGAAATTCTCTCTCCTGGCCACAGCACAAAGAGATTTGTGATTTCAGATTGACTATTTCTGACTTATACTGTTCCTTATCTTTTACTGAAAAAATTTGACTTATATTATATGAGTCTGCTTTTTGGTAGTTTCAAAAATAGTATTATTGTATGTGTTTTTTAATGTAAGTAGCTTCATCATGCTTTGAAGTTATACAAGCTCAGAAATAAAACCCTCTTTGTTGGGAGGTAGTTTACAAACTTGTTGGAGGACTTTACCAACCAAGGTCATTCTGGTCTTATGCATTATTTATCATGATACCTCATAAACTCATAACTCAGGGGGAAAAATCAGGACTTCCTTACCTACACACATTATAATATAAAAATACAAAAACAATAGTGTTAAAATAATCTTACAAAGCTTTTCCACTTTCATATTAGTCCTAGTAAGCTCTTCCTGCAGATAAGTCCTGTCAAATCTCTCTGCATCAAGTGCAGCTTGCAAGCGACGGACCTCACTATGGTAGGAGCGCAGAACCGGAGGGGTCTCAGCTACTGACACTGGCATGCTTGTCGGCCCTGATGCAGCTACCTCCTGTCCGCAAGCCTCTGTAATTG
The DNA here is from genome assembly GCA_963932265.1 of Thymelicus lineola. Taxonomy (NCBI): domain Eukaryota; kingdom Metazoa; phylum Arthropoda; class Insecta; order Lepidoptera; family Hesperiidae; genus Thymelicus; species Thymelicus lineola. Next base: position 10,983,955 of record OZ010700.1, on the reverse strand, counting down.
TTAGTAAAGTTATTGTAACAAATAGTTATAGTTTTTTAATCCTTATTTAAATATCAATTATCCCCTATTACGTGTGTTTTTTTAATTATGAAAACCCCTATGTATGTGGCACCGCGCCGCGAGCACGCCACAGACCGGGGCGCGAGGTGTGTCAGTTCTTATTAGACCCCGTTGTTTTCCAATAAGATTATTATATTAAGCTAAAGCTAATTAGATTGAGAATCTAGAAACATTAATCTAGTAGCATTATTAATTACAACTGCGCCGAGGACGTAATATCTTAGAAAATAGCTTTGGAAAAATTGGTTCTAAAAATATGGTATGATAATTTAGAAATTAATAAAAACAACGTACTTATGTTCTATGTATTTTTATTACTATTTAATCCTGTTCATGTATCAGTAACAATACAAGCAAAACATTAGTATAATGTTATACAAATATTTCTTGTAAAACAAGTTTTTATGATACTTACCTGCACGACATCCAGTTGACTTGTGCCTCATGTGGCCTTTATATTTGATCTCGGTTCTTATTAGTCTTAAGGAGTAGAACAAAGACATTTTGTTTTCAGAAACTTGAGTTTATCTAATATACGATAACTTAACGAGCAGAAGCTTTATAGATCATGATTTTTTATAAGATAGAAACAAAATTGACTCTAAAATATGACCTGTTAAACATTACTTCCGGATTACCAATTTTTCTGCCAATTTTCTACAAATATTGTAAATGTAATTGTTTTTTTGAGTACTCGATAGATTTATGTATCCTATTCAAAATAAAGTCAAGCATGTTTTGAAGAAATATTTAATAAAAACTTAAGATAAAAACAGTGAAAATTCAGACATTTTGAACTTAAACATGTTAGTGTTAACATGGATAAGACCGAATACGTGACTTCTCATATTCACTTAACAGCGATATATCGAATTTATTCGATGTTTTCTATACGATATATCGGATTGATTCGATGTTTTGACAAATATTTATAAATATATAAATAAAAATATAAATAAAAATGCAAGTTCATTAAACTATTCATTGACAAATGTCTTATCCATATAAAATATCGTCGTCGATGGCGGCCATCTTGATCGCACACTGGGTCTGTGGCAGCACCGCGCGGCGGTGACGACCCGTCTGTGGCATGCTCGCGGCGCGAGCATAGCTTGCCCTCCTTTTGTTTATAATGATTTTAATTACAAACCACACATAATTAAGCTTTGTAATTGACAACAAAAGAAAACAGTTCTTTTTAACACGCTATAAACAGCAGTATTGTAAGTTTTGATACTAAAGTAATCTTAAAACCGTCACGACAAAATTCAAGACAGTAGTGACAAGCAGCGAAGTCCTAACTTCAACAACAGAAAAAACAAGGAAAATGTGTTGAGTAGGCGCTAATATTGATTTAAAATGAAAGAATATTAAACATTACTTATATTTTATTCAAAAATTTGATTGGAGATCACAATCACACGTGATTTTTTCCACTTTACAAATAGTCGAATGAGCGGGAACGCACCACAGATTTACAAGACTCACTCCCGAAGAAGTTCGTATTACGCATTCGATTTTGTTGGTTTATATTAGCGTCTCGGACATCTTACTCTATATTACATAGGAGAGAATGGGATAAAGAGATATCAAATCGGAAATTCGACCGAGGAAAGATAGCTAACCACAACCAACCGCGCTGCGATCATGCCACAGATAAGGGGGGGGGGTACCATTGCTCGCGTCGCGGTGGTTCAACAGACTAGAGGTTATGTGCACATTTATAAAAAACACTTATTGTAAGAAACTAAACTTTTCTAACTCACCAGTAATAGCTGTCTGTACATCTTTAATATTTATCTTAGAAGATTCCATGAGATGTTTACTGAACTTCAGTATGATCTCCTGGTCCGCAGGACTCAGCTTGCTGCACATAGCACTCTTCATATCCACATTTTTAGAATTTACACAGACAAAGAACAATAGCAAAGATGCTACTAGGTACACATCCTCTTCGCCTTCCGGTTCAATGGTGCCATTTTTAAATTTAAAGTCTGGGAACTTCTCCGCTACAAACTCCTGGACTGTGTGGGCGTCTAGTAGAGAAGATTTTGTTTCGTCCAAATTTAAATTTTCTCGCAAGTTCGATATTATGTCAACAAGTGATTCCAAATTTAGGGGCAGGTCTTTTGGATTTGTAGAATTAAAGTAACAATTAATCTGCAATGAGTATAGAATGAATTAAGAATTGTGCATATAGTAAAATCTGTTGTTGAACTTAAAGGCAGCTGTAGTTTGAATAACAAAGACTTCCATTATCTTCTAAGTTGGAAACGAATGTATTTTATGTTATAAAATAATTTATGTAACATGTTTAAAATAAACATTGAACAAGCGTTAGCAAGCTTAATGAATTATTATGCTCCTGGTCGAGTTAAATAAATAAATAGTAAAACTAAAATATATTTACCCAATTCGTTAAGATTAACTTCCACTTAGGTAACATTTTGATATACTTTAATGTTTCCTAATAGCACCAATGATTTCATAAGGTATATTGTAAGTCAAACTGTATTAAACTAACGATTTGCTACGAACGAAACTCCCAAACTTATTTTTTTATGGTCGCCGTTGCAGTTTCAAACGTTTTTTTACGTTAACGTTTTTAAAACTTCAAAGTTCAAAAGTCAACCACAGACGAAGTCACGTCTCAAGATTGAGAGTTGTCAAATTGACATCACTTGACTTTATCATCACAGAGTATGCATGGTATCGTTGTTTTGTAATAGAGTAAATATTAAATCCATAGACAAATTGTCCATTTATCCATTCGTATTAGCCTGGGAATACACGTCCGATTTTGTTTCCGATTGTCTGATCAGACTAGTCTGATCAGACAATCGGAAGGACCTCGTGCCATACATTTGTTTGAATACACAATACACGTCCGATCAGATAGTAGGATCGGACGTCCGAGTCGGAAACAGCGCCAAGACGTCTACGATTTTATGGCCGATCCGATTGTCTGAAGGTGCGGTCTGCATACTTTTCTACAGAGACCAATACACGTCCGATTCCTCCTTCCGACTTGCCAGTTTACTCTCTAGCGTGACAGTGAACGTACGCATCGAATGGCTTATTATGAGCGTAGAAAAACGTACTTGGTTATGGGATACTTATAACCGACTTCAAAAAAAGGAAGGGTTCTTAATTCAACTATATTTTTAGGGTTCCGCACAAAAAAAACGAAAAACGGAACCCTTATAGGATCACTCGTGCGGGGAAAGGGGGGGAGGGCTTAACTCCGAAACTATCGACGCTAGAAAGTTCTCGCTCGAAAGCTGATGCTTTTCATGGGGTGGGACCACATGACAAGCACCTTAGAGCGAGATCTGACGAGTAGTTTTTGATTCATCCCTTACATTGAAGTCAGTTATTTTGTTGTCCAGAATTATTAACATAACAATATTACAACTATAACACATCTATAACTATAACAATCAAAAAACTTCGGGGTATCTCAGTAGTTTTGAATGATATATGTAGAAATTACTCTCAGTAAGTCTTGTCAGATTGATACTTAATCAATCTGAACTGAAATTGAATATTGAATCCAATAGCGACATTATTTCTTCTTTCGCGCTAACACGAGCAAATATGCAATAAGTAACCATAATAGGGATGTTGTCTAATTTTAGGATTCAATTTTATTTTAAGTATAGATAAAACCTCAATATTCACGAAAAAAATATTATAAAAATAATAATCTTCAATTTAAAAACAAAAATTGATAAATAAAAATCATTATCAAATTTCCCATCAAAAACGTCACGTGACGTCATTAAACGATATTCAATACTATCTGTCTACTAAGTTTGTTGAATTTCCATATAAAATTGTTCCAATGACGTCATATTCTCAAAATGGCGTTTGAGGTCACGTGACAGTGAGTACAATTTTTAACATTTTAAATTAATGATATTTAATTTATTGTGATTGATTTCAATAAAAGAATCATATTTTAGGCCTTTAAATGTTACCACTAATATTTTAGACATAAATTTATATTAATTTATAATTAGTGTCAACATCCCTTCAATCGCCATCAATCTTTTCTTTCTGGCAAGAGTGGCAAGCAAGCACTTACCGCTCTCACAGCTCGAGAACGACTGTGTTCAGATTTCAGAAAAAGTCTGACGCAAAAATCGGACGTGTATCGAGTAAATACGATCAGATAGTCTGATCAGACAATCGCACTATGTGTTAAAAACCTCGATTTTGTTTCACTTTCTTTTTATTCGAAAATACTATAGTCCATGTCATTACAAACGTCAGAGTAAGACTCCCGATGCGATACAGCTTTTAGTTTTTTTTGTACAGCGTTTCAAAGTTTGCCCATATCCGGGTCTAAAAATTTACAAAATTATTTTTTGCAGAAAAACGAAATTGGATACTATAAAATTGATAATGCCAGTTAATTGTATAGATATAACTGTACTACCTATAAAAAAATTGTCCATTTACTGTGGTTAAATAAAGTAAAAATTGTATTTTTATCATTTTCTGTCTTATTTATTTTTCTCAGGTGTAATGCCGTATTAGATGAAGATTTATACATGAATCGATAGTTTATATAAATGACTATTACGTGTATTAAAATCATATTATAATTCCGTGTTATTCAAAAGTAATAATTAATTAAAGTTATATCCGGATTTTTTGTGGTTAGGGTTGTCACATCAAGATAATTTTAATTTCATCCGGTATAAGTTTTTTAATGTTCATTCACACAACCTTTTATTTTAATAACGTTTTTCATAACTAAATCTATTTGTAGAAATACAATATCTATACTTATATTATATAGCTAAAGAGTTTGTTTGTTTGGTTGAACGCGCTAATCTCAGGAAGTAAAGGTTCGAATTGAAAAATTATTTTTGTTTGATAGTCCATTTATCGAGGAAGGCTATAGGCTATCAGATTTTTGGAAATTCATCCCCTAAGGGGTTTAAATAGGGGTTTGAAGTCACTTTCATACAAACCAACTTCGTCAGTTTTACAATTATAAACATGAAAATTGATATATTAGCTCATGATTAGAAACAAAATTTAACAGCAATGCATTTTTTTGGAAAATCATCCCCAAAGAGTTAAAAGGGGGTGCAAGTTAGTATGGCAACTTCGTCAGTTTTGAAGTAAAAAGGGGGAAAAGCGAGGGGGATGGGGAGGTAGAGGGAGAGGGAGAGGGAATTTAATGGTCTGATTTTTTAAACCTACCAAAACTATAAAAGTTAAAATAACAAAGTATATCACTGATTGTTAGGCGATACGAAGTTCGCCGAGACAGCTAGTACTAAATAAGATGTTTAGGGAATCCGAAAATCAAGTTAAAACGTTATCAAATTTTTTATTTTTTACCTATTTATTAACAGTGAATATGATCAATCGTCAAATTTTCAATTTTCGTTCTCGCTGTCTTTGAAAGTCGAAATTAAGTTCACACAATTTTTTTTTAGTTGTAGGTAAAAAATTTATTTTAGTTTTGTTACGATTGTGTACGATGTTTTAAAAAACTTTAAAGTGCTAATCAACTTTTTAAAAATAAATAATGTTAATTCTGGTGTTATCGATTTTTTTTCAGTATTTTTCCGTGGTACCTTACACCACTATAAATACATTCTATGACATAAATTAGGTAAAATCGAAACTTTTTGGCCAGTTGTAAAGGGATATACAGGGTGTCCCAGAAGTCGATGTCAAGCCGGAACACAGTGTTAGACAAAGTCATAGTTGTTATCAGAAAAATATTTTAAAAAATCCATCCTATGTATTTCCAAAATTATAGGCATTTCAAAAAATAACAAAAAAATCGACACCCTGTGATGGTTTTTTAGTTCTCGTTGCTACAGATCTACATTTCTTTTTAATTTTACTTTTATTATGTAATCCTTAACGATACTTCCATAACTTGTTGCCTTAAAATAAAAGCCAACTGCTTCAGCTTGGTAGAAAATATCACCTATTGCCCAACTAAGTATTAAAAATAAATACTTCTCCCATTTTAAACAGGCTGTACTGAAAAAAAAATGTACTACGCTTGTTTAGCAAGTAGCTTGAAAAGTTGGCGCGTTTCATAAGGATTTCAGAATGGTATAACACTTGCTAGACAATTGGCCATTTAGAACTAGATTTTTTTTGGTAAAGAACCCTAGATTAAATTTTATTACGTACATTAAAACGAGTCATAGTTTTGCTCAAGACTGTGACTTTAAAATTCTAGTTAGAGTGAGATGGAAGAGTTTAAGCAAGACAGAAGCCGTATTTCCAGGTAATCCAAGGTTCCTACGACCCTTGGTTTACCAGGAAAAACTCAATGAGTATTTTGTTTGTTTTTCTAGAGACATTTTAAATAAAACATTTTGTTTATTCCAAAATTTATTACATTAATTACAATAAATGTTCAAACTGCCTTCCTTCGGCCGCAATACAAGCTCGACTTCTTCTTAAAAAAGATCGCGTTATCAGACGGGCGAACCTCCCGTTATTTACAAATTCAAGTGGTACTATCTCGTGGCCAGCCCGTTCACCTGATCTAAATCCGTCGCGTCGTGAGGTTCGCCCGTCTGATAACGCGATCTTTTTTAAGAAGATGTCGAGCTTGTATTGCGGCTGAAGGAAGGCAGTTTGAACATTTATTGTAATCAATGTAATAAATTTTGGAATAAACAAAATGTTTTATTTAAAATGTCTCTAGAAAAACAAACAAAATACTCATTGAGTTTTTCCTGGTAAACCAAGGGTCGTAGGAACCTTGGATTATCTGGAAATACGGCTTCTGTCTTGCTTAAACTCTTCCATCTCACTCTAACTAGAATTTTAAAGTCACAGTCTTAAGCAAAACTTTGACTCGTTTTAATGTACGTAATAAAATTTAATCTAGGGTTCTTTACCAAAAAAAATCTAGTTCTAAATGGCCAATTGTCTAGCAAGTGTTATACCATTCTGAAATCCTTATGAAACGCGCCAACTTTTCAAGCTACTTGCCAAACAAGCGTAGTACATTTTTTTTTCAGTACAGCCTGTTTAAAATGGGAGAAGTATTTATTTTGAATACTTAGTTGGGCAATAGGTGATATTTTCTACCAAGCTGAAGCAGTTGGCTTTTATTTTAAGGCAACAAGTTATGGAAGTATCGTTAAGGATTACATAATAAAAGTAAAATTAAAAAGAAATGTAGATCTGTAGCAACGAGAATTAAAAAACCATCACAGGGTGTCGATTTTTTTGTTATTTTTTGAAATGCCTATAATTTTGGAAATACATAGGATGGATTTTTTTAAATATTTTTCTGATAACAACTATGACTTTGTCTAACACTGTGTTCCGGCTTGACGTCGACTTCTGGGACACCCTGTATGATATTTTTCTATATTTATTTATTTATTTATGTACCATACAAAAAGTATAGAAACAAAGGTGGACTTGATGCTAAAAGCATTCTCTGCCAGTCAACCTTCGGGCAGTAGTAAAACAACGATGGCGGTATATTCGACAAAGGAAGAAAAAATAATAATAATAAAGAAATACGCAGACTAAATAAATACAACACAAAATATATATATCTATATGTATATTTAGCAGAAGGAGGTATTCTATGGTGTTGGTTATGAAATGATATTCCTTTTACTTTGCACCATGATATATTTCCAGTTCTCTTAACGTTCACATCAATATTCCAAAGTACTTCAACACTACGCCATCAATATTAATCTGTCCTACATTCTTGACAATTCCTTAATCTAAATATGACATGACATTTCTTATATGCCAGCCTCTGCATCAGACAAGCGCTGTAGAATAAAGAGGTCCGTCCTTGGACCTTCGCTGGAAATTCATGGCCTCACCGATATATATATACCCGAATAAATACTACAATACATACAAAGTCAAAGTCAAAATATTTTATTCATATAGGTATCACTGATACACTTATGCACGTCATTTTTTGGCTTTTCGGAAGGTGCTTTGTCGTGGAGGAGAAGAAAAGCCTAAAGAAACTCCTCAGCACATCTTTTAAAAAAATATTACAAAAAAAAAGATAATAATACATACATCATATAATAACTATATACATATTCATAAATATTATATTATAATATTATATATATATTATAAAACAGTATAACCGATATAAATATAGATGACGAATTCACTATACCTACAGATCTAAACCTACAAAGTGTGCCAGTATATCTCGTTGTCTTTTGGATGCCTCGTTAGAATCATGACAAAACGACTGAGGACTCTTAAGAATCAATTAAGATTTGAAAGATAAAACGATATTTTATTATTATATATCTTTTTATTTCCAGATACCAAATATTATTATTATCCGGATTTGAAAGTGCCAACCCTGAATAAAAATTTAAATGTCGTTTATCTTTTGAATAACACGGAATTAGAATATTATTTTAATACACATAATAGTCATTTATATGAGCTATCGATTCATGTATAAATCTTCATCTAATACGGCATTATACCTGAGAAAAATAAATAAGACCGAAAATGATAAAAATACATTTTTTACTTTATTTAACCACAGTAAATGGACAATTTTTTTAAAGGTAGTATAGTTATATCTATACAATTAACTGGCATAATCAATTTTATATTATCCAATTTTGTTTTTCTGCAAAAAATAATTTTGTAAATTTTTAGACCCGGATATGGGCAAACTTTGAAACGCTGTACATAAAAAACTAAAAGCTGTATCGCATCGGGAGTTTTACTCTGACGTTTGTAATGACATGGACTATAGTATTTTCGAATAAAAACAAAGTGAAACAAAATCGAGGTTTTTAACACATAGTGAATCGGAAACAAAATCGGACGTGTATTCCCAGGCTTAAGCTAGGCAGTTCCTTTTTAAAAAAGCGTGAATAAATCACCACACGCATATTTTTAGTAAGACAGCACAAATAAACTCCGACGTGGCGCGGTTCACAACAAAGAGGGTATATTACGAGTATAATTGAAGATAATGGGGGTACCGCTGCATCCGGTGTGCATTGGTAATATTACTTTAACTATTAATTCTGGAAATGAGCCTCATCAAGCCACAACTGAACAAAATAAGCATTCTTTAAATAATTTACTCATTTATGCCATGTGGCAAAGGAACAATAAAACAAATTAAATTAATGATTATCAGTTTTTGTAAGGAACAATCTTTTATTATTATGATTATAACATATATATACAACATGTGTTCATATAACATATATAAAATATATTATACAATTTCGTTTTTTAAATAAAAATACAATTACAAACAATAAGATTCAGGGAGTGCATGATACTATAGTTATATTATAATACATTACACATAGCAACACATACATCAATCTCCCAGACCTCAACAGGAAAGACAATTTCGAGCCTGTCATTCAATTCAAATATGCAATAGGAAGATCATTTCAGGAGTTAATATAATTTATACAAGTTTTAAAGCCTTTTCATTGAATTCTGCAAGCAATTGCTTCATGTCTTCAAATCCGGACACCTCTTGAGCCTGTTGAAGGGGCAACCATTTTAAGTCTTGGTGTTCATCTGAAAGTGTGACTTTCTGTTCAGGGTTCTTCAGCTTGGCCAACCAGTACACCACTGCTTTAGGCTTACCCTTTACTTGATAGTTGAGGGTTTTTGATATTTCCTTGTATATCTGAAAGGTACAAAATACTAATTGGAATCTTAATTATTATTGGTATATCATAAAGTAATGAGTAGCCATCGGATTATATGCATTTTCATATGCAAATGCATAACCCACAATTTTTTTGCATTATTGCATAAATTAGTACTTTCTCACTGATAGTACTTATTAAGAACCCGGGTCGTAAAGAAAATGATGCCAAACAAGTTCTGCTCAGTAATGTCACTTCATATAGAGAGGTATTTTGCAGCCTACATATTAAAAGTAAAAATAGTGACAAAACATTATAAATTTGTTGTAGAAAATTTAGAAAAATATGTAATCATATACTGTCACAAGAATTACAACTGATTAATATATATGTAGTATAGTATATGTGTATAAATTTTAGTTAAATATCCATAAAATACTTAGAAGCTCTTAGGTATCCACATTTACATGTGCCTACTACATTTACCTACCTCATCCATACCTGTATTGCTGAAAATTATGCTATAGATTTCACACCAGGACCAAAAGTGTAAAAAAATGTGTGTGTCTACTTATGTACAAACAACTCCAGTGAATGATGTGCACCTAGTACAGTACCTTTTTTGACTGTCGCATCGTAAAACTTTTAGTCTCATAATTTTTTTCAAATGCCCCAAAATAGTAGAACTTAAGAAGTACCTGTAACTCATCTTCACTAAGACCTGCTTCTTCTTTTGTCTCCCGTAATGCCGTTACCCAGTCTGATTCTCCAGGGTCTACATGTCCTACGAGAAATGTAAGAATCTATTATATATGCTATAATTTAATGATACTAAAAGCTTATTAAATTAGGTCAATTACATTTTGCTAACATAATATTATGTTAATTACCTTTTGGTGGTGTCCAATGGTGCTCTCCATAGGATGTTTGTAGTAACAGAAACTGCACCATTTGATTGGTATACCGGAATATCACCAGACCAGCGGCACGCGTTGGAGACATGACTACAAAAACAAATCCTTAATCTAATTTTACAGTAAAGAGTAAACACATAACTCAAGAGTGATATTACTGTGAAATATTAATTGTAATATAATTTAGGATACCTATGTCATTTAAAAAGGAATTAGTATAATTATCATTGCTAAGTTATGACTTATGAAGCAATAAAATGTATTTTTATTTAATTATCTCCAACCAAACAGCTGACTGAACTTACGTTATACCAAAACAAAATAATAATGTCATTTGTCAGTTGTCATTTTTGTCCATGGATATATTACTCTAACTGGATATATAACTTCGTAATGACACTTGAAGATGGATGACGCCACAACGGAATGACCATTTTTGTATTGTGTCCGTGTTATTTATAGTCCGTATATAGTATAGTAGTGATATTCATTTGATTGTGTTAAAATGTTTTTATAAGTGTGGTGCACTTAGTATAAAAAAATGTACCGTAATAAATAATATTGTTTGATTTCATTAAGGTGATAAAAATGTACGAGGTGTCATACAAAAATAATCAAATTAAAAGCATCAGTTTAATGAGATAAGGATAATTTTGAAGAAATTATAATAAAATGTGGTTATATTTTGATATAGTTCTTTAAAATGTTTTCTATTGGTAATTTTTGTCGTGGTGAAAAATTATAATATTGAAATAAAACATTTTTTTTTAATTTCTTCAAAATTACTGAATTTAAAATATTGCAATTTTTTTATTGTAATTTTCACACTGCTAATTGACAACAGTACAACACCACATTTGTAACAACACAAACAAAAACGACGACCACAGTCTTCACAAATCCTCGATGACCGTAATCGCCACACTGAAAAATTGCATTAAATTTTTGGCGCAGTGTTGCAAACTACCACACAATTACGTTACTTATAATATCTTAAATGTTTTTATATCATCATCGTTAAAAAAATCATAATCAAATGATATATCCTGAGACTAATAGAGTAATAATTACTAGAGCGCGCGTATCGCACAAAATGTATAGAACACATCGTGAGCAGATGAGCTATAGATACTTATACTGATGAGTGTATGACAGATAGGGATGTATTAGGTGCTGATCGGCAACGAGGTATCGATAAGTTATGTTAATAAATATCTTTAATGGGTACTTTTTATGTTCAATATTTTATTTCCTACTATTAAACGAGAAATGTTTGTATATTTACTTATATATTTGTTTGTAAACATGTTCTCGATAACAGCACTAACGATTTCGATGAAATTTGCATCATAGTAGTTTACGGGGGCAAGTAATCGATCTAGCTAGGGCTCATATCTGGGAAAATTCGTTTTCTCTATTTTCACTCGCGTAAGCTCAATCGCCCAGGTACTTATATTTATATTAGTTTTAGCTATGGCGTCCATAATACCAGATTCTTACTAGTGGGGCTGTGAGTGCGATCTTTATTTTGTTGGTTATATGAAATATGGAAGTCACTCAAGTTTTTTTAGTTTTACACAAGTATTCTTGTTATTTAGATAGTAAATTTTTGTAGTACCCAAGAACCCAAGCAACCCAAGAAAATATAGACAGACTCAATTAAATGAATGAACCATTTTAATACAATATTACTCTTGTTTTAATTTTATTTCGAAAATCATGAGTAATAGAAATGTCTGGAAATCGTCTAGACTTGTTAAATATGTAGGTAATGTATTGAGGTTGATAAAATAAAAACGGGTATAATGTTTACTCTTTTCAAAATCAAATGATTATGATTATATAATATAAATAATAATAATGATTAAAATATACATTAAATATCGACTACAGCGTTAATCACGTCACATCACTTGAGTCTCGCGTGGGGACCGCTATGGGAGCACGGTGCGCGGGCGGTCATGTGATTGCCCGCCTCTCACCCTGCGATGCGTGATTTGTTTTCATAAAAATAAGTATAAAAATCGATTTACCGATGAAATGTGATACTGGATTTCAGTTTTGTGTTTCCTACTATCGTTTTTACAAGATGGAACTGCACATTTGACCATTTTGATACGTAAATATTTAAAAATCTCTCTAGAACTGCACACCGCTAGCATTCAACCACGACTACAAGCGGTCGCGGTGGGAACGTCGTGTTGTTCGTTGTTCGCGCTCTATACTTCTGTAATATTATACTCTAAGGTCCTTTGGTTATGACGTCATCTGTCCACAGGTACCTCTACAAAGTTACTTATCCAGTTAGAGTAATACATCCTTGGTATTGACATTGTAAAGTTTTTATTTTGTCGTTGGTTTTATGTCACAGCACAGAGTAATCACTACGTTTTATGCACTTTCGTCTTTCACTTTGTCACAGAGTACTTAATCACTACGTCACAGTCACACAACGTAGTGATTAATTAAGTACTCTGTGTCACACCATAGTGATTAACTGATTAAGTACTCTGTGTGTCACACTTTGTGTCACACATAGTGATTAAGTACTCTGTGGTGTCACAGAGTACTTTTGCTTTGTGTTGAGACGTTGAGTTGAGTGCTTGTATGTAATTTATATTTGTTTGCATTCTTCTTGTATTAGAGAATCGAGTCGAATAAAATAACAAAAATAATTTTTAACTTAAAAAACGTTAAAGGATGCAATGTATTAAAGTGAAGCGTAAAAAATCATTTATAAAATTAAGAGAACTAATTTGAAAGGGGTGTAAGAAGCTAAATGAAATAAAAAATATTAGCATCTATACTTCACAAAATGAATGATTCTGATAATGAGCAGAAATCTTCGGAAGAGACAAAGAGTAAACAAAGAAATCGCGGAAAAAAACGAAAGCGGTAAGTGGTCCCAGGCTGTCGGTGACTAAAAAATGAAGCATTTGAAGCAATCCGTTGAAGAGCATAGTTCTTTTTGCCGAGAGTTTAATTAAACCGCTTATAAGCGCTCCTGTTTACCTCACTTATAATTTAAACATATATAATTTATACATACATATACAGAGCCGGCGTTAGGGGGGGGGGGGGGCAAGTTTGGGCGACGGCCTAGGGCGCCAAATTTGGAGGGACGCGACATTTGCGGTAATGAGAAAAAAAAGAAAACAAAAAAAGGAAAAAAGGTCGATTTAGATTTTCTTATGTGGGCGCCAAATATTCTTGCCTGGGGCATCAGTGGCTGTAACGCTGGCACTGTATACATATATCTATTGTCATGGGGCTCACATTATCTGTTTTGCCCCACTGGTAAGTCACATAAGTGATAGAGAATGTGTTAAGTCCGGTTTATACATGCGCATCCAAACTTATTATTTGGTATTCCCTGTCCACCAACAGAAAAATAGAAAAGTTTCTAAACTACTTGTTTACTTGTATACTAAATTTTAACTACTAAATTGTCCGTTTACACATATTATTTTACTTAATATGTAGTTAAAATTAGTCTACTATTAACTAGATATACACATACACATATTAATGTGTAAACCAAATATTAAGTACGAGTAACCGCTCTCGCTTTGCTTCGGTTTTCTTATTTTTTTGCACCTTGGCTTACATTATTGGAGTTTTATTAAGGATCCCTAATTTTTTTTGAAAATATAATATAGCCTATGTCACCCGGCGATATATAGTCTAGCTTCCTAACAGTGAAAGAATTTTTCAAATCGGTTCAGTAGTTTCGGAGCCTATTCAATGCAAACAATCAAATTTTTCCTCTTTATAATATTAGTATAGGTAAGCTTCTTGATTGTTCTATTATATATTTTATTTTAGTCAGTAAAGTTGAAAAAATTCAGACAACACTTCAAAATGGTACAACAGTAACAGTGAAAATAAAGAAAGTTATACATGGAGATATGGACTTATTTATTTATTTAGGTATTATTTTTTACAGACTTGCCAGTGACAGCAGTACTGATATAGAGGATATTCTACCAGAAAACACTCTGGAGGTGGAAAAGAATCTCCATGCTTCTGCTATCAAGAATAATTTGGATGATGTCAGTGTTAAGAAGATATTGAAGGTATACATGCATTTTGTAATATCTTTTACAGTGCAATTTTATTCCTCATTACAATACAATTTTAATACATTAACAGTAATATTATATCGACGGCGGAAAGCGAAAACGTAGTCATCCACAAAAACGAAAATGTTCATCAGAGCCAAAAACCTTTTACACTTTTTTTAAAAAAATCATAACTAGCGTGTTTTTTAACTTAAACTCACGATTTTTGGATATTAGGCTTGTTATTTTTTCTAAATATAATATAATTGTAACTCAAATCTCATCCAAACAATTATTCGCCAAGATTTTGTTGACTACGACATTTTGAACTATTTTTGTGGATGACTACGTTTTCGCTTTTCGCCGTCGATATTATACTAGGAAATCGCCCTCGCTTCACTTCGGGAAGAATAGTAAAAAAATATATATAATATAGCCTATGTCACCCGGGGATAGTGTAGCTTCCCAACAGTGAAAGAATTTTTCAAATTGGTTTGGTAGTTTGGGAGCCTATTCAATGCAAAGAAACAATCAAATCTTTCCTCTTTATAATATTTGTATAGATGTTGCCCACAGCTTCGCACGCGGATATTATGCTTATCATATTTGTACCCCTTACAGAAGAAAATTTAAAAACAGGTTAATTTATGTTAAACTACTTATATTTAGGAATTTATATACTGAAATCTACAATACAATAACAAATCATTCCTCCGTGAGCGGGATTTGAAAAATAAACAACGTTAACATTAATTTGTTTTCTTCTTTTTCATGAAAAATTTCAAAAATCGAAAACATTCCATCAATTTTAAAGGAGGAACGTTTTTTTCTTTAAAGGAAATATTTGATATTTAAAAATGTTCCATACAAAGTTTCATCTTGTTTCCGGGGAAAACTTTTAATTTTTTTTGGGAAAAATTTTTCTAAAACATGACCCAAAGTATAAGGAACAACTTAACTAATTTCCGTTGAAATCAGTTTAAAGGTTTTCATGTGATGCCCGGACAGAGAAACAGATACAGACAAACAAATAATTAAAAAAAAAATTTTTTGGTGCTCCACATGTTATTAAAGCACAATTAAAGTGCCCTACCCCTCTCCCGCTCCCGGTCCCTCTCCCGCTTCCTGTCCCTTTCCTCCCCTACCCCTCCCCTTTCCTCCCCTACCCCTCCCCTTTCCTCCCTTACCCCTCCCCTCCATTAGCGCTGTCCTCCCCCTCCCCTCCAACCACCTTCCAGTCCCCTCACGCTACCCCTTACCTCCGCTCCGTTACCCCTCCCCTTCTCCTTTCCCCTCCTCCCCTTCACCTTCGCCCTACCCCTCCCCTCCGCTCCCCACCCCCTCCACTCCGCTCCCCTACCCCTTCCCTCACGCTACCCCTCCCCCTCCCCTCTCCAGCCCTACCCCTCTCCTCCATTAGCCCTCCCCCTCCCCACCCCTTCCACCCCTCCCCCTCACGCTACCCCTTCCCTCCACTTCTCCCCTTCACCTTCACCCTCCCCCTCCTCTCCGCACCCCTCCCCTTCCCCTCACGCTAACCCTCCCCTCCCACTCCCCTCCCCTTCCACTCCGCTCCTCTAAAAAACCTAAACCTAAAACTATAATTTAAAAGTACCAACAAAGTACATTCACTTATTATTAGGCGATTCGAAGTTCGCCAAGACAGCTAGTGTTAAATATTTATTTAATGATGCCAAAGAAGTATAAGTGAAATGAAAAAAATTTTTTTTTTTTAAACGCTTTTATTTCAATAATGTTTAGTTTATAAAATTAGCTACAAGTTGTGAAAATTTCAAGTCTCTACGTAAAATAGAACATAGAGAATTATGCGTCTAAAGTCTGAAAATCGTTTTTTTTAATTTAACAACAAATAACCAATGAAAATTAGTTTAAAATATGATTTTCGTGTATTGTCATCGGAAATACACATGTCTGCCAAATTTCATCAATTTTCATTAAAGGGAAGTCATTCAAATTAACGTTACAAGATTTGATGCTCCGAAGTGAAAGTAAATAAAAGCGTTTAATAACTTCTCACGCGCGTACCTAAGTACACGTTTCTTTTTTTTTTTGAAAGCTCTAAATTACTATAATTTTTTAGCTTATACAAGAAAAGACCTTTTAACTTCAAAACTGACGAAGTTTTCCACTAACTTGCGCCGCCTTAATTAACCCTTTAGGGATGAAATTCCAAAAAAACTTAATACTTCCAAATTTTGTTTCTAATCTGGACCTAATATGTATATAAATGTTCATGTTTTTAACTTAAAAAATGACGAAAATGCGTAATAAGTTCCAGTACCTAATTTTGGACTTTTCTAGATTATTGGAGGAATTTCTAGAACATTTTATATTGATCAGAAAATTGGCATACAATCTAGATCATTTAAGAAATTTCTAGGTCATTCTAAAATCTAGAACAGTTAAAATGTTTTTATATTAATGATAATCACACATTTCTAGTAATCACATGCTGTTACTTCTTTAGAGGAATAACTGGTTGTTGCAGCGAATAATTAAAACTTTCGAGAGCACACATTTAATTATTGTAAGAAAAGTACAGAGAGAATGAATGCATTCAAGCGACAGTCGACAGATAACAAATAATTTTGCGTGGCTAGCTTCCTAGTCATGTACCAGCAATGCGCGGGTCTACAAAACATTGCTCCCACGAAAAAGTAGGCGCTTCAACACGTTTCAACCCCGTATCTTCTACACCCTAATAGGTATCAACTTGCAACCACCCTGGTGCACGATGGGAGCCTTGTACCTATTGCGACATATAGACACTATGCGTCTGCGACGTGCAGTTTTGGCTGCAAAATGAAATACCAAAACACAATCTTCTCTTTTATATATATAATAGATAATGCTGCGGTAAATCTTTAAACCCTTTTCAATGCTAATGGGACTCCACTATAAATTGCCTTGTTCATCAATCAAAGTTTTCCACCAAGATAAAGCTTGACAAAATAATGACTTAAGCCTAAAATCATGTGTAGTTTGTAGATAAAACTGAATGCAACCAACTTCTTTAATGAGTTCCACCATATTCTTTTTTTAGAAAGTAGTAACCAATGATCATGTGCTGGCTCTTGTCAAGTTACGAGAGGAAGAGGAGGATTCGGGCACTGAGGAAAGTCTGCAGCCAAAAATTACCAGAGCTAAAGCAAAGTGAGTTCATTCTTTATGTAGACTTTAAAATTTCTTGAAAATGTTTCTTTTGAACTTCAATTATTTACTTGAATTTTTTGATATGGAAGTGGAGAGGTAAGTACCACCTTTTGTTAAGGTTCTAATATCTATCCATCCATCCATCCCTCAGCTCTTGGCAGTCCACTGCTGGACATAGGCGTCCCCTAACTGACTGGTCCTGAGCCTTCTGAATCTAGTGGGAGCCTGCTGTCTTCTTCAGGTCGTTAGTCCAGCTGGTCAGGGGGCGCCCTATGCTCCTTTTTTGGAGACGTGTGTGCCATTCAACCTATGTGGGCTTGGCCAGCCCATTGCCACTTCAGCCAGCTCATTTATTTATTTATTTATTTATATATTTTTGTACACGAAGGAAATCTTACACAAACAACAATGATAAATAAAATTTGCACAAAGGAACTGCTTATTTCTTTAAGAAATCTCTTCCAGCAGCCCTGAGAGAGGAGATAGTCATTGGATGGTAGACAGAACGTGTACCTATAAATAATCACTAAAAGCTAAACTAGAAATACATATCTTTATTACATTTACATATATGAATAATAAAATTATATATATACACATATATATATATATATATATATATATATATATATATATATTAAAATAAATATATATTTTATAATATATACACAAATAATACAGCATACATACTCTTAGATAATACATTGTGTTAATGAGCATAATACAATAATTAAACAGTTAAGGACAAGTAGTGTTCTTTGACACGTTTCTTGAATACAGAGATACTTTGTGAATCACGTATCCGTGGCGGGAGCGAATTCCACAGCTGAACTGCCTGAACGGAAAAGGAACCTGAGTACAAGGAAGTTTTGTGGGGTGGAAATTTCAGCAGTGTTTTAAGATGGGTTCTACACGGAGCATAAGAGGGACGAGCATAGGAAAAACGTTCCCGGAGATAGGATGGATAGGTAGGATTATGAAGGATATTATATAGCAAGCACAATATCCTAGTATCTCGGCGAAAACGAATTGGGAGCCACTTGAGATCCTTGCGAAGGTGAGAAACATGATCAAATTTACGAATTCCGAAAATGAATCGAATACACAAATTTTGCAAGCGCTCAAGTTTGTTAAGTAGCTCCTCTGTGGCATCCAAATAGCAGGCATCAGCATAGTCCATGATAGGTAAGATTAATGTTTGGACAAGAGAAATTTTAGTTTGTAAGGGCAAAAACCATTGAAGGCACTTAAGCGAGTGAAAAGAGTGATGAATTTTGCGACTAATTTCACTGACGTGCGAAGACCAAGATAAAGTAGAATTTATGACTAAACCTAGATTTTTTACACTATCAGTATAAGCTATTACATTACCGTCTAAAGTAATAGGTGCTAGAGAGTTTACATCGAGGTGACCAAGAGAGTATCTGGTACCGATAATAATAGCTTTTGACTTGCTAGGGTTAATGAGAAGTCCGTGTGTCTTAGCCCAATAATTGATGCTATTTATGTCGTTATTTAATACTCTGATGGCATTGTCTATGTCCGGTGCAGAAAAGTGGCAATATAATTGTAAATCGTCTGCGTAAAGATGGAAGTTTGAGGTGATTAAAGAAGTGACAGAGTTGATGAATACTGAAAAAAGTAGGGGAGAGAGGACGCCACCCTGAGGCACACCCGCATTTAAATCACACGTATCAGAGAAAGAATCTTCTATGCGAACGCGTTGCGAGCGGCCTCGAAGATATGAGCTGAACCAAGTTAAAGCAGTAGAAGAAACATTTAGGGATTGGAGAATTCCAAGAAGGATATCGAAGTCGACAGAAGAGAAAGCATTACTGAAATCGAGAAGGACTAGAAGTGTTAGTTTTTTATTCTCCATGGCCCATCGTATGTCATCTGTAACTTTTAAAAGGGTAGTGGCTGTACTGTGGCCAGTACGAAAGCCGGATTGAAAGGAACTTAAAAGGCGATTACATGACAGAAAACAGGAAAATTTGGTGTGGACAACATGTTCAAGAACTTTTGCAAGGAAAGGGAGGATAGAAATGGGACGGAATTGATGCGGAGAAGATGGATTAGGGACTTTTGGGAGTGGAATAATATATGCCAATTTCCAAATTTGAGGAAAAGTGCCAGTCAGGAAAGAATGGTTGAAAATATGAGTTAAAATCGGCAGTATAGATGGAAGGATTAGGACAATCATTTTAGAACATAAGTTGTCACAGCCAATAGAATTGGAAGTGATCGCTAGAACAGATTTCTTTACAGTCTCTTCAGAAACAGCACTAAGTGAAAAGGCAGAGCAGGATGGTTTACTTAAATTTGACAAAGAATGCAGTGTCGTGGATTTAATGCGAGAATCTAAAGTTACTAAAGAAGAGGAAAAGTGTTTATTTAGTTCGCTTAAATCTACGCCACTGCACGTTGTAGAGGGAGATTTACCAATGCCTACAGATTTAAGGAATCTCCAGATTTCAGAAGGGCTACGGTTAACGAGAGAATTGTGGAAGTGACGCCTCTTTGCATCACGACACATGCGGTTACAGCGATTGCGTAGCACCTTAAAGAGCATTAAATTATGGTCAGAGGGGCATCTTTTGTACCTTCTTTTCGCCCTATCCCTACGTGCAAACATATCCTTGATCTCAGTCGTTAACCATGGTGCGGGACTGCGTTTTACTCTCACTCGTCTAAGTGGAGCATGGCGATTAAATATTTCTAGAATACCCGCTGTAAAGTTATTCACTTTGTCATCTATACTTATGTTGCCAACCACAGATGACCAATCAGCGTCATCAGCATCCCGCTTCAATGCCTCCAGGTCAATGCCCTTATAGTTACGAATCAAGATAAATTGTGGCTTAAGTTTAGGAGGACGAATGCGATAAGAGAGGAATACTAGGTCGTGATATGAAAAAGAAGCGGAGATTTGCCCATGGGATATAATGTTATTTATTTTATGAGAAGATACTATCATTAGATCTAAGAGAGACGGAGTACAGTGAGGAAAATGGTGTGTAGCGTTGAGAGGAAGTAGATGAAGGTTAAAAGATGACAAAAGAGACAAAAGTTTCATGGTGCGCGTATCATTTTTGATGATGCAAGTGTTAAAATCTCCCATTATAATTATATCGTCATAAACAGGACATAGATCAGTGAGGACTTTATCGAGATTGTTAAAATAGTCCACAGTTAGATTAGGACTATAAAACACTGCAAGAAGTACTTTCTTAAAATTAATTGAAAGTTCGATAAACAAGTATTCAGCAGATTCGCTGTATTCGGAAGGTGACATGCAGATGATTTTGTAGGTAATATCCGAACGTAGGTAAATGGCAACACCTCCGCATCCCTTTCCAATTCTATCATTACGAATGAGGCAAAAGCCGGGTAAAGCATACTGGGTTGAAGGAAGCGAAGGCTTAAGGAAGGTCTCAGAAATTAAAAGTGCGTGTAGATGATTACTGCTAAATGTTGCCAGAAGGTCTGAGTAATGCCGTGGAATACTTTGGACATTAATGTGCGCTAGATTTAAGTTATTGGAAAATGAAGCACAAAGAGAGGAGATCTGATCATGCAGAGGGCTGTCAGACGATTCGCTGCTCACGCTCACGAAACTACGTTCCGAGGATGAACAAGAAAAAAAACTGTCATCAATGTCCATCGTAATATTTAATTGATGTATATTTTAAGAAAGAGATTAAAATATAATATATAAAAATACGTTTAAGATTATAAATATATGTACGTATATAATATATTAACTTTACGATTGCAATTATAATATATATGTAATAATAACTATGTATAAATTAATTAAAATATATCAAACGAATAATAAGATTGTATAATAATAATTACAATATAATAGTATTATCTAGTACACGTTTATGCTGCCAATGACAAACACACCTCACACCGGTCTATTGGAAGAAACTTAACACACCTTAATACACACACAAAATAATACATTTAATAGATAGAACTTCAGTTTCATCCTAATATAATTAAAGAGAATTTAAACACTAGAATTAAACCAATCTAGCAATAATATTATCAAACTATAATAATACCAAGAGGTTTTGTACATGCATACTTATTATGTAAAACAAGGATATAACAGTCGCTTTATTGTTAGTTTACATGTAGCTATAATATTATACATGAATAAAAAATTAATATAAAAACCTCGAGATTGGGTGTAGCAAGGAGAACACTGCATCTTAATAAGATTCAGATTCTTCTCATTCGATTTATCTTATTTGTCTATGGCTTAAATCCATTAATAGCCCACTACTGAGCATGGCTATCTACCTTTAAGGACGCCTAGAACATTGTCAACCACTCTGCTTCAGTGTGGATTGTTGGAGGGGTCAGTGGCCAGCCCACGTTTCGGCAGTTTTCATTCCACTCAGGGGCCTCTGACATGGTTTAACATCATCATCATCATCTTACTATTAACAAGAAGTTTTTCTTAATAAATAGGTAACAAAGCAATGTATGTTAATCCAGGGAGTTAATGAAAGTATCACCAAAGTCAGCACCATGGAACTTAGAGTTGACGCCGATCAAACACATCCCGGTGAAGACGCGGCCCGAGGTGAAGGCGCTTATCGCTCAGGAGCTGCCCGATGATGAGGATGATGACGAGTATGAACCTACTAATGATGATGTTCCGGTAAAATTTCATTCTTGGGTAGTTTTCATAGTTGGGTAGGTTTTTTAGTGGCAAAATTCTAAGTGCGCTTGCTAACATGTTTCATAATGTACTACATGCCTGTGAATGACTTTAGAACTTGCCTATAAGTCCATTCACCAATCTGCACAATGCACATGAACCATAGCTCTAAATTTCTTAATAAAAAAGACTAGATTTCTGCAGTAGATCTCTTTGTTATGTATTTCAAAAGTGTTGAAAGATGATATGAATTTTAATCACAGTATGTGTTAGGCGTCGTCCTAATTGGTAGCGATCGTACGAGCAAACGATGCGTTCATCGTCGAGCGATGAAAATGATTATGATTATTTATTATGCTCGTGCGATGACTAATTAGAACACACTTATTTAGTGTGTGTGTTTAATTTCGTCGTGCGACTAAATCACGTCGTTTGCTCGTACGATCGCTGCCAATTAGGACGACGCCTTAAAGCCTCACCAAAGGCTTTAAATTAATAAGGTAATGATTTGTGTTGATAGAGTGATGATGACCATGTATTGGAGTCATCCAGTGACTTGGACTCGTTGCCACGGACGCCCGCCACGCCGCGGAGTGTAAGGAAAACCACACCCAAAGTGGTTAATGATGGACCTTTCAAAGTTCCTCAGCAGGTAACATACAAAAATGGTAACAGTAAACATTTTAAACTGTTTACTATTGATATTTTTTATTCTTCCTTAATTTAAGAACACGTTATTTTATATTATGTTCAAGCCCCTAGGGGCGCTCCGGTCACTTGACCCCCCATGAGAGTCGTCTCTGACTCGGGGCTTCAAGTGGAATGTACGGAAAATATCGTAGTTACCATGTCCTTTATTGCAAAAAATATATTACAAAAAGAATCATACATTTATATACACTGTTATAAATAATCAACTTCATCAAGCAGGAATTATCAACACCGGTGCGTAGAAAACTGGCATTAGAAGAGGAGCCAACGATAGCTCTCCGTACTCGTTCCAAGCTCAGTCTATCAGCAACCTCAATAGAGCATATAGAGAGCTCCTTCGTCCCCCCGGATGACCTGCCCATGCCGGATGTGGACTCGCTGTGGAACGACTTCCTCACAGAATGCCTGAACCCCGCCTCCAATGCCAGGAACGAGGATGATGATGAAGCCGATCCGGAGTACAATGTCGCTGCTGATCCTGACGCTAGTAAGTTCAAGGTCAAAGTTTATTAAGCGGCGTCCACACATTACGTAAGGTGTTCTTAGATATTTTCAGACCCCCCCCCTCCCTGGTGAGATGTCGTGAGATTTGGCCTAACCCCCTCCCCAAATATGAGTTTCTATAAGTGTCCACATTCGACACACTGAATTTGTTTTTTTATTAAATTGTCATTCTGTATTGTTTAAATATTTTGCTATCAGGAGTATTTGACATTTTAGTGAAGGAAGATATTTTACTTATTTGAAGACTATTTTTTTGCGAAAAGAAATTACATAAGATTTACAAAAAACCCTCCCCTCTCCCCAATTTAATATTAAAAGAGATTCGGCTTGACCCCCTCCCCCCCTAAATTTAATTAATGGATGCCCCCAATAGGTTTATATCTTAAAATGGATGGGTTGGCTTTAATCTATTAACGACTCACTACTGAGCACGGGTCAAGAAACGACCCGACGGGTCAAGGTCAACCGATTTTGATTTAGTTTTTTTTGTATGAAAGGTGACTTAATCGAGAATCGGAGGTTTTTTAAATTCTGATTTAAGACTATTAATTTTTCAGATGAAGAAGACGAGGAATCCTTAGAAAATTCGATAATAAAGATATCGAAGAAGGAATTGAATGATCTAGTGACGGAACTATTCAATATAATGCCGGACGGCGCAGAGCAGACAGATAACATGGCGGCCGACAACATAGTGCAAGATGTGCTCACTGAACACATTACTCTGCAGACAGATGTATGTTTTATTTTGATAAAAATGTCAAATAACTAGCACCGCAGTCTGTCAGTCAGTCACGAAATAAAACGTGATAAATAGGTCCAAATTAACAGCTTTCTAGTATTGAGTTTCACCGAGTTATTATGAACGGATAGACGGACGGACGGTTTTTACTACGTTACTCCAAAGACTAAATTAAAACGTGCTGATTATAAATACTATTATTTCTTCTGTGCTAAAACGAATAGAAACGATCGCCAGCACGGTACCCGCAAATTGCCTACTGCACGTAGTTAAAAGAGAGGAGCTTGACGTGAGTTATACATTTCACTTTTTAGGGTTCCGAAAAAAAATCGGAACCCTTATAGTTTCATTGTTCGTCTGTTCGTCTGTCCTTCCGTCTGTCCGAAGCAAGGCGTCGAGACCCTTAGTGCTAGAAAGCTGTAATTTGGCGTGGACATTTATGAAAACTACAGAATCGTAGAATAAAATATTGAAAAATATATTTTTTCAGGGATATACCCTGAAACCTGTACCCTACAGGTAACGTGAGGGTGAATTTTTTATTCGTCGTGTACCTTATAGTGTGGGGTGTCGTTGAAAAGGTCTTCTGAGACCATTTTTGGAATTAGGGGTCCGTTTACGAAATATTTGGCTTTGAAGTGCTAATTTTGGTTAGAGTCTAGTGTCCCCCTCTGCTGGCTAATCGGTTGGAGTGTGACAAGTGAAAAAATTCTCAAAAATAGGTTGTATGATGAATTTACAAAGAAAACTATCAAGGCTATATTAGCATAAGTAGTTAATGAGTAATAGTCGATAAACTTACTACTTCGGAACCCAAAATTGCGCGTGGCCTGACACGCACTTGCCCACTTTTTGTTTAGGTACCAACGCATTGGGAAGGAAAACAAGAGCCAGAATCGGAAGAGGAATCGGCGGCAGCGCCTAGAGCGGCACCCATAGCCGCGAAGACTGAGAGGTTTTCTATAGGGAAGTGTGAACAGGACCAGGAGAATGAACAGTCCGATAATGAGCCAGATAATGAGGAACCAGATAAAGAAGAAACACCTCCTGAA
This sequence comes from Thymelicus lineola, assembly GCA_963932265.1. Taxonomy (NCBI): domain Eukaryota; kingdom Metazoa; phylum Arthropoda; class Insecta; order Lepidoptera; family Hesperiidae; genus Thymelicus; species Thymelicus lineola. Next base: position 10,958,433 of record OZ010700.1, on the reverse strand, counting down.
AGTCAGAAAGAACCAGAACCTAGGGATCCCAGGTATGTTAAAAACACGACTTGGATACGCTTATGACACGATTAATGATAAAAACCAAATGTTCAACCTTATAATAATAACCAATAGGGGTCATATTCAATTGCATTCATATTATTTGAGTTTCCAATTGGAGTTGACTTCGAGTTTATGTTATGTGCTTAAAACCCTTAAATGTTTTAAATTAACTTCCTGTCCCTGTAATATTTGTGTTCTAGATTGTCTAATGCAAAATGACAGTGGCCAGTGACATATTTTGTGGTCTACTTGAGACGCCTCAATATCCAAAAGTGCATTTACAAATAAAATGCAAACTTAATAATGACTGCCTTGATGCTATTATGATTGCTTTATGCTTGATGTTGAGTATGCTTTTTTGACTGGTCAATGTATTGACGTTTTGTACTTTTTATATTTATTTTTAATAGCATTAAAAATGGTTGTAGCCCCCCTGCCGTTGTGAGGATGGTTTCGGCCAAACAGAAGCTGAAGCCTCGCGCAGTATTCAACGTGTTGAAGAAGCTAGAGCCTCCCAACTTGCTGAAAAACCTCCTTCCCAAGCCGCAGCCGATACGAATCGAAATACAAAAGAATGCTTGTAATGTGAGTAAATTTTTTTATAGTATAATGCCTCCCTACAGAGCACGGGTCTTTTATAATTAGAAAGAATGGAGCTTACACCACAACGCCGCTAGGTGGAAAGGAATTATAAGGTCGCAATTATACTTGTAAGTTGCTTTGTAACTTGTAAGTTTGAGTAACTTTCGGAAATACGATTTCGTATGAAATTACGATAAGCTACTTACAAAGTGTTTACGGTAAGTTAATCACGTAAGTTACTAACGTAAGTAAAACTTACTACTGTAAAGGCGGTCCTTCAATACACCCGCAAGTACAAACACACACACATACACATACCACACACACACAAACGCACATACGCACGCATACGTACACCCAACTACACACCTTCTCATCGTTGACAACTAAACCCAATGATATTATATGTATAAAAAGAGGTAGATATGCCAAGACGGCGCTGAAATTACGTCATTCGAATCTAGTCAAGTATAGATTTTAATTCAGACAGTTGATAGCTACCTCTGAGGGAGGCCGTCTAGCTGTCTTTTTCTCTATTATAGTTTTAGTAGTGCCATCCCTTTTACATAATTTACCAATGTAATAGTGATTGGTGTAGTGAAACAAAAGATAAACGTGTGTGTGTTGTAGCTCGGTCGGAACAGATTTTTTGGTTGATTTGTAAGTGCATAACGTATCTATAGTTTAATATCATTGACTCAACCCGAGTGACGTGACAGATGCTGCCGGAGCAGCGGCTATTGCTGCAGCAGCAGCTGCGGCAGCACGTGCAACTGGCGACCAGCAACTACTTGCAGCTGTTCGTGCACCCCACGCACTGGTCGCACGCGCACGTCCACAAGGAGTTCCTGGTGAGTAGTGTGGTTGTGGTAGGTTGAATGTGACATACATATATGGATAGCCTCAGGGATCTCAGATAATTACAATAAAAAATACAATCATATTCCTTCTCTTTGCATGCTTATATTTTCAATAATACAATATTTTGCTATTTTTCTAGCTTGACAATGAATGACAACAATGTTATTCTCTAATACTATGGTAACCAAAACAGGGTTGCTCATCTACAATGTACAAATTAGGGTCTAAATGTAGGAATGTGTAGCACATTCATTTATAAAAATAGGCTTACACATATGTACATTCAATGCGTAGACCAACTGGATCTGATTAAGAAAATAATTTAAATTATACGAAAAAAATAACCGACTTCAAGGAAGTAGAATTTGAAAAACAATAATCTAATATCTGAAAATTTCGTGTCACGGTGTTTGCACTCCTCTGAAACTTTTATGAATTTGTTTGTGTACCTATATTTGGTAGGTATGAGATTAGATCGTAAAGTACCTATATTTCAAACCGCTATAATTTAAACCGCGCAAATTTTTTACAGAACAACGTCTACCAAGTCAGCTAGTAATATATGTATCGCCATATAGATATCGCTGTAATCATTGAAGTATTATTACTAGCGTATAGAACCGACACCGCGAAAACCATGTATGTCCCAAAGAATTGGCGCCACGTGGCTTCAATCTTCAATGGATTCGTTCGATTTTGAAAGGAGAACCGGGGCTCAATTTTGAAAATGGAACCTCCCGGGCGGGACACATTTTGTTCGAGATGTCTGTTCTATGACATTATACTTCAATTGCTGTAATATATTATATAATATTCAGAATCAAAATAAGTAAATAAATGTAAAATGTTGTCAATTTAAGGAGTATGTTAACTATGTTACTTTTCAGGAATCCTTAGAGAAAATGACTCAAAAAGTACCGACATCAATAGTGAATGTATGCAATCTTAAGCCGGCGTTAGAGCTAATGGCCAGCTGGGAGAAGGCAGTCTCAGAAGACACCAAAGAGAACCAAGAGATGGTCATGTAAGTGCTTAGCTTCGTTTTAGGATAATTTCCTTGTGTTCAAATATTTTATGGTTATTTTTGAGCACGGTTTTCTCCTCTTGAGGAGGTCTAGAGCGTCTAGAGTATATATTCTAAATTAACTTTCTTTTTTAATTACAGGTTCATACAAAAGGAGCAGGAAAGATAGTGAGTATAGAATGATTAAAGATAACTATAATCATATACTTTATGGATCATGATTGATCTCATTGTCACCGTGATCTGTGTAACTGAGTTAAATAATTGGTATGAAATACAAAAATCGTGTTGTAAAAAAAATTTGTCACCTCAGACGTACGACTGGAGTTTAACGCCACCTAGTTTGCAATCGTCAAATCAGTAACAAGATTATTACTACGCCATCTAGTCTGTGATTGTCAAATCATAATCTAAATGACGTTGTTACTGATCAGCAACAAATCCATCTAGATTCTGTGTTACAAATTACAAAACTAACGCTTGACGTATTGGAGAAGATTTGATTTTACTCATAAATTTTCATAGCTCAGGTTTAAACATGAAAATAGATTCTAAAGGAGTTAAACTCGAGTATTTTTTTTATGTTTGTTACCTCCGTACTCTGGACTGGGTGAACCGATTTTGATGATTCTTGTTTTAATAGAAAGCTGGTGCTTGTCGTGTAATTCCACATAAAGAGCGAGATCTGACAATGGCATCATATACTTCATTTGAAGTCTGTTCTGTTTTTGTTAAAATTTTAGATTATCATATGAAACGATGAACCCACAGAGTTGATATAAGGCACTTTTCAGCCGCAGACGCAGCGCTCAGAACGCGTACTACGTGGGCAACTTCCCGGAGATCTTCATGAAGGTGATAGCGAACAGTCCGGTGTTCCTGTACCCTTATCTGCTACCCGCCATGCCCTTCCGCCCGGAATTCAGGTCCCGGAGGGCTACCTACTTTAGATCGGAGGATGAGTGAGTAGTGGGCTTCCTACTTTAGATTAGAGGATGAGTGAGTAGTTTGAGTTAATGTATTTGAGTTAATTTGAGTCTTGTTCCTACGATAGCTTGCTTAATAGATTGGATAGCAAACTTTTAGATGAGTACTTCTGGCAGCTGTCTTTATCCAATAATCACTCATTAAAATCTTGCACTGGGTTTTCTTCTAGTCTTATATATTACCTACTTGGGTAACCTGATCGCTGAGCAGAAAAATATTTTTTTTGACTAATCTACAAACGAGTTGAATGGTAAATGGTTGTTATGTATTCATATAGGTATCACTGACGCAGTATTTTGATACCATTGTTATGTGCATTGACCTGAATGAGATAATTAACCGACTTCAAAAAAGGAGGAGGTTCTCAATTCGATAATAAATAAAATACTTTTATGTTTGTCACCTAGCGTGAGCGTGAGCGTGGTAGACTATGGCCTATATCTCTCACATTGTGAGAGGAGACCCCGAGCCCAGCAGTGGGACAATTATGGGTTGTTGCCTTGCCTTGCCTTTGTCACCTCCGTACTCTGGACTGGGTGAACCGATTTTGATGATTTTTTTTAATCGAAAGCTGGTGCTTGTCGTGTGGTTCCCCATAAATTTGAGCGAGATCTGACAATGGCATCATGTATTTCATTTGAAGTCGGTTCTTTTTTTGTTAAAATTTTAGATTATTATGGGTTGCATGTTGAGATGACTCTATCCACGTATCCACGCACCCACATCCGCTAATTGATAGGGCTGGATCAATCTCCCCAGGCTAATAGCCCTCGGCTTGGACCAGTTCTGGGAGTACGTGTACGCGAACCCAGCGATCTATAAGAGACCGTCTCAAGTGCATCCGCGACACCGCTGGGGGCTGGCGGCCACGGTGCAGCTGGTGAGCCGCCACATGATGCCCTGGCTGCAGCCCAAGACGATGCTGGGACACATCCATCACGTCAACAAGGGGAACGACAAGGACAACCCTATATATGTGAGTGGGACAGACACACACACATTTATACATGAAAACACACTCATTGTATCCATCCATCCATCCAACAGCTCAGAGTAGCGCCGCGGACTATGTGAGAGGGCTACGCTCGGTATTTCTCTACGTGATCGCATCAGAAATGAGAAGATCCGTAGACGAACAAGGGTAACCGACATAGCTCAAAGAATTAGCCGGCTGAAGTGGCAATGGGCTGGCCACATAGTGCGAAGGATCGATAACCGTTGGGGAAGAAAGGTCCAGAAAGGACCAGGTGGAGTGACGACCTGAAGAAGACAGCGGGCATCCGCTAGATTCAGAAGGCACAGGACCGGTCAGAGTGACGCAAGTTAGGGGAGGCCTATGTCCAGCAGTGGACCTCCAAGGGCTGATGGATGGATGGATGGTTAATGTAGTGTATTGTGTCTTGTTAGGTTATAAAATTACCTACATGGGTTTACTATTTCCGAAGGTGTAATCCATTTTAGTATAGACTAGTAGTAGTATGATGCAAATATATTTTTTAATACACTGGATAAGTTTAGCTAATATGCGACGTGGAACATTAAAGGATCAGCCACACTACTAAAGTTATTGATAACCGTTTTTTTAATTATTCTATGTGATGAGCATGCACATGGGTTAATGCATTTACCAAGGGTAAGTATATCGCAATGTTGAAAGTCATCATTGAAGTATCATGTACTAATGTCCCAACTCAGAGTCACTAACGGTTACTTTAATCGCTCCTTAGTATATAATCTCCATACAAATTCTGTACTAAGGAGTGATTTAAGTAACCTTTAGTGACTCTGAGTTGGTGCGTAAAACTACTAAAGTACAAAAACGGACATCGCGAACAAAATTAGTGTGGCACCGGGAGTTTCTGAAAATCGAGCTCTCGCGTTCTCTTTTCAAAAATGGCTGATTCCACCGAAACAGTTGCCAAGTGTCTACAGTTCATTGCGCAAACATGGGGTTTGCGGTGTCGGTTCTATACGCTCTTATACGCTAGTATTAATGATAATATTAAATTTAACATAGCTAAGAATACTCTCGATTAAGTCAGCTTTCATACAAAAAACAAAACTAGATCAAAATCGGTTCATCTGTTTGGGAGCTACGGTGTCACAGACAGACATACAGATACACAGACATACAGATACATAGACACGTCAAACTTATTATTATAAGTTATAAAGAGTTATAAAGAGGGGTATTCCCCTCTTTTCGTCGGGGGTTAAAAGTGATATTGAAATCCGTTTGTTTGTGTATTGCAGAAGTTCTTCCAGACTCGTGAAGTGAAGCCGGTGTCGCACCGGCTGCTGCAGTTCAACCCCCAGCTGACGCTGTACGAGCAGCCCGAGACCGAGGTGCCCAAGATATGGGTGCGGTATCTCGCCAAGACCAGTGCAAGGTTTAGGGTAAATATACTATTTTTTTTATGAAAATAGCCGGCAAACGAGCTGACGATCCACCTGATGGTAAGTGGCTATCGCTGCCCATGAAAATCAGCAACACCAAAGGCATCACTGATGCGCTGCCGGCCAAGAAAGAAAGAAGAAAAAGAAAGAAAGAACTGGCTCTCAAGCCCTTAGCCGGAACACGACGAGTCGTTTGACTACTTCTACTTCCCTGTATAAAAATAAACGCTACACACTCCTAGCCTCACACTAGGATTCCCTTGTGTTGTGGGTGCCATGGACAACACACAGAGACGAGAACACTCAAACCCAGACCGAGAACAGAAATTCAAACTCATCATAACTTATCATCATAGGCATTTATTAAGTTAGTGCGTTCACCATTTCAGACTTCATCGCCACTTACCTTCAGGTGGAATCGAGGTCAAGCATTAACTTATTTCAAGTAAAAAAAAATTCAGATTTCCGCCTCGCAAGAAATCGAACCCAGGACCCTTGGCGCGGCGATCCAACATGGTAACCATCGCGCTACACAGATCGTCAAATTATAATATCGTCAGAGTATAATATATTATAATACTTTCCAGAATTTGATCCTTGTTAGCAACACAGTCGAATGGTGTAACAATACAGGATGTGGTTTTTTTTTCAAAACCAACGGGTTCGATTTCTGACCAGGAATATTGATTTTTCAAAAATGTAATGATGTATTTTTAATTGTCATCAAAATCGGCCCCTAGACTCTTTTGAGCATTTTTCGCTATTCCTCGTAGTTTCGGATTTGGCTCTCCACGCACATTTGGAAAATTCTCCCTGTATATATGAAAGGAAACCTACCCGTTTTTAAGAATAAAGCTGGATAGGTTCGATTCTCAATAAGGTGAAAATTTGAATAATGAGTTTGAATCTGTCTCGGTCTGCGTGTGTTTCTGACTTTTTGTTTTGTCCATGATGACATCCACGGCACACAAATACTAGTGCTTAGCGTTATCCATTTCTTCATATTTGGCCGTTTCCACTTGACGGATCATAAGAAATCCCTTCGTGACCAAACCGACCTATGCTATGCTCTAACTGACTACAACTAAATATTTTTATTCCAGAAATTTCTATACGGTCGTAATAAATCTGACCATAAGCCAGAGGGCGTTGATGTAGATGTTCACGTGCAAACTACGAACAAGACGCCACTACCTATAGACTTTACTAAAAAAATAAATTGCAAAAGACTCAATCTCCTACCCAAAGAAGATGTAACTCTAGTCAACCGGATAGATGTTCCTATCAACACGCAACCTGCACCGTTGGTAGCGTCCCAAATATTCACTGTTTTGAACACTAGCAATGGTTCCTTCCTCGTGCCATTACAAAATATGCCATTGCAGACTACAACCATTAATTCTACGATAACACCTCTATGTACTACTAAGCAAACTGTGTCAGAGACACCATCTGAACCTCTTGTCACTCCGGAGAGTGCCATCAGTAAGGACAGTGAGGTTGAAGGGACTAAGACTGCGGAGAAAAGCACTCCAAAGGATATCGATTCATCAAAACGTATACTTAACGAAGATCCAGATCATTGCTCGTGCTGTGTCCTAATGAGGAACATTTGTAAACCAAAAAAGAAGACTATTGTGGATTATTTTAAAGTTGTAAACAAATCGAGTGAACCAAGTGATTGTGGTTGCAGGGGAAAACGGTATCCGAAGATTACGAATCGGTTAAAATTGTTGTTAAGAAGTTACAGGACCCATACTAAGAATATGATTGAAGAGTTGCAGAACAGGTTAGCGAGAGCTTGTAATGACGAAAAGTGTGAAGACAGTTTGTCGGATTCAGTGATTTGTGATGATGATGAAGATGACCTCGGTATGTATGATGCCTTTTTTATGTTTTGGTAAACTTTTTGTACAGTTTGCCTATGTCGTATCTGTTTAAATATAGGAACAGCAACGTTTCTGTTGCCTGTAACAGATGGGTTACTTTTCTCTGCAGATAACTGTACCTCAAGTTTGTATAAAAATAATTTCTATTAAAGCAATGAGATCTATGATTATTGATCTATGTATGCAATGGCGATAACATTTAAGGTCGAGTAAGTTCATCTATTGATTACTTGTTTCTGTACTTACCATACAAAACAGTTCAGTGAGTACCTTTACGATACAATGAAATTAAAAAAATACTTTTTATCTTTAACAATAAAATTTGTCAATGGCTGGCAAAGAAAGAAAATCAGTTAAAGCCAATGATTTTGAAAACGATACAAGCCACCTGTCTCCTGAGTAAAATTTTTTCATCTTAAATAAAATGTACACAGTAACCATTGAAGTATTATTACTAGCGTATAGAACCGACACAGCGAACACCATGTATGTCCCAATGCATTGGTGCCATGTGGCTTCAATCTTCAATGGATTCGTTCGATTTTGAAAGGAGAACCGGGGGTCAATTTTGAAAATCGACCCTCCCAGCGGGACACACATGTTGTTCGAGATGTCTGTTCTATGACATTATACTTCAATGGCAGCAACAGTGTTAGTTGTTACTATCAACTGGTATTTATTTATGTAGATTTTACGTTCCAGTGACAGCTATGCGGTTCCAGTTAAGATTGACTATGGTGACGGCGAGCTCGCGCAATAATAATATAAAGAGAAATGTCAAATCATTGTTCTCTAAGTTCGATACGTATAATGATAACGTGGTGCGTCTAGCGAGGACGTTTAACTCGGTGTGTGGGAACGAGATATTTGAATATTACAAGGATTTCGTGGGGTTCCTGACAGCAGAACAGGCTGATATTCTAGGCCATTTCAAGTATTACTTCGTTCAACGCTGCATGGGCAAGTTGGTGAAGAAAATTGAGGTGAGATTTGTTTTTCTTCCCTTTACTTTACGTAACGTTAATATTTATTTATATAACTACAGTACGCCCGACGTATCTTGGCGCGTCTGAACTTCGCGTAGAAGGGTGCGCAGTAACTTAACTCGGCAATGCTCGGTACGCGGCGTATTATGTCCCAGTGTGACTAGCATGTTCGTGTTGCTATCTCTGTCTTACATGCGCTAAAGTTCGCAAAGCCTATGTTCAGACGCGCCAAGATACGTCGGCCGTACTGTACCTCACTACGATCTACTAGATAATAAGGCTACTGTCGCCTGTCGACGTCAGCAATACTAAACGTGTCATCGATGCTGCTCGGTCTCAGTTGCTGATCAAGAAAAAGAGAAAGAAAGAAAGAACGAAGTGAGAAAAGAATTGGCTCCCAAGCCCCAGTCGAAACATGACGAGTCGTTTGGTGACTGACTCAAGCAAAAGGAGTCAGGCCAGGCCATGATCAGTGATCAAGGTATACAATGGTACCATCTTTTATCATAAAAATATATTGTGAAATCTGCCTACTTATCATAATGCAAATTTAAGACTTATATGCTTTTCTCATGGATGCTATTGTCAGATCTCGCTCAAAAAGTGGGACCATATGACAAGCACCAGCTTTCGATTAAAAAAAGAATCATCAAAATCGGTTCACACGGAAAATTCTGAGGTAATAAACATAAAAAAATACAGTCGAATTGAGAACCTCCTTTTTTTGAAGTCGGTTAAAAAATCGATGCAGAATATTTTAAATTGATGCAGGAGCAAGTATCGGACAAACAGAAGCGGTGTAGCATGCTGTGGTTCCTCAAGTCGAGGTTCTTCACGGCGGCGGGCGAGACGTGGTCCTCGTGCGACATGTGCACGGAGCTGCTGTGGCTGATGGACGGCCACCCGCCGCTCGCGCGATATGTCTTCTCGCTGTTCCCGCACAGGCGGAACCACAGGTAACACCAGTGACGGATTTATATTTTTTATGAGTGTAGGCCAATTTATTTCCGCCGCCCCATGTACCTTTCTAAAATAATAATTTTCCATTCATAGTAAGGAAGGCATTGAATTATTCACTAAGAAAGTGCGTAAGAAAACAAGAATTACAATTTCTTGCGACACTTTTTAATAGCAAAATCATCTATCATCTTCTGAAATCTGCCGCCCCTAGAACGCTGCCGCCCCTAGGCCGCGGCCTATACGGGCTATTGACAATTCCAGGACTGGGTAACACATCATCTAACATTAGCTGTCTCGACGAACTTCGTATCTCCTAATAATCAGTGAATGTACTTTGTTGTTACTTTTATAATTTAGGTAGGTTTAACAAATCAGAGACCATTAAATTCCCCCTCCCTCTCCCTTTCTGGAACATTTCCATCATACATAATTTTTGCGTAACTTAAACCATTTATACAGCGCACGCAACGGAAGCTCTAAAAAGGAATCATATTTCCCGTTTTTGCAACATTTTCCATTGTTGCTTAGCTCCTATTGGTCGCAGCGTGATGTTATAAAACCTTATAGCCTTCCTCGATGAATGAACTATCCGTGAATATCACGCGAACGATATCGCAGGCACAGCTCGTATTATTCTGAGTCTGGTTATGAAGTAGCGATAATTTAAGGGCATGAGATATACTTAAATTTATCGACGAAAACACTCGCGTGTCGGTCTAGTCCTCTTCCGGTTGAAATGACCGCCGTTTTAATATTGTATTACTTTAGATCACTGCCGATAAATTTCGGTTATGAAAAAAATATGATTTCGAAGATAATATTAAAAACTATACGTAAAAAAGACACAGTAATGTAATTTTTTACAGTCGTATATCATAATTTATTAGGGCAGATTTGGATTGTTAGAAAAATGTCTATGTGAAATTTGAATGGAATTTGAATTGAAATGTAAAACTGCTCGATTTTTATTTAATAAATCATTATTTTTCAGTGAAAAACCCCGGCAACAAGTTGACCAGCCTGAGCCACAGTCGGCAGACATAGAAACTTCAGCTGATAATGTACAGGATCCAGTAGAGTCCAACACAGCTGATGAAGCTGATCATTCTTCTAGGTACGATCATTTTTTAGGGTTCCGAAGTAAAATCGGAACCCTTATAGTTTTGATACGTCCGTCCGTCTGTCCGAAGCAAAGCGCTAAGATTCTTAATGCTAGAAAGCTGTAATTTGGCATGAATATATATATTTATTAAAACTCCAGGATCGTAGAATAAAATATTGAAAAACATTTTTTTTTTCACGGTACTTCCCTACTACAGGTAACGCGAGGATGATTTTTTTATTCGTCGCGTACCCTATAGTGTGGGGTATCGTTAAATAGGTCTTCCAAAAATATTATGGGTCTTCTAAGACCATTTTTGGAATTAGGGGTCCGTTTGCGAAATATTTGGCTTTAAAGCACTAATTTTGTTTAAGAGTCAAGTGTGGGGGACCCTGCCGGCTTAACGGTTGGAGTTGGACAAGTGAAAAAATTCTCAAAAATAGGTTATATGATGAATTTATTATACAAGGAAAACAATCACGGCTATAGTATAGTCGATAAACTTACTACCTACTTCGGAACCCTACATTGCGCGTGGCCTGACACGCTTTTGCCCGGTTTTTTTTTTCAATTTATGATAATAATAACGCTGTTACTATTACTCACTCGTGGATGCCATAGACAAGGCAAAGACGAACACACACACCCAGACCGAGAACAGAAATTCACTGAGACATGTATGTCATAGAAAATAAAAGATGTGCTGAGGAGTTTCTTTACGGCTTTTTTTCTCCTCCATGACAAAGCACCCTTCCGAAAAGCTGGTAGATTAAAAGAATGACGTGCACAAGTGTATCAGTGATACCTATCCTATATGAATTAAAAAAAATTGTTCTCGTGGGTGTTTCTTAGGTCATTTGTACATGTCCGTAGCACTTGCAACATTAAACATTAATTTGCTGGTTTGTTCATGTGAGTGTGTGAGCGTTTATTGAATTTTGTCTAATTTTTATTACAAAGCAGAGGGATTGTAAATATTTTTTATTGTTTTCAGTGATGAAGATGGGGAACACAATGAAGAAGATAATGAGATGGAGGATAATGCAGGGGATACTGAAGACAGGGGAAATGAAACTACACATAAAGAAGTGCAGTATGTAAATGAACATGAAAGCACTCTGGTTAAAGTTGAAGTAAGTTGTTAATTTATAGCTATTAATAATTTAAAAAGCTAAAACTCAAACTCAAATCAATGAACGTAGAATCTTTTCAATCTACCACCGTTTCGGCAAATGTGTCTTATTAAGAGAAGAAATAACAAATACTTATTATGTCACTACTTTTTTCTTTCTTGTTAACATTCGTTCGTATATTAATTGCAGGAAGAAGAAATAGTTCATAACGTGTCAATGACTGAAGCGAGCAACGATGCGTCTGACATATTGGACATAAGGGTCGAAGTACGAAGCGACTCCACAGACATGTCCAGACTGGTCATGTCCGATGACGACACCATGTTTAAAACCGAATGTCCAGAATGGAAACGGGAAGAAGATAAAATTATCCTGGAAGTAATCAAGCAGCACCTCACACCGGAGGAGATGAGAGATAAATCCTTAGCAGAGATCCTCGAGGAAACACAGGCGCTCACTTTGATTACTGATAGCTTGCCGCATAAGTCTATAGTTGAGGTCAAAGAACGTATTGTATACCTATTACAATTACTCGTTGATGGCGATTTTACAATAATCAGTTAGTGGAATTATGTATTTATTTATCAATAAATCAATACAATTTTTTTATACCAATGGACTACATTAAAATATGAAATTAAATGCCATTCCTTCCCTATTTATTATCTGTCTGTTATATTATTATATAATTATATAACTAGCTGACCCGACGAACTTTGTACCGACTGTCAATCTCTCCTTCTCCCTCTCATCCTCTCATATTCTGCCTATCGCGCAAACTGTCAAACGACTGAATATTTCTATAAAAATACAAAATACATAAAATGTTTCACAGCTAGTAACATTTTGTATTAGAAAATTAAATTGTCGGTTTTAGTATTTTCCGTTACTTATTATTTATGTTTCTCACCTTTTAAACCTTCTCTGAAGTTCCACAAATATTTCAAGATCAAAATTAGCTAAATCGGTCCAGCCATTCTCAAGTTTTAGCGAGACAAACAGCAATTGATTTGTGTATATAGATATAGATAAGCTAGTAAAGTTAGTATGTAAAGTAATAACAACTAGCTCTAATTTTATTCACATTTGCTAGTCAACTTACCGAAGATAACTCTAGGTAGGTAGGTATAGTAGCCAATCTCAATTCTTATTCAATTATAGAACTCACTGAAACAGAACAACGAAAGGAAGGAGAAATGAAAGTAACATTTTGTTTACAAAATTTTATTATACAAATATTCAGGGTAGTCTAATGACTTTCAGATAACTGTACCGCTTAGTTAAAATGTTGTTACTCGGAGAGTATTCAGTTGTAAAAATAGATACTTTCAGAAGTTTTTTACATAACAGAAAGATATGATATACAAGCCTAAACTTATACAGCTGCATTTAGTAAAAAATCTACTAACATTCGTAAGCTATGCACCAATATAACTAATTTTGTTAGACATAAGTTTCTTAACCGTTTAACTTTTTTTCTCTTCATCAATAAATATAGGATTAACATAATATTAACAAATGAAACATACATACATTTACTACACAAGAAACAAAAACCACCAAAGCCATATTTCTAATACCCCAGCTAGATTACAGATCAGTGAAACATACACTGTAGTTTTAGAATAAAAAATATTTTTAGGCGGACATAATTTTGATGTTAAAACAGCAATGCAATATTAATAAATAACTTCAAGCTTACTAGTGTCCGAGATTGTTATTTATTGACTTGTTCACATTGTGTTCCTGATGTTTTCTGTTACAAAATCCTACCTGTTTACACCAAGAAGATGGAACTGACAGAGGCATTTGTAAAACAGAAACATGTACATTAAAAATCATGTTATTACTTATAACCACCTAGACATACCTATATAAATAAACTAGTGGATACCCGGTTTGTTCCACTACGCTAAAAAAAAAACTGATGAGAATTACAGATCAGTGTGTTGACGTTAATACACCATCTTTACACAGTGTCTTCAAATTGTTGTATGGGAAAAGTGGAAAATCGACTTTATTAATGAACCGAATGTGCCTAATGCATTGATTTAGTAGTCTCGAACCACCTTCGAATTATTGCCTTTCAAATGAAACCATTGAGGCATATCGGTTGGATGGTTTCAGTCTATAAAGGACATCCGTACAAATTTTTTTTGTCTTTTTATAAGGATTTAAATGTAACATGTTTAAGAACGTTAGTTACGGGGGTCCATTTATTTGTTGGCCGGCAAAGCATCAGTGATACGGTTCATGGGTGACGGTGATCACTTGCCATCTATGGATCTTGTACCATCTTGTTAGCCGGATCATAATTATTATTATTAATATTATAAATGTGAAAGTTTGTGAAGATATTTGGATGTTTGTTCCTCAATCACGCCACAACTACTTAACCGATTTGGCTGAAATTTGGATTGGAGATAGCCTATACCCTGGATTAACATATAGGCTACTTTAATCCCGGAAAAGTTCAGGGTTCCCGCGGGATTTGTAAAAAATCGCTATCCACGCGCGCGAAGCTACGGGCATATAAATCTAAATTAATTAAAAATTTCGTTTCGAAACCACTACCACGGGCGAAGCCATTGGCAAAAACTAGTATTTACATAGGAAAAAAATAATCCCGGGAGTTTCTTGCCGCTTCTTCTCCCGATACCACTCACGGTAGGGATTTGTTGAAGCGATGGCGTTGAGTGACTTTCGAAAAGTGTTTGTAACAAACCTACTTCGAATAAAACTTATTTCATTTCATAAAAATGTTTGTTTAAATTACAAGTCGATGTTTAGAACCTTATCACTAATGGTACTGAACTACTGAGGTAAAACAGGTTTCCATGATAGACTTATAAAATTACTTGTAAATTTTAAGTCAGTTTTAAAATCACTCTTCTCAGCTCTTTCCCATTTATAATAATACTAGTGCACTAAAATATCCTTAAAAAACTCACATGATCAGAGACAATCCTTATAGTCACATCATTTGAAGCCAGCATTTAAGTCAGATTTTTTAAGTTTTTCCCACAGCAAACAAAATACAATTAACTTCACCATAAAAATGTTTAAGATAAAAAAAAACATTACATTACCATATTAGGCTTTGCTTGAATCATTTTGCAATCTTAAAAAAATGTTAACAAATAATTTTTACCCTTACTTACTTACTTAAGGAAAAAATTTGACGAACAATATGTGCTCAACTAATCCACAATCAAACATGAAATATACACAAACTAAGAATGCAAATTTTATTGCACTTTACAAAATGAACATGCAACAATACCTCATAGTTTATTAAAACAATATATTAAATTCTTCACAATTGTTATTGTGCTTACTTCTGTAATACATCCATTCAATACAATACATCAGATATTGAATGTATTAAATCAATATAAAGAGTAAAGACTGAAACAGACATCCAATGTATCATTCAAAACGCATTCCCTTTTATATTTATCAATATCAGCCTCTTTTCAAAGTTCTGCTGGAATTGAAAAGTTATGATTGACTATCCCCAAGCCACATCAACCAGCAACCAATCAAAATCGAGGAACACCACACCTATCCAATGTCTGAAGACGTAATAAAGGCCTGGCTTACAAAAAAATCAAAACAAACAATGCGGCAATAATCAGGAATCCATCATTACATTATAGGTAGCTACTTTACCAAATTAACGTACATCCGGGGCATCGAGCCCCACACGAGTGCACGGAGTGCCTCTCATGGCGACTAAGTAGTCGATTAATGTAGTGCTCGCCATTCCTATTGGACCTTCTGAACTACAACAAAAGTTAAAACCTCATGCGATACGTACGTTTCGTGCATGTACGTTCGCGATACGTGCGTGTACGTAAATGATACGTGCGTACTGCGACGTAGGCATAAATCAGAGTAGCAATCAATCTCGTTGTAAACTATATAACATGACACTTCACTATCAAACACAACATCCGAGAAACGGTCAGAGCACCAGCTGTGTCCTAGCACACACAAAATTCGTCGTGCAGTATCAAGAGGTTATTAAAACAGATCCATATCATCATTGCACATCACTTCTAGGAAGTCGCCGTCGTCGTATTGTTGTACCTGGCGGGCGTCGTCGGTCCGGTCAGGTAGGGGGGAGGCGGGGCGCGGGGGGGAGTGCGCCGTGACGTCAGTGTCGCTGGAGCACTCGCGCGCGTCGGTCGCGGGCGACGGCGGCGGGTTGGACCCGTGCTCCGTCTGCACGGTCGCCTCGCCGCGGGACAACAGCGATGGGAGTTCTGAATCTGAAATATAATTAACTTTACTATAAGTTGTGAGCGATCATGAATGATTTACATAATCGAAACATTCACAAATTACTAATACTGATAATCGATTGTTGATTAGTAACTAATTTTATTTTCATAATCGAATAACGTTACTAATTTGTATTATGTACTAATCTTAGATATACAAATTAGTTAGATATTAGAAATCCGCCAACGAGGACAGCGAATTAGTAGAGCTATACAGATTAGTAGTTACTAATGGTTATAATCGAGATATCTCGAGACATCTTCATAATCGAATGATTCCATTAGTATATCTCATAATCGCCCACCACTATTTACTATCAACAATTTTATATTTCACAGATGGAAGCATCATTTAATTATTACTATATGTTCAAGAAAATCATTGTGTTCATACTGCCTGAAGGTTGACTGGGAGAGAATGCTTTTAGCATTAAGTCCGCCTTTGTCATCTGTACGTATGTTTGGGGCATAAAGTTTTAAATAAATAAAATGCCTGTGGCAAAATTTCCAGTAACCAAATGAACAAAGTAAATTAATCGCCCACCAAAACGGGTGTAGTCTTCCTGTAATTGTATCAAAATATCAGTAGTTGACACAAACATTTAATATTTCACATGATTTATGGTTTCAGCTGCATAATATACAGAAACAATGTTTAATATGACAATCTATACTATACCTTGTGCACTGTAGCATTGTGCGGGTGACAGTTGTCTATATGACGTTTACATCTGTCAGTACCACATGAAAATACGTCTATGGCGTTACGTTATACGCATAAGGCTTTGCTTTATTTTTCTTTCCAATAGGTTTTATTTGTAGATAAGAACATTCTGGTTGGGTTTAATTTAATTTACTTCTATTACTAATTAATATTAACTGAAATACTAAGTCATAATTTGCAAATCGCGGTAACTTTCAAGGGTGAAACGAAACGTTATTGAAACCGTCACCCGCACCATGCTACAGCGCACAAGGTATAATATATAAAGCTAAAGAGTTTGTTCGGTTGAATGCGACAATCTCACTGGTTCGAATTGAAAAATTCTTTTTGTGTTTGATAGTCCATTTATCGAGGAAGGCTATATAGGCTATCGGAGTTTTGGAAATTCATCCCCTAAGGGATTAATATAATAATGGGAATACGTTACAGATGTCGACAGAACCCCGCTCGGCGGGGTTCCTTTTTGCCAGTGGATAAAAATAACTAAATAACTTATTGACTTGAGGTGCCTGGTTATTTCTCGTTGGGGTGTTGGTGTTAATTAGCACTTGAACCCAAGGTAAACATGAATGAACATGCACACATACACACAAACCAGTTTTTACCTGTTAAGCTCTGCTTCAATTGTTCCATGACTTTTTGACGACTCTTCGCTCGCACCTTCTTAATCTTGCGTGCGGTTTCTTTACGGTCTTCGGTAAATATCTGGTTGATCATGTCCTGTGAGACGTCACTGTCACGTTTCAACAAAAAGAAGTACACTCCACCTGGAGTTCTTCGACGAGTTCCATTCTACACAAAGAGACATAATATAATAAGTACACCTATGTATAGAGCCTATCTTTCTTTAACCACTAGGATCTTTCTTTAACGACGACTATTAAATGATGGTGCAAACATGATCTTTTAGTAGTAAAACCGCCATTACTAAATAACATTGTTACACAAAATTTAACCTTCTTTAAAGATATATTAAAATCGATTTTAGATGTTAGATAGTAAGTTTTAATTTTATTTACTAGATATCACTACTAGTGCAGTTTAGTTAAACCCATTAACTCATCAGAAAATAAACTTACCATGACCAGCATTCCACCATCAGCTTCTAGCCTTTGTGTTTCTTTATAGATTTCAATGGCTTTACTAGCACCCAGTACTTGTATGATCCTTGCTGTTAATACATGCCAACATTATAATTAGTACATTATTCAAAATACAAGATGTAAAACCAAATAAAATTTGATATATCACTAGGACAACAATGTGCCTCTATAATGTTTTCTAGACAAGTTTTATTTGGTAAACAATTAGTATATTTAATCATAACTTATTATTTTAAATTATGGCAGACACTAAATAAAAATAATTTAATAATGATATGCATAAAAAACTTAATTTTGACACTGCAATTAAAAGTAGGTTTATGATAGTTGGATAATACTTTTTATTATACCCTGTCCACAAATCTTAGAGACTAAAATGACAACCGCTAATGTCAAAGTTCGAAATAATGTTACCAGCTAAATTTGTGCGATCTACTTTTCCGGATTTTTGAATCGTAAACCATGTCATAAGAATATTGAGAAGTTTGAACTAAATAAAAAAAAACATTCAGTTAGTAACAATTTTATCATTGATAAGATGATAAAACTTATTTTCACTTTAACCTTATTGCCTGGGGCATATAGTCGATGAGATATTTCGTAAATCTCAATTTTTATATATTAAAATAGTTTTTAATAGAAGTTGGTAGTGATTCAGATGATACATTTTACAGTGATAGCACTAGGTCTGATTCTGAATAAAGTTATGTTATAAATATTCTTGATGTGTTTAAGTTATTACTAAATCCTTCATCGTTTAAATTAAATTAATTCAATCAATGGCGCCCGCGTCTCGGAAAGCGAAGTATAGGACGCCCCCCGACAAGATGGACCGACGACCTGAAGAAGACAGCGGGCATCCGCTGGATTCAGAAGGCTCAGGACCGGTCAGAGTGGCGCAAGTTAGGGGAGGCCTATGTCCAGCAGTGGACCTCCAAGGGCTGATGGATGGATGGATGGATGAATTCAATCCCACTGATGAGAGAGAGAGAAAATCGCCTATTTGTCATATCTACCTACATATTTAGTACTTGGCTATATAGTATAAAATTAGCTGTATACCGAATGTAGCCATAACCAAATATTCTTTCTTATAAGTAAAATAACTTCTAAGTTCAGTTAATTAGGGTAAATATATTATGGATATCATTATATTTGATATGGTTGCTTAAACTTATTTTTATACCAGCTTTAGGGACTCTTTAATACAAATATTCGGCATACCGTAAAAGCGGCGAATATTTTTCCGATTTACTTTTCGGTTTATGGTCATCACTATTTAATTTGCGCCCGAAACTGGTCACCCATGAAACGTCAATTTAGTCTCTAAGATTTGTGGACAGGGTATATTAACATTTTTTTTAATATAAGATGTTGACAGAGAAGCTTACCTACTAAGTCCTTCTTTTCTTCAGACAGTTTTTCAGCTATCTCTTCAGCAATAGCCTCAATTGGATCCAATGCTGAGATAGACAGATTCAGCAAGAACCTGGGCTTATGGTTAGCACCAGGTGGCTGATGGCTGTTCACCCTCTTCCCGAGCCTTAACTTAATGTTAGACCTATCAGAATGTCGACGTTTATTCGATGAATCTTCACGATCACAACTGGTGCTGTTATTGAACACTTTCTTAGAAATATAGTCGTCATCTAATCTATATTTAATAGTATAGTCATAAGATTCAACGCCATATCGACTTTTTTTTGAAACATCACAACTAACCATATCTTCTGTAAGAAGGTCCTCCTGAAATACAAATGTTTGTTTTCATTAGAAAACAATATCATACACATATTGCTTGTCAGTAAAGAAACAATATAAAAGTAAAATACCATAACGCACCCATAGGCTTCGATAACTAACTTGACAGCTAATGTTAAGCAAGATAAATGGCTTTGATCAATATTTGTATCTTACCCGTAAAGCCTGGCACCAAACATTATATTTATCCTTCTTGCTGGGATTGGCCTGCGACTGTGGGCGTCGAGGCCTGATCTTAGTACGTTTAGGACGACGCCGGGGCTCCTCGTCCGACTCCGAGCCTGACGACTCCGCAGGTGACGCCTCATCACTCTGCTCATCTTGTATTTGCATGTTCACCAACGAAGGCGGGTTGAAGGCTTCAGGCCGCGCCAGAGGAATGTACGTACCCTCCTCCACATCAGAATCCTCCAACTAAAACCGTACAATACGATACATCACCACTGTCCGACGCAAAAAACGCCCAACGTCAAATCTACATAAATTCCTTGAGACAAAATCTAGATTATACTTCACGGGTACAGTAACTGCTAATTATAGTAATAAACTGTAGGGAAAACCTCCCAGAAGTATTCAAAATTAACAAATAGAACATTAAGTTATGACTACACAGAAGCGTAAAATTGCGCGCAAACCTCGCCGTCCTCTCTCTCATGGGACACCTCCACATCCAATTCTCCTTCTGTAGTCGACATCATGGTCAGCAAGAGTGGAAGAAGATAAATAATGAAAGCACATGAAAGTGATTTACGAAATAAAGTAAAGAAACTTCGCCTTTTTGTTCGGTCTTCGATGGCGCTGTCAAGCTGTAGTAGCTGTCATAATACCATAGACAAAAATTGCAATCTGCAATATAGTGCTCTGCAAGTTGCAAGTGTTGCAACTAAATCTATATTTAATACATATTTTAACAGTATATAACAAAGTACTCTGTGATCTACACTTGGGCGTAATATTGGTAGCATTGAAATAGAAGTATAAAAATTAAAATGTTATATTTATATAATGTTTTATAATTATCTCGTAAAACACATCGTTATTACCTTTGATGAAATTAATAACAATGCTATTGTTATGTCCATAAAATGGTTTATGAAATATAAAAAACACATATTTGCATTTATTGTACGCACTAAGTTTGCATCTTTTTTTTTTTTTTTTGCTGACGCTGGAAAATCCTCATGGATACCCGACAGGCGCGGGGGGGCGCTGTCGGGTTATGCCGGACTCTTACCGGCTAAAAACCAGCGGTGTTCCTCCTCACCGTCTTCCGGCGGAGCTGCGGGGACGCATTCGCACACTTCCGCTGCTATTAAGTTTGCATCTTGTGTTCACCTCTCCTAACCCTAACCTCCACTATAATGGGCTTTCTAGACATTAGGAAAAAGAAGTGCCCTTGTACAATTTTTTTAAACATTATTTCCTATGTATTTATGTGTGTACAAAATAAATAAAATAAAATATTTCAATGCTACCAACATTACACCCAAGTGCAGATTTAGTTGAAGAGCACTATAACATGGATATGCACCTATTACAGACAGCTTAAAATGTTCAGATAAAAATTAAAATTTAATAATGAATATTTAATATTGGGAATATATTTGAGATGACACTACTCAAAATCAAATTTCAATGAGTTCACATTAATTATCTGACAAACTGGTCGGCCTAATTTCTTAATGCCATTCCAGTATATTGCCAAAGTCCCGTCCCCCCGTCTTGACCTGAACCGAACCGAACCCCGAAGCATATCGGAAAAGCAAAAATATTTGACTAAACATACAATTTATCATTGCGGAAAAGTAATTATTTGTGGTTTGAAGTCTGGCAGAGGTATTAGTACTCTGTGAACAGGTAAAACGTTGTGATTAAGTACTCTGTGTGAACAGGTATACGGAGATGCTGATTATAGATCTATCCAAAATTTATAAGATTTCTTGATCTTAAAATATACAGAGAAGTAGTGTTATCAAAAACACAAAATGTAATTTATCGAGTTTTTTGTCTTTATTATTGGTACCTATGGTGAAAAAATACAAATAATCTGTACTATCATTTTAGGGCTGCGTTTGATACGGTAAGCAGGCTTACCCTACGTCCATATGATCATCAATCGGAATTTGATTTACGAAGAGTTCGCCTTCCTCTCCAAAGACCACCTCCAGGTGATTACAACCCGAGAGAGCACAGAGAACCAAAATCCCCTATCAAGTAATTTTACACTTTCAATTAATGTGATAAAGGATTATAAAATTCAAAGGGATGTAATACTATCCATCCATCCTTATGTCTTACACAATCCAAGCCAACCTCCTCTACTCGTGGTACATCCTGCTAAACACAAACGGTTCTTCCTGTTGTAAATAGATGGACTCTGTAATACCCAGATTAATACCGACGGTAGTCACACAAACTGATAGGGTATTTTAGTTATTTTAGCTATCTGAAACCACTTTAAAGTTTAAGTAACTACGTGTTTGGATCGCAGTGATGGATGAATGATATGAGCCAACTATCCTTTAGGTTGGCAATGCGGTGGTGATAACTTAGGACCTACAGGTACAATACAAGGTCCTACAGATGTTCACGGTCGACGGTACCCACTTACCGTCTCTCTTTTTACTTTTTATGGTGCAACATTTTTCATACCGTCCACAATAAAGAGAATGTATACATATAACAGCGTCTGTTTCTCAGAGTGATTGTTTAATTATGTACTCTTTACACACATTCACAGGTTATGGATGGCGTACTTCAATTTCCTGCGGTCACTCCTTGGCGCGGGAATATTAGGATTACCATTAGCCATTAGTCAAGCTGGTATTATACTGGGCCCTATCATGGCTATGTGTATAGCAATTTTAATTATCCACATGCATTTGACTATGGTAAGATCTTAACTGTACAAGTGCTTGGGGCTGAGGAAAAATTGAATAGAAGAAAGATGTTACAAACTCTTAGTAGGACAGCAAATTAGACGATTGAGAGGGATCCCAAGAGGGACCATTACATCACTGCTCGAATCGCCAAAATGGGTTGATAGTGTTGGTACACGAATGTGCATTCGTTTGTCGGTAATTCCAATGAGTAAGGACGAGAAGATGTTTAGTTTTACGAAATGTATTCATAACTAGCGCTCTACTCGTGGCTTTGTTCGCGATTTCCGGGATTATAAGTATCTACCTTTTATCTTATACCAGATGGTCTTGCTGTGCTTGCTTGATGAAAAGCCATTCCTAATAGTTTTTGCGTGACGAGGACGACCTAGACAACCCTGTAGCTTAATTGATAGCGACCCTGCGAAGCGAGCGGTCCCGGGTTCAATTCCCGGAAGGTGCAGATATTCATGTGATAAATATTTGTACTCGGTTCATGGGTTTTATTGTGATATGTGTCGTCCATGCCACCCGCGACACAGGTAAAAACCTACTGCGGGGGTATTAGTGTGTACCTAAGCGTTAATGTCTTTATTTTATGCGTGAAAAGGAGCATGGCGAATCTTATAATGAACATTTTTTAATAAACATTTCAGCTGAACTGTTTGAATGAAATCAGCAGACAGCTAAAGATCCCGTACATTTCCTATCGATACGGATTTCGTTTAGCGCTACTTCACGGACCTTGTATATTTAAAACCATAGGTCACCATGGACAGTGAGTACAACCAGTACTTAAATCATAGCTTAAATTTCTTGAGTGATTTCATCCTCCGGGAAAGTAACGTAAAGTTGTTGGTCGCGATCGGTATCGAACTTGTAGTTAGCGCACTTTGGATGGCCTCTAAATACTGTACAAGTCTGCACTGGTCCAGTGTGGTTCCATCCCTAAGGCAAAGAAGGCACGTGCCTAGGGGAGCGCGTTAAACACCTTGGCTTGCAACGCTGCTGCAATTACAGGCTGCAGTTCGATGGCAAGTGGTGTCAGCAGTAAAGGATGAAAGGATTTAAACGTTTAATTCACCTCTGTCGCAACTAATTCACTAATTTATTGTTTCAGAACCATGATTGTTGTATTAATGATACTTAGTCAGCTCGCGATATGTACAGTTTTTGTAATATTTACTACGGACAGTCTTCGTGATGTTAGTAAGCTAATTATAATATCAATATCAGTATTTTTAGTTTGAATTTATCCAATAAATACATATAGTACTAATAAATGATCGACGATAGTAACCTTAGATCTCTTTATGATTAGGTTTCCTTTCTATAGTAATAAAAATACCCTTCGTTCGTAGTTAATGGATTGGGAGACATCCAAGCCGGCCATACTTATGTTGTTATTTCCTTACTTGTTTCTTGAATACTTCATGAAGACTCTCAAAATCGTCAGCTATATATCAATGATGGGTTTGTATGATTTAATATTTAAATGCAGATTGGCTCTTACATATTATTTTAGATATTGTATATTTGCTGCGAGGATAGTAACAAAACGTACCAGTTTTCCACTTGATTTTGTGTGGCTACAAACGGCTAACTAGATCTTTGTATTTAAGCAAATAAAAACGGCGGTAGCCAAGTCGTTCAAATATCGGTATTACACAAAGAGATTTGAGATTCGAATCCTGCGAACATTAAAAACAACAAAGGTATAATAGAAGTCTAATAGAAATATGGGGTTATTCCCATTTGTCCCCACCTCGTTTGTCACCACTGGTGACAAATGGGAATTTTTTCCCATTTGTCCCCACTGGTGACAAATGGGAACAAAATCCTTCCCATTTGTCCCACTATATAGACCACCAATAAATTGATACGCCCACAGTAGTGGCGGTGCTAGAGCTTAATATATAGCGATGCGAATGTTTTTTTCGCGAATTATGATATAGTGATTATTTAATGCAAATTTAACTCGGAAAACATAATATATTTTTAACCGACTACAAAAAAGGAGGAGGTTATCAATTCGTCGCGTATGTTTTTTTTTCTTTGTATGTTCATCGATTACTCTAAGACGGTTCTACCGATTTGGATGTTTTAAACAGTATTGAATAGAAAATTGCTTCAAAGAATGGGACCAACTACACGTTACTTAAAACTATATTTTTATTTATTATATTATTATTTTTATCAAATATTAGCGCCTCAAAGTATATAAGCAATGACACAATGTCATATTTCTGAACACTTTTTTACACATTACTCAACGATTAATTAACAATAATTTACTTATTCTCTATGAACAATCAACAATTAACTTACAACAAACTTACTAATTTCTTATAACTATAATAAAATTCTCGTGTCACAATGGTACTTACCATAGTCCTCCGAAATGGCTTGACCGATTTTTATGAAATTTTGTATGCATATTCATTAGGTCTGAGAATCAGCTACTATCTATTTTTCTTACCCAATTTATTTAATTTTTAATTAATCGTTGAGTAAAGTGTTAAATGTTTGAAAATATGACAGTAGGTTATTGCCTGTATACTTTAAGGCACTAATCATTGATAAAAATAATATAATAAATAACAATAGTTTATATAATATACCAGCTGACCCGGCGAACTTCGTATCGCCTAACATTTGAACAGTTATCGAACGGGATGAAAAATGATTAAATTACTAAAATGACTATTAAAAACTAGGGGTTGGTGATAGAAGGGTGAAAATTTTGAGTTGTTTGTATTTTTAATGCCACATTAAAAAAAAAAAATTTTGTCCAAAAACTAAAAAAAATGTTAGGGGTGGACAACCCTTATCACTTAGGGGTATAAAAAATAGATAGTAGCCGATTCTCAGACCTACTGAATATGCATATAAAATTTCATAAAAGTCGGTGAAGCCGTTTCAGAGGAGTATGGTAACTAACATTGTGACATGAGAATTTTATATAAAAGATATTGTGTATTTGTAAGTTTGTTGTAACTTGATTGTTGATTTTTCATAGAGAATAAGTAAATTATTGTTAATTAATCGTTGAGTACATAATGTGTAAAAAAGTGTTCGGAAATATGACTTTGTTTCATTGCTTATAGACTTTAAGGCACTAATATTTGATAAAAATAATAATATAATAAATAAAAATATAGTTTTAAGTAACGTGTAATTGGTCCCATTCCTTGAAGCAATTTTCTATTCAATACCGTATAAAACATCCAAATCGGTAGAACCGTCTTAGAGTAATCGGTGAACATACAAACAAAAAAAACATACGCGACGAATTAAAAATATATGTTTTCCAAGTTAAATTTGCATTAAATAATCACTATATCATAATTCGCGAAAAAAACATTCGCATCGCTATATATTAAACTCTAGCACCGCCACTACTGTGGGCGTATCAATTTATTGGTGGTCTATATAGTGGGACAAATGGGAAGGATTTTATTCCCATTTGTCACCAGTGGGGACAAATGGGAAGGATTTTATTCCCATTTGTCACCAGTGGGGACAAATGGGAAGGATTTTGTTCCCATTTGTCACCAGTGGGGACAAATGGGAAAAAAATTCCCATTTGTCACCAGTGGTGACAAACGAGGTGGGGACAAATGGGAATAACCCGAAATATGTGCCACTTCCTTCTATGAAGGAAAACATCGGGTCACAAGGTTTTCCGGCCCACTGAGATTTCTCGCAAATATCTTCAAAATTTATTTTCCAATCCTTGAAAAGGATTTGCAGGTTTATATTTACCTTCTGAGGGCGAGTTTACTTTTACGATTAGATGCCAAAGGTAGTTACAGTTGTGTGTTTTCAGGTAACTTTTTGAACTGGATTGGCCTGCTCCTGGTGATGTATCATATATTCCAAGCCCCGAGGGGTGTAGTCAAATATGGCACGACAGATCCGTTAGCCCTGAGTTTTGTTGTGGGATCGTGTCTCTTTAACTTGAGCGCCATAGCAGTGGTAAGTCCCGTAAAGGAATTGACCTCAATAAATCAAAACCCAAACACGAAATTATGATTTGGATATAAAATATAAACTGTCACAAGTTTCATTCATATTGTAAGTAAATTAATATGTTAAGTATTATAAAAAATGCAGGCAATGTAACCTTAGATGATTTCAAGACAATAACTGGCCCACTATTGAGCACTTATCTCTCCGCCTGAGGAGACCAAGAGCATATACAAAATACCACGAAAATCCTTAGATACCTACCATATACATATTTTCAGGCATTATCCCTGGACAAAGCTCTCAAAGACCCCACGGTGTTGACAAAGAGGTATGGGGTGATCACCATCGGCATATTTGTGACAGCCCTATTGTCCACATCTTTTGGTGTTTTGGGTTACTGGTCCTTCGGTGCTATGGAGGAGAATATATTGAGGTCTTTGCCGTTTGATGATGTGTAAGTAACGTATTAGGTATTAAGACCTCGGTTAGTTACTACATACGAGTAATGGTCGTAGCGCACATATCAACTCGGAAAGGGATCGGCACCGGATCGCCTCGCCGTCAACCTAACGTAAGCTCGGCTACGGCTAGGCGACGCCGCGCTTACGGCTAGGCGACGCCGCGCTTACGGCTCGCCGGCCGCTGGTTGACGGAATGAATGACAGCAGTTCGCCGACGCAGCGGTAGCCGCGGCGCGGGGCGTGCACGAGGAAACGGAAAGGCGAAGGATAGCGTACGGTGAGACGTAAGCGCGGGTACGGCAAGTCGTCCACGCACCGTACCGCGGTTCGTGAGCTTGTCTCGAGGCGAGGCGATTACGTTACGAATCCGATAAGTGTGCTTTACAGTAGGGAGTTTCATACAAAGAATACTGACATGCAAGAGTTGATACGTTTACGTTCCGTTTACGAGTTGATATGTGTGCTATGACCATAAGGGTGACCGAGGAGAGTTGAAAGTTTTTTACATTGTGACTAATAACTTTTTAAATAAGCGATGGTATGTAAACAGACCAATTACTTTATCAATTGATTGAAATGATGCTTGACGACTTTGTTACGAATTTGGACGACTTTTACAGGTCAGCGTTGATAGCGATAGCTCTCTATCTGATCTCTATAGCGTTTGCGTATCCGATCCAGTGCTACCCAGCCACTCAGCTCATAGTAGACATCATCCAGCATCGCGAGGTCGACTATATGCCGTCTGAGGACACTCTGAAGAATATTGAGGCCTTTGCCAGGCCTATAATTGTAATAGCATCCTGTAAGTCTATACTGGTTGGATACATTCTAATTTGATAATAAGTTTAGTAATTGGGCGTGAACCTGCGAGATTATCGATACTTTCCTTCTACCCATTTCCAATAAATTATTAGCTTGAAAAATAACAATTATTAATCGATATTTTAAACAAAATGTTACTAAACCTACAACAAACAAAATATTATAATACTAAAACACTACTAATCCTAAGACATGATTCGGGTAATGCCCAGTATGGCCCACTCATTGCCGAGCACTTGTGTGTTACCATTTTATTTGATTGAACTATTTTAGTTTTTTTACGAGTATTCTTTACGGGTGAATAATCTGTGTAGTATTTTTTTTGTATTTCACTTATTCAGTTTTCTGATAATTGCAGCCCTTAAAAGTATTATTGCATTATTTATTTGCCATATAATTATAAAATTTACGCTGATACCGAAAACACTTATTCAACTAGAAACCGGTACAAATTTGGATACCGGTATCATGTTCGTTATACAAAACGATAGTTAATTTGAATCAATATTTTCTATTTCAGTTGTTATGTGCTACTTAGTGCCATATCAAGCGGCGGTAGTTGCATTTATGGGTAATTTTTGCACTACTTTTACGGCTCTGGTCTTCCCTGCAACGATGGAACTTTGCATCCTGTATCCTAATGACTACGGAAAATACAAAGTGTATCTAATTAAAGACCTAATTATTATAATATTTGGGCTTCTTTCTTGGTTCTGCGGATTATTGCTGTGCGGCGAGCTTCTATACGTACGTTTGCTGACCACAGCTAATGTTCAAGATATTATTTTTTTTCGCAAATAACTAGTTTTAATCTACTTATACGAGTATCTACGTAGTGTTTTTTGTATAAAATGTATTATTTCGTATTATTACACATTATCGTTTAATTACTTGCTTTTTAATTACACTGGTTTACTATTCGTACATAAAACGAAGGTATTAGGACCCCAGCTTGCTTCTTGACCAGCAACGCGTTGGTAACCTACTTTTTTTATGAAAATAGCTGACTAACGAGAAGATGAGCCACCTGATGGTAATGGTCACCGTCGCTGATAGACCATGCCGGCGGCCACGGTTGATTTTAGGAGAAGGGTGGTAGTATGTTGTGTGCAGGTCTGACATTACAGTGTGACTTTCAGATGCATGGGCTTTGAACTTGCTTCTGGAGTTGGGGAAAATTAAAACGTAAATAAAATTAGTAAAACTATAATTTTAAGTGTCTGGTAATCTGTTGTCTTGGCTACAAATACCCTGAATGGTGATTCAAATTGAAGATTCGTTAAAGTAAAAATGTATGAGTAACAAGTGAGAATCACATAATTAATTATGATACATAAGTTAGTTTGTCGTTACCAAGTAGTCCTTTTTTTCTAATAATTATTAAGAATCTTAAAATAAACTAGATTCACTTGCAATTATCTTTTAGTGTTTCAAATTTGTTGTCTCTGTGTTCCATGGTTTCAAACTAGGCGTGCTAGAGACAAACAAACGACACAAACGCTTACCCACTCATACCTCCGCAAAAGGATTAACTTGTGTCGCGGATGGCATGGACTACACAATTTAGACATCACTCCACTACACGCGTGGGGGTTGTGCGAGCACCACCGCGGCCAGAGGGGGGCCGCCCGGATTCCACGGGTCACGAGCCGCGAGCGCTGCGTGTCCATGCGGAGGTACACGTCCGCGGCGGCGCCCTCCGCACGGTCCGACCACAGCCGCTCGGCCAGCGCCGCCGTGCGCGGCCACACGCGCGCGTCCAGCCCGCCCGGCCCCAGCTGCTCCGTCCACTGGCACGCCGCGCCGCCCTCCACCCGCCACGGCTCCGCGCCCGTCGCCATCGGCGGCGCCTCCTCCGCCCACGGCCGGTGCTCGTACACCTGCTGCCACGACCGGTACGGCCCGCAGTGCCCGTCCGAGCTGTCCCGCCACGACCCGAACCCGCAGTCCAGGTACCACGCGTCCACGTGCGAGATCACCGACCGGAAGCCCGCGTCCAGCACGGCGCGCGACTCCGGCCACCGGGACGCGCCCCACACCTGGATGCCGATCTGTTTCTTATCCAACTTCTCCAGGTACGGCGAGCGCGTCAACTTTGAGGACCAAATCAGCGTCAGCCCCGGCAACTTCCCGCCGTTCGCGCGCTCGAGCGCCAGCATCGCCCGTTTGGTAAAATCGAGCCAAAGATCCATCGGATTCGTATTTCTGAAGTGCCGAATCCAGCAGCTCTCCCATACTTCGTCGCCGCCGATGTGGAATACGTCATCTACGCCGGTGAGCTCGATTATTTCGGCGTAAATCCGTTGAAGCAAGTCGTAGACGTTCGGGTTGCGAGGATTGAGTTGGCCGCAGGGTGGCTCCCCACAGTAGGCGGTCCAGGGCTCCGCTTCGATGCAGTAGGCGAGGTGGCCGAGCCCCGCCACCGGGCCCCACGCCCACGCCCGCCCGACGTGCGCCGGAGCATCTATTTCTATCAGGACACGAATGCCCCGGAGTCTCGCCCTCCGTACTATGGCACGAATATCATCCGAGGTGTAGATCGCCTCGGGGCCGTATGCGCCGTTCTGGGCCAGTTGCGGCACGCTGTTTAAGCTTACCGGGAATGACTGCGAGTCGCTGGCGTGCCAATGAAAGGTATTCATTTTGCAGGCAGCCATCGCATCTATTGTGCGAATGATGTCAGGAACCGGAAAATAGTTCCGGGCCGTATCGAGGAGGAGGCCCCGATAGTGGAATCGTGGCGCGTCCTCTATGCTCGCCGCTTCCAACGCCAGGAGAGAGCTGGCATAAGGGTCGAGCCAGATCAATTGCGTGAGGGTTTCTAATCCGTGGCGGGCACCACAGAATGAGTGCGCACTTATATCCGCTACTAGCGTGTAGCCGTTGGGCCTGAGGGAGAGTCTGTAACTTTCGTCCGTGTCCAGCCGCAACCGGACCTCTGAACTTCCGTTCACTGCAACTCGTATCAAGATATCGCGGGGGGTTCCTATGTCGCCTCGTCTTCTTCCGACGGCTGTTTTTTCTAGAGATCGTATATCTTCCTTCATCAACGCGAAGGCGTCGTTGAGATGTTCGGTGACATCTCGAGAGGGCGACGTGGTGACCTGTAAGGAGATCCGGTCTGCTCGCACGGGCACGGCGGTGGTGGCCAGGCTAACGGGACCTGTCGGTTGGGGCCACAGCTGTGTAGAAGCACATAGCATATTGCAAGTAGGTAAGGATTGCAATATCGTCGACTGCGACGCTGCTAGCCTTTCGCAGCGGTCGTTCCTGCAGACCCAAGTCCATTGTGGGTTGATTCCTCTGAAAAAAGATGTGTTTATTAATATATAATTTAGATTATAGCTGTTGGCTTATAATATCACCGAATAAATGTTTTTATTTTTTGTTAATAGAAATTATCATTATTTTGTGTTTCATTTAATTTGACCTATTTATTTATTATAAACATAAGTTTCAAAAATATAAATAAAGAGATTAAGTATAATATTATCATTTTTAACAACACTACGTTAGCGCGACTGACCGACCGCTTTTTGGTGCCCACGCGAGATACCACTGCCTTATCGCCCCGCGTCCCGCCGCCCCGCGGCCGCCATCGCTCCGCCCGGCGCCGTCGCCGATCGCGTGCTCGCAGTCGTAGAATATTTCCTGTAAGTTCTTGCCCTTAAGCGCGTCACATACGGCGAAGATACGATAATATTTTATGTTAAGATGCCTTGCTATAAAATATTATAGTATCTTAAGGTATCGCACACGGCTAAGATACGATAATATTTATATCCGCTCGAATAGCTCTGGGTCACACTGGGGTTATTTCCCCGCAATCTATATACAGGATAGTCTAATATTAATAATACGGCCTTACTATTAGATTTATTGGATAGCTCATCGGATGATGAATCTGACTTCGAATATGACTTAAAAAATTTTGCCGCACGTTGCCATTTCCGAACAATTTGGGTAGAAATTAATCATATAAAGTTTAGGAAAGACCGCGGTGAGTTTAATCTTTACGAAGACCTTTCATCGAAAATGTTTCAAATATATTTCAAAAAGTCAAAGGAAAGTTTATAGTTTCCAATAAATTCCAATATTTTGCGTACTAATAATAAAAACAAAAACATGAGAGGTGTCAAGGGACACCTGGATGGAACGAAGTTCCTTTCGATTTAAGTATTCAGACTGTTCAGACTTAAGATATTTAGTTTGGTTAGTTGCGGATAGATGGCGTTAGTAAATTAATCCTGAATCACGCTATCAACTTATACTTGTAACCACAGAACATCTAATAATTAGTTAGAAAGGAATTGTGGGCAAGGTAGGCGCGCCAATACTGTGATCAAATGCGCACATCGCACAAAAACACGCGATTGCGCTGTTTAGTGACTCGCAAACTCCAACGGAGAAAAGTACTGCAAAATACTGCGACGTAATTGGAAAAAACTTTGTTTCGGAGGCCATGCTGAAATATGAGTCTGTCGACGGAGTAAGTAATTTCAATCAAAAAGTATAAAAGTATATAATGAATAAGTATACCTTGCGAAAATAAATACCGATAAAAATTTATCGACAATCAATCCCTAGCTACAGAGTCACGCCTACTTCATGCACACATAACAATCCTCGTGCGTATTTGTTCATTTTCGTTAGTAGTGTTTATTGAAACGGCGACAGCGGTTCCCATACAAATTACGTGCTATGCCCCTTCTAACTAATTATTAGATGTTCTGTGCTTGTAACATACGTAAGTTCAAGGAAACTATTAAATTTTTTGTTAGCGCTCCGTCTCTTCGAGCGGAGTCGCTTCCGATGAAGGTTTTAAGGTCGTAGGACCAAAACCATTGAGGCAGAGTTTAGTGGGTATTGTACTTGGAACGAGGATAAATATAAATATTTTTTTATAAATATTCATAATTTATATCCTTGGATTGAGTCTCCACATAACCACCAGAGACGGCTCTGCTGGTATGCGTAAATGCATTCTCTGCCTCCCTCCCGTGAGGGGAAACAAAAAAAAAATTTTTTTGAATTCGCTATGGATACTTAGTTTCATTTACCTTATATAGTTACGCAGTTTGTACAGCGCCATCTCTGTAAAACTAACTGAATCACTTCAAAAAAAGTGTCGTCATTCGCAAAATCAAAAAGTGTCGAAATTTTCCGTCTGGCCCCCTTTCACAACGCGCGATAAGGAACTTCGTTCCAACAACAAAAACAGAGAGAATAGGTTTTTTTTTATGGAAATATCCGTCAAACGAGCTGACGATCCACCTGATGGTAAGTGGCTATCGTCACCCATGGGCATCAGCAACACCAAAGGCATCACTGATGCGTTGCCAGCCAGGAAAGAAAGAAGAAAAAGAAAGAAAGAACTGGCTCTCAAGCCCCCAGCCGGAACACGACGAGTCGTTTGGCGGCTGACTCATGCTGGTGGTAGCTATCCAGGCGAACCCCTGGAGAAATTATAATAGTAATAATGGTATTAATAAACAATTAAAATCAATACTACCAATATAATCCCTCCGAGGGCCCTACCACCAGCGGGCCGGATTAAGTCGCCTCTTACGACACCCATCCGGCGCGGGATTGGGGTCAGTATTCTAAGCCGCCAACACCAACACGGCTAAGAAGAAGTAAAATTAATATATTTC
This sequence comes from Thymelicus lineola, assembly GCA_963932265.1. Taxonomy (NCBI): domain Eukaryota; kingdom Metazoa; phylum Arthropoda; class Insecta; order Lepidoptera; family Hesperiidae; genus Thymelicus; species Thymelicus lineola. The sequence continues at coordinate 10,924,802 of OZ010700.1, read as the reverse complement.
ATTCCATTTTGCATCGAATATTGTGCACACTCTGTGTAAGGAGCTTACGATATAAGTATTTTGGATCTTAACATGGCATGTTACGATATATTAAGCATCTTAACATAAAATCTCCATATCGCTCGATATCTTAACATGCGTAATATGAAAATATTATCGTATCTTAGCCGTGTGTGATGGTTCATACAAAATGTATAGTGAGCGATATTTTATCTTAACATGAAATGTTATAGTATCTTCGCCATGTGTGACGCGCTTAAGCTCAAAACCTCAGATTTCAACATAAAAACAAATAAACAAATTTTTTTCTCTGTTTCTTGGCCGGCAGCCGGCAACGCATCAGTCATGCATTTGGTATTGCTGATGTCCATGGGCGACGAAAGCCATTTACCATCTGGTGAATCGTCAGCTCGTTTGTTGGCTTTTTCCACAAAAAATCTAAGGTCGTTATAACCATTCCAAACAATAACAAGGCTTCACACTCATATATAGCCCTAAAATATTATAGGATTCCCTGTGTCGTGGACAATACACAGAGACAAGGACACACACTCAGACCAAGAATAGAATCGAACCCAGGACCCTTAGCTCGACGGTCTAGCATGGTGACCATTACGCCAAACGGGTCGTACTATATATAGTTAATAACAACTAAGACGTAATAATACGTAACAACAACTCACGCATGAAGCTCATGCATGGGCCGATGCGTGCGGTCGTTGACCTGCTGCCACCAGTGGAGAAGCGCGGCGGCGATGCACGCAGCAGCGGCTAGCAGCAGCAGCAACAGCAGCAGCAGCAGCGCGCGCCGCTCACCTAGCCATTTTCATATTTTTTTCATTTAATTGAGAACGATATTCAACTGAAAGATTTTATCTAAACACTTTGTTGACGTCATAATATGTGTATTCCTCAGAATTTTGTTCTGTATTCTGAGTTTCAGCGGTCTCTCGCGAGCTAGGTATTCGTCGCAGATGGTTTTAACCAATGATATTATATATTAAAAAGAGGCAGATAGGTCATAAACGCGCGCGTTGTGATGATTGAAAAAGTTCCCAATTGGGAACTTTTGTGATTAGTCTGCGTCGAGCGCAATCACGAGCGTGGCGCATCGTAGGTTAATACGTAGTTATGAAAATATAACAAAATGCCATCCTGTGTGTTTAGAAAGTGCACCAATTATGACTCCAAGGTCAACAAAACACAAGGAATCTCATACCATGCGTGAGTACGCTAAGATACTTAGATTATTTAGTATATTTCAATTATTTTTCTAAACAATCTAATAATCATGCAAAGACGCCATATTCGGATGAAGAAAGAGATAGCGATCTAGTTTTGACGCGAGAGCGATAAAGACCGTAGCGTATATAGATTGACGCGAGCGACAAACACTAGCTGTCTTTTTCACTATTATGGTTTTAGTAATGCCATCCTTTTTACATAATTTGCCAATGTACTAGTGATTGGTGTAGGGAAACAAAAGATAAACGTGTGTGTGTTGTAGCTCGGTCGGAACAGATTTTTCGGTCGATTTGTAAGGGCATAACGTATCTGTTAGTTAAACATCTTTGGTTTTAACTGATAAAAATGACGAGCGCATGCAGCCCGCAATGTATATTTTTTGAGAAAAGAATCATTTGAAGGAAATTTTGAAAGATTTAAACTAAAATATCCTTGTTTTTTACTTACCGATGAAAAGAAAGCTTCCTTTGTTTATTTTAAGCACTTCGCTTCTTGCACGGCAAGTAATTACCGCACATGAAGGCATTTTTACGTAATTTAGTCGCAGTATTTCGCAATTCTTTTCTCCGTTGGATTTCGCGAGTCACTACACAGCGCGATCGCGTGTTTTTGTGAGATGGGCGCGTTTGCTCACATTATAGGCGCGCCTGCCCCGCCCACAACTCTTTTCTAACTAATTAATTATATGTTCTGTGGTGTTACCTACTGATGTTATAGGTGATGGAACTGACGGTAATATTAAATAGTTTGATTGCTCATTACATTAATCAGTTAACAACCAGTGCCGGCGTTAGAGCCACTGATGCCCCAGGAAAGAATATTGTGGCGTCCAAACAAGCACGTACCCAGGATTTTTTTTCGGGGGGGGTCCGTTTGGGTAAATGATTAAAGTACCTAAATGACACGTAAAAGATCTCGGAAATAAATAGCAAATCAATTTTCACACGATAATTATTTAATAGATATTTTCAAAAATGACTCAATGTTACAGCATTAAATTTCTATCTGTAAAATGGGACAATTTTCAAGGGGGGAGGGGGGATGGGGGAGGGAGGGGGAGACTTGTTGTTTTTAATGTCCTCGCATACAGGTAGGTACAACTTATATCAGTTTCAGAAAATTATAAAGCCGTTTCTCCCATACATTAAAATCTAGACTAAAATCTAGAATGAATGGACTAGTGCCAAAAGTCAAAAATGACACAATGTTACAGCATTACTATCTGTAAAATAGGAAACTTTTCAAGGGGGGAGGGGAGATGCGGATGGGGGGGGAGTCTTGTTGTTTTTAATGTCCTCGCATACAGGTAGGTACAACTTATATCAGTTTCAGAAAATTATAATGCCGTTTCTCCCATACATTAAAATATACAGTAAAATCTAGAATGAATGGACTAGTGCTAGAGCGTTAAGAAACAATAATTACGGTGCCGTCGATTTTATTCACCTGAGTTAATTCACCCAGGTGTCTTAAGTCTACTTTTAGTGTACTTTATTCACCTATGCACCCAGGTGATTTAAATCTACTGATCGAGGTGAATTGATATAAGTAGACTTAATTGGGATGTTGACACTAATTATAAATTAATATAAATTTATGTCTAAAATATTAGTGGTAACATTTAAAGGCCTAAAATATGATTCTTTTATTGAAATCAATCACAATAAATTAAATATCATTAATTTAAAATGTTAAAAATTGTACTCACTGTCACGTGACCTCAAACGCCATTTTGAGAATATGACGTCATTGGAACAATTTTATATGGAAATTCAACAAACTTAGCAGACAGATAGTATTGAATATCGTTTAGTGACGTCACGTGACGTTTTTGGTGGGAAATTTGATAATGATTTTTATTTATCAATTTTTGTTTTTAAATTGAAGATTATTATTTTTATAATATTTTTTTCGTGAATATTAAGGTCATATCTATAAAATAAAATTGAATCCTAAAATTAGTCAACATCCCTATTCACCTATCATTTTACTCAATGCAATTAGTGATGTTGGAATGGTATAGGTAATTACATACACATTTGTCTTTAAATTCTTATAATAATTATTAGAAGAAATCAGTTAATTTTCGCTTATCTATTAGGTTCGACTGTAGTAGGGTTTGCTAATTCCCGACAATTTCAAAGTCCCGGGACACGAGACAGCCTACAATCGAAGTCCTGGGAATTCCCGGGACTAAAAATGACTACATAACAATTTCGACAATCTTGTCTCGTCTCGAGTCTCGACCGGAAATTAAAATTACGAAAAGTCCCGGGACTTCGAGACACGAGATGTCCCGGGAACCAAACCCTAGACTGTAGGTATAACACTTTCGGGGGGGGTCTGGACCCCTCGGACCCCCCCCCCTGGGTACGTCCTTGCGTCCAAATAAGAAAATCAAAATGGAGCTTTTTTGTCGAAAAATTTTTTGCTGAACCATTGGGAACGTTTATTAAGAATTGTATTTTTCCATTTTTTTGCTCCAGGCCCCAAATGTGGCACCCCTCATTTGGCTCCCCAGGCCGTCCCCCCCCCCCCTCTAACGCCGGCTCTGGAAATAACAACAGTTAAGATATTTGACAATCAGTTCACTCACAGTGGTCATCAGGCAAGCTGTTGGCATACTCGCGCTCCTGCGGCGTGAGGGGCGGCAGGGGAATGCGGGGCGAGGCGGCCGCGGGCGGGGAGGGGCTGTCGAGCGAGATGACGCCGCCCCCCGCGCCCCCCGCGCCGCCCGGCGACCGGTACCCGCTTGACGACACCGCCTCCGACGCTGTGGACGTCGAGTCTAATACTAGATGAAGTGCTTACTACGAATCTTCAGAATCTTAGAGAAAAGATAATCTATAACAGAGAATGGTTATTTTTGGTTGTTCTTAGATAGTACTTAAAACTTAGGACTCAAAGACTTCCTTACATCCTTTAACACCTACTTGCATTATTTTATCATAATACAAAACCATTATGTTAAAATGTTCTTACAAAGGTTTTCCACTTTCATATTAGTGAGCTCTTCCTGCAGATAGGTTCTGTCAAATCATCGAAAATCTCTCAGCATCAAGTGCAGCTTGCAATCGACGGAGCTCACTGTGGAAGGAGCGGCCGGTGGAGTCTCAACTACTGTCACTGGCGTGCTTGTACGTCCTGTTACAGCTACCTCCTGTCCGCAAGCCTCTGTAATTGTTAATAAGGTCATCCAAAAGGTTGAGAATGAAACTTTTAGAATTTACACAAACATGTGGACATATACATGTCATGTATATTTAGTAGCAAAGATGCTACTATATAAGTATACATCCTGGTCATCCTCAGGTTCTATTGTATAATTTTTAAATTAAAGTCTGGGAACTTCTCCGCTACAAACTCCTGGACTGTGTTACGGTGTATGCGTCTCTTTATCTTATAGTAAGGAAGATTTCGTTTCGTCCAAATATAAAAATTTCTCGCAATTGCGATACTCAATAAGAAATTCCAAGGGGCAGGTCTTTTGGATTTGTACTATTAAAGTAACAATTAATCTGCAACCAGTAAGAATGAATGACTAACTACGATTATATACTTAGCTATACTTAGTATTCTATTTGTTGTAAACAGCTGTAGTTTGGATAACAAAGACTAAGTACTTAACATGAATTTAAATTAGAAATAAATGGATTATAAACTCATTATTTTTGTAACTTCTATGAATTAAAGCTCTGGCCTGGTCAATTAACAAATAAGTAATAAAATGTATTTACCGAATTCCTTATGAATAACTTCCAAAGAGGTAACATTTTAATAAACAGGATTTTTTTCCTATTAGCACCAATAATTTCTTAAGGTATTATAATATTATGGTCAAACTGTACTAAACTAACGATTTGCCACAAGCGAGACTTCCAAACTTATTTTTTTATCACCGTTGATGTTTTTTTACGTTAAAGTTTTTAGGGTGCCGTTAAAAAAGTCGAAACCCTCGTCATGTCCGTCCGTTCGTCCGTCCGCAGCATAGCGCCCAGACCCAGTGCTAGAAAGCTGTAATTTGGCCTGAATATACATACTTATTTATTATAACTCCAAAGTCGTAGAGTAAAACATTTTAAATTTTTTTTTCAGAGTAGGTACCTCCCCTAATGTGAGGATGAATTTTTTTCATCGCGTACACCATTGTGTGGGATATCGTTGAAAAGGTCTTTCAAACATATTATTATTGGTTTACTAAGACCGTTTTTCACTTCAGGGGAGAAATATTCGAATTTGAAGTGCCAATTTTGCTTAGTCCCTCTCCCCTCACCCCGCCAGCTAAACGGTTATAGTTGGTCAAGTGAAAAAATTCACAAAAATAAGTTATAATGAATTTACAAGAAAAACTATCACGACTAGGTCAATGATATTAAAATGTAAAAAAGAGGAAGTAGCTTAATAATGAGTAATAGTCGATAAACTTTCACCTTCGGAACCCTACATTGCGCAGGCCTGACACACACTTGGCCGGTTTTTAAAAACTTCAGAAGTCACATCCACAGACGAAGTTAGGAAGAAGAGTTGTCAAATCAAACGTCAAGATTCAAGTCACTCGCATCACTCAATAAATAAATGATTGACAAGTATGGACAATACAGTGCTACAAGGATCTTTTGGCGCGTGGATGACATTGACAGGGGGGCGCCCTCGTAGAAGTACACCCTGCGTTCCACTTGACGTTCACAATGATCACGCTCACGACCGCGGTTTTTATAATTATTTATCAATTTAATTATAGTAGCAAAAATGTATACATTAAAATTATTTACATAATTGAACATTATATCAATAATAAATAAATAATATCTGGTAGCACTGCATTTCGACCACTTCGACCCACCCGGAAATTAAATGACGTCATCTATGACGTATTCGCCGCGACCATGACGACCGTGGTCGTCAAGTGGAACGCGGCCACAGTGACGGGTGCACTGAATGAGATGTCAAAAAGTGACACTTAGCAAGATGGCGGCAGTAGTTCCGATTTTCGCCACGCGCCAAAAGATCCTTGTAGCACTCTAGGTACTTTTTTCACAAAATACATAAAAAGTAGTGTTTAAGTACATTGTGACATAAACAATACCTTTAGTACTTTGTGCCACATAGTACTTAATCACTACGTTTCTTTGTGTCATAGTGATTAAGTACTCTGCACAGAGTACTTAATCACTACGTTTTAGTACTCTGTGCTGTGTGCTTTCATCTTTGACCATGTTTTCATATTCAACGTTTCACTTGTTCTTCCCTTGTGTTCCCTTAATTCCCTTATAAATTTAAACGAAAAGCGAGAGTAACGCCCACCAAATGTTAGTTTATGTATTAGTACGTTTCTTTCCAATTCTGATATTGATGAAGCTTAGTTCATTGGATGTTAGCAAAATCTATTCCACGTAAGTTTGCTGTGAGAGTCTTAACTTCTTACAAAGTTCTTACCACAGACATGTATCAAGGTTCTTACTAGGCACTGCATCTTCCGAAGAATCGATGTTTTTACTTGCAGTTCGCTTTCTACTTAAGTATATTAAATAGGTATGTACGAGAAAAGTGTTTTGCTGAACTTTTGGCAAGGCCATTGCAACAATACTTACCCTTTGACTAAAACGTGCGAGAACATTGACCGTTACTACTTACTAATTTAAAAAACACTGCGTGATTAATCTCACCTTTGGCTTTCGATACGTAATGAGCACTCGTGTTAACTATCTGTTTAATTTTCTTTATAGAAATAATCTTCCCCTGTGGACCTGGGAATGTGTGAATGAAAAATGCACGCCTTCAAAAGCAAAGACTTCAGATAATCCACAATCACTATCGACATGTAATATGTTATGTTCGCCGGAGCAGCTGTGGCCTCAACCGACAGGCCCAGTGAGCCTCTCCTCTTCCATGGTACCGGTGCGTGCCGATCTCTTCCAACTACAAATAGAGTCTTTTCCCTCTTTACCCGTTCGAGAACATTTACGCGAAGCCTTCGATCTATTTCGAAAGGATCTACGCAAATTAGAAAACTCGGCTTTCGGGTTCCAGGAATGGCACAGCATCGCATTACGTGTGACCATCAATAAGACCGGAAGCCCCGATCCACGAATGTTACTCGACACTGATGAAAGTTACAAACTCACAGTCAATCCTAAAAATAATTCTTTGAATGCTGAAATACTTTCGAACTCGTTTTGCGGTGCGAGGCACGGGCTGGAAACTTTATCGCAATTGATTTGGTTCGATCCATACATCGGATCACTACTGATGATGAATATTGCGACTATTGAAGATTCCCCAAGATTTCGATATCGTGGGCTTTTATTGGATACTGCTCGTAATTATTTCCCGGTACCTGATATATTGCGAACTATAGACGGAATGGCAGCAAACAAGCTTAATACTTTTCATTGGCATGCAACAGATTCTCAGTCATTTCCCCTGCTTTTGAACAGCTTACCACAATTAGCCCAATACGGTGCCTACAGCTCAGAAGCGGTATATACTGCAAATGACGTTCGCAGAGTTGTACAAAGAGGGAGGTTGCGAGGAATACGTGTTCTCCTTGAAGTAGATGTACCAACACATGTAGGTCGTGCATGGGATTGGGATTGGATGGAATCATCCAGCGACTTTGGAAAGTTGGTTCTTTGTGTTGACAAAAAACCTTGGAATGAATACTGTTCGGAACCGCCTTGCGGAGAGCTCAATCCAGAGAATCCTCGCGTATTTGACATTTTGGAGAGTGTCTATAGAGAAATACTCCAGCTCACAGGTGTCGACGACATTTACCATTTTGGTGGTGATTACGTTTCTAGAAACTGTTGGTTAGAGCAAGTTAATAATTCAGATCCAGATGATCTTTGGTTCGAATTTACAAAGAAGGCCTTAAGGCGTTTGGCCTTTGTAAACGGGGGATTACCTAATCTCACGCTACTATGGTCCTCACATTTGAGCGAACGAATAAAGATAGATCTAAATGACTTCATTTCTAACATTGGTTTACAAGTGCGCAGCGTTGGTTGGGCTCAGAAATATCTAAGTGGAGTGCGAACGGTAATATCGCACGAAGATGCATGGGACTTGAATAGTGGTTTAGGTGGATGGCACGAGGTTGCAGATGGTGCTCCTTATAATTCGTGGCAACGAATGTACGAATATCGACCTTGGGCGCGAGGATCGGGATGTTTAGAAGGCGGAGAAGCAATGGTATGGTCGTCGACGCTTAGTGCTAGTGGTCTGGATGGTCGAGTGTGGCCTCGTGCGGCGGCGTTTGCCGAGAGATTATGGTCAGACAGACCAGAGTCAGCTACGAAGCAAGTTCACGCCAGGTTAGACATACACCGTTCTCGTCTCTTGTCTAGAGGTATACAAGCTTCCCCCCTATGGTCGATGTGGTGTACGCAGAACCCGTACACTTGTGATTGATTTTTTTATAATCTTATTTAAGATAATATGTTGTGACATTATGTATACACTATGTAATGATTGGTTACTGTGATAATCAATGCTCAAATAACAATAATCTATACTAACTATGTAATAAATATTAAAGTTATGATTTTTGATTTTTTTGTAATGGTTAAACACAAAAACTGCTGATTTCAAAAATTTTTTCACTAATAGAAAGCTTTTTGGTCCACGATAAGCCCGAATAATTGATAAAGTAAGCATGGTTTTCGCTGAATTATTGAAAAGATTTATATTCGTACTGGCTTGTTTGCGAAACATTTTGGAGAATTTGATGTCACACTCATTGGGGTTTGCGCCAATTACCTCCAGTAAAAGATACGCCAATATTCAAGCTAATTAAAAATGGAATAACTGGTGAAACACCTTGGCGAATATTAAAAAAAAATTAATAGAAACAAACAAGTTTAGTCTTATCTTATACAAGTGGATGGTCAAGAGGATAGTCAATTTGTCGAAATTTTAACGAAGAATCAAGTTATGGAATCAAGATTTGCCTCAAAAGAAGAAGCTCAATTAGTTGAAGGAATCAGATTTATATTTATACTAGCTGTGGCCCGCAGCTTCACACACGGTAATTATGTTTATCATATTTATCCCCTATTTCACCCCCTTGGGGGTTGAATATTAAAAAATCCTTCGTAGGTGAATGCCTACGTCATAAAAGGAATCACGTATTCCTGCGAAAGAGTGAGTCCAAATTTAGCCCATATTTGAGCCCTTGAATTTGGGTACAAACTATGTGGCAAATGGTTATGTGGGATAAGAACATGCTGTATACGAAGTTTTAGCTTGAGCATACCCTTAGTTTTATAAATATGCAGCATGAAAGATGCTATATTCACCGCATGTGCATCCACCATAACTGCGCGACTAAAAATATTAATAACTCGGTAAAAAGTATCCAAAATGAGCTCTTTTATATAGATAGGGGGGTTTTGGGGTCACTGAACACGAATATGCCATTGGCGATGGTCTCCGAGGTACCTGGTGCCCAGGGTGACCGGTACAAGCGTCGCTTCCTGGAGTTTTTTGCAAAATCTTTTTAAAAATCGATCGAAACTCGATACTCTGTTGGGTTTTAAGGGCACTGAACACGAATATGCCATCGGCGATGGCCTCCGAGGTACCTGGTGCCCAGGGGATCACCCTGAACGTCGTCTCCTGACATATTCGTGTTCAGTGCCCTCAAAACCAACAGTGTATCGAGTTTCGATCGATTTTTAAAAAGATTTTGCAAAATACTCCAGGAGGCGACGCTCGTACCGGTGACCCTGGGCACCAGGTACCTCAGAGACCATCGCCAATGGCATATTCTAGTTCAGCGCCTCCAAAACCCCCCCTATCTACATAAAAGAGCCCATTTTGGATACTTTTTACCGAGTTATTAATATTTTTAGTCGCGCAGTTGTGGTCGCACATGCGGTGAATATAGCATCTTTCATGCTGCATATTTATAAAACTAAGGGTATGCTCAAGCTAAAACTTCGTGTACAGCATGTTCTTATCCCACATAACCATTTGCCACATAGTTTGTACCCAAATTCAAGGGCTCAAATATGGGCTAAATTTGGCTTGTTTTTGGACTCACTCTTTTAAGTTTCTAGCCCTAAGGGTTTGGCCTGTGCGTTGATAAATCAGTCAATACCAAAAAACCTGTAACAGTTAATTTTTGATTAATTTTCAGATTTCTGAGTTGGATATTGACAAAGCGTCGTATAAACTTACATCCCTTGGTTAAAACCCCTTAGGGTATGAATTTAAAAAAAAATCTGTTACAATTACTTTTTGTTACTAATTATAAGCTTAAAAATGTAAATTTTTACATTAAATGTTCAAAAATGACGAAGGTTCTTAAGGGAGGGGTAGGGTTAATTCGCTCGATTTTAAGCCTTTTTTTGACAATTTCATTTTCATATTTTTAATACTTCAATTTATTCATAGATTGTACATATGATGAGTAGTAGTTTGAAGAATATTTCGTAAAATTTTCAGCTAAAAATATAGAAAATTAAGCTCGTGACAGCGAATTTTCGCAAGCTCTGCAAAAAAAAAGGTGATTTGCGGTGGCCATCAGAAGTCATCACTGGATTATCTATCTATCTATCTAAAATCAAAAAATCTAAAAGTTTTGGTTAGTTTATGAGTTTATCTAGGTAATAACGTCGAGATATATTTTTTACGCTTTTTTTTTGTTTTTGGCATCACTTAGAAGTCAAAAAAAACGAATTTTTCGAAAAAAAAAACGTCGAAAATGACCAAATTCGTTAATGTAATATCTTTCATGAGGCAAAAATAGAAAGTATCTCGACGTCATTACCTCATATTTTTTGTACTTAAAGAGAAAAGGATCTGTCGAGTAGATTTTGAGTTAGAGTGGCCACCGCCTTTGAAAATGATAGTTTCGAGAAAAACGCGTTTAAAGTTTTAGTAACGTTTTTGCGTGTATACACAGAATCATCGATCCCAGGGCCATAAAGTGATAAACTAACTACTAAATAATATATGTACGAGTATATGAAGCACAAATACAAGCACCTACACATAAACTTCGATCCTTCCCCATGTAAAAGTAATACTGGTGTCAGAGAAAAAACGGAGATAGTTTAGCTGCGCGCGAGTAACTGCTAAAAGTCAGTTCGAACGGGGGGGACATTCAAACCACTGTATCTCCGGCAATTTTGCTCCGATCATTCTGAAATTTTGACCACATATTCTTGAAGAGTTGTACAATCAAATAAAAAAATAAAAAATAAATTAAAAAATAAACATTTAAATACCCTATACCCCCCTTAAATATTTACATCCCCTTAGTTTTGCCCCATAGGGGATGAATTTCGAGAAAACCGTGATATAGTTATTTTTTGTGTCTAAGCTTATATACAAATCTTCACCCTTCTTACTTCAAAACTGACGAAGTTGCCATATTAACTTGCACACTCTTATTTAACCCATTAGGGGTTGATTTTCCAAAAAAAACCACATAACTTTTACATATTGTTACTAATCTTTAGCTAATATGTTTTCGCAGATTACCGAACTACAAACTCTTGAAATATGCACCCCATTTTCGATAATAACAAGAGTAGTCTACATTTAAAATCAGGCTATTGGATCACTTAAGTATCTTACTATCAAAAATACCTTTTTCCCTTTGATATAATAATTTTAAAGGTAAGGAAACAATATTAACAAGTGGAAATTTAAATCATTTATAAAAAAAAATAGTAACGTTTCCGAAATGACCGCCATTGGGATTACTACAGACTAAACTAAGGCTCTAAATGACATCCTTTGAGTGGTTCTTTGCACTTCCAAAAGGTTCGCTCCTATTTTTGCAGCAGCAGCATCAATACTCCGTTTCAATTGTTCCCTCGTAGCTATTGGTATAGCATACACTTTTTGTTTCATGTAGCCCCCAAAATAATAATCAAGAGGTGCTAAGTCAGGAGACCAAGAGAGCGAGGTGGTACAGTAGCATGGTCCTCCAAGGTCTCAATTGGAACTGAGTCATTGTTACATATCATCAAAATTCATTATCATCGGAACCAAGGGAATATGTGAAGATTCAACTCCTTCGGCAGACAGGAATTATTTTAATTCAGCTTGCAAAACTTGAACTCATGACATGCTAACCTGGTTAACGTGCCCTCCGAAGCACGGCGTTCAAGAGATTTTTATAGCGATTTACTTATAGCGGTTAACCATCCGAATTAATACCTATAGACTGCGTCCGAAGTTGCTTGGCTAGCTGCCTAAGACATTGTATATATGGCCATTTTGCAATATTCTATCTATCCATAATCCTCAAGTCAATTGCCTTAAAATCATCAAAAAGTCACAACATTCGTGTTAGTTGTTTTGTTACTACTTTACCTCATATGTGTTAACGTAATTAAATAACATGTACGAAGATTATGTTTAGATAGATTTCTGAAAAAGACCATGAATCAAACACGCTAAATTAACATCGAAAGCCTCTCCAAACCAGAATAAGCGCTTCGATACCTTAATTTTACAAATTACTAGGTACCTACTCCTTTACGTTTCGGTGACTACTTAACGCCGCCTGATTTTTGTTACATTGAAAATAAAGAAAAACTTGATCTAAATAGCTATTTGATCTTATCATATAAATATATACAACCGGAAATGTGGCAGCCCTGAATAATCGCAAAAGGATATTACGTAAACAACGTAATATCCGTTTCCGCCTAGACTCTTGTACAGCTGTCCGTTCTGAAACCTCGTACTTTTTAAGAAACGCTCAATATGCTATTGATTTATAAGTTGAATTATTATGTTACAATAATATTGATTTGTTTAATGTGATTGTTAAACGTTTTTATTATTAATTATAAAAAAAATACATGTTTAGTCTTTGATCTGTGCCAAAAGAAAATAGATTCGGAACGTTCCGTGCGGATAATCGTACCATAAACAGATTAATATGTAGTAATAACAGTAGGTAAGTAAATTACCATTCTGTAGATTTAACGAAATAATAAGTAGCCAATTAGTGTTTTGAAACATTGTAGTTTGATTATTATTTATAAATAGGCATCTGATAGATACGGTATGACTGCGCAGTTAAAATTTAACGCTAGGTAATAAAATTTAACTAATTTATTCGCTTCCTCTCTCCTATGAATTAGGTACTATAGTAGGTATAACATCTGAAATTTCGTTAAACGTCTTAAAAAACTTCAGCCAAACCAAGGAGCATACATAAGTAGGTACGCTTCAAAATTATGGTAAGTAAGGCAAAAATGTTCTATAATTTTTAATGGTAGATTATAATAATACTAAATGCGCTTATATTTATTACAAAGTTCATTTGGATTTTGTATCATGACTGCTGCGGGTACAAGAATATTATTAAGTAAAAACTGCATAACTAACAAAATCATTTTTTTATTATGGATATTATAAAGATAAAGGAGTTGAGACTCATAACAGCAAGTGATTAATAATAATAAACGCTACACATTAATAACTCCGCACCAGGATTCCTGTGTCGTGGGTGCCACGAACAACACACAAAGACAAGAACACACACACACACACACACAAACACACACACACACACACACACACACACACAGACTGTGAGCAGAAATTCAAACTCATCATTCTTTCTGCCTCGTTGGGAATCGAACCCAGGGCCTTTAAAATGGCAGTCTGGCGTCATCGTTTTGTTTTAACTCGATTAGTAATGGACACATTTTTTTTAATTAAAATATTACCAAAAAATGTAAATCTGAATGTAGAAATCCCCAGGGAAATTAAAAAAATGGCTTCGTAAAATATGAAGTTGACAGCCCTAGCTCACGGGAAACGGAAGTGACGTTTTATTCTACTTGTCTATGAATCTTTCTATGTTGTAATATACAGAGTGAAAAATTTTAATTGAAATGTTAAATAATAAGACATTTTTTGTACTTATAGATGTTTCCATTTGAAAATAAAATAGCTATAATCCTATATTTTGAGCTCAGCACATCAAAAAACACTGATGTATTGTATTTGAAAAGGGAACGGTAAAAAATGGGACATCACATTGTAAAAAATATAAATGTTTGTCTATGTCCAACCAATGTGGCGCCCTGGCAGCAAGCGTCAAGTTATGGCGTTTTGTGAGAGACATTCGTAAATAGTTTCTGTAATTTAAAATAAATGTCAGTGAGTAATTTTATTATAAACTTAATATGAGCAGATATTACGATTACGGTAACGCGATATCATGGTGAGTTAATTTTACATTTATATCACTGACATCCATATTGCTAAAATTTGTATACGTTTCCCGTGAAATCGAATTTGTTTATTTTTGAATTACATTTCTTATAAACTGTCTTTAAAAGCAGTGTTTATAATAACTTAATAACCTAAAGATGAACTTGCCGGTATTTGAGTTTCTGGAATTATATGTATGATTTACTTCCGCCAAGACCTCACTGGGCATGGTGAACGACTTGTAAATTGCCATAATTTTATGTTATGAATTTTCTTTCTCCATAAAATATTTTTAATTTTGTTTACTAATAATACAACCCAACTTTATAATATTGGTAACAAGTTTCTACTCGTTTTTTATAATGCTTTTAAAAAATCTAATATTAATGTTTTTTTTTTTTATTTCAACTACATATTACCTTAGTATTTTTAATGTAAGGAAATACTTAACTCCAATGCTCCATTAATACTGGATGCGTTTTTTATTTTATTTCATGGCTTTAGTAAATAGCAACTATATTTTTCTTCAATAATATTATTTAAGTAGACGTTTGGCTTTATAACTTTTTCAGAAGTCCATGGCTTTGTAAAGTATAGTATAATATTCTGAATCCAATAACTACATTATATATAGACCCTCAATTTATCAGGTTGCACCCTAATAATCCTAAATACACAATTAAAATTGTTTAATTTACCATAAAGAAACTAGGTAATATTAAATATCGCTTATTAAATAATATTCAATATTTTTACAAAATATTCTTATTTGTTGTATATAAAAGTAAAATTAGTTTGTTAATGCCATTAATTATTAACATAGTTATTTGACTAATATGTCATTAGAGCAAAAAAGCTTTTATAAAATATATAGGCATTGTTTGAAATTTTGGTTTAGTTTTCTTTAATTCATAGGTAGATATTAAATTTTAGAGATTTGCTTATTAGTATATAACAGAGGCAAGTATCTAGATTTTAAAAGGACATTTTAAGTTTTCAATGTAGAATATAGATTAATAGAATGATAAATAATATAACTTGAAGATTGGCTCTTTAAAGTAGTTGAACTATTTCACTAATAATTAACCCTCAGTAAAGTAGTAATTTGACATTGTGTTAAGTATTAGGGCTAAAAGTGGTGGTCCCTCTTCCTGTCAGTTTATTTTGACAACCTGCGCAATAACCCTTAGTCTGAGAAACTTGTTGCTAATTATAATTTTCTGGAAAATTTCCTGGACAGGACACAACTTATTTCTCTTACTGCTCCTGTCGCCCCTTTCGTTTTCTGTTTTTATCAGTTATTGGAGGCTTATAATACACTTTTTCTCCCTAGCAATGCTCCTTCACAGCTGCAGTGGAATAATTTTTCTATATCCAAAAAGGACCGCCAACATTATTCCAAATCATAATCTTCATAATACGGATTTATCTCGTGGTTTGCTATGTTAATCAAAGCTGTAAGACATGTTTTAACCATTGTAGACAAATGGGTACTTAATTATTCACTTGCAGATGTTATCTTTCCCCCTTCCTTACGGTCTACTCCAGTCACGGTGAGAGAAATAAGATCGCGGTTGGTCGATGTCGAAGAAATTTTCCAGAAATCCCTTTGAAGTTATACATTTTTTTATGATGGCTATCTATATCCTGTCCAATTGGACTACTGAATTTCAGTTGACATGAAAGTGTCGGATGTCAACAATGGTTAAAACACGGTCTTCAGCGCGGGTAGGGAGCGGCGCCCAGAATGCGCCAGCGGAAAACGGGAGCGGATCAGAGCTCCGGTCGCGTCTCAATACCGCTGAGAACGGACACGCGCGTTCAAAGAGCTACAATTCTAGGCAAGTGTCCGTCCCGCGTTTTTTCGCTCTCGCTCCGTAAAGCCATGGTCTGCGCTCTTTTATACCAATCTCAATGAAATATCAGTTACCTATTTCCCCTTAAGCTAGTTCATTTGGATCACAGATATGTACTCCATTTTTTTAGATGAGTCCTATTGGGTAAACAATCTTACAGTGTCGTTTTATAAAAAAAAATTAGTGTAAACACTTTTCTGTTCTACCTATTAAAATAATTATCCTATAAAAATTTTAAAAATGTGTATAACTAAATTTATTTTAGTACGTGATTTTTTTAATTGAAAGCACAATTTGTCTCAATACAATACAACATTTTGTCTCAATAATTCAATACAATATAATAATATATAATTCATACATCAAGATTGTGATGTGGTGCACCTATTAGACCTGACTTATCTATCCTGCACTATATTTGTGATTCAAACATCCATTTGCCTTCAGTGTCCTTGTCCTGTGATCCTCTATGACATTGATTTAAGTCAGTTGCATAGAAAATGAATTTATAAACTGTGAAATATTTCAATTGAGATTGGATTGGAATTAATTAGGAGTAAGGCCCCTCACTTAGCTTCCAAAGACACCAGTAATTCATAATGTGTTGTCTTTGCTTGCTAATGGTACCAACAGGTTTATGTGTGAATGAGTAGCGAAGGTTATTTGTGACTTTCAGATGCATGAGCTTTGAACTTGCTTCTGGTGTTGGGGAAAATTAAAACATAAATTAATAAAACTATAATTTTATGTCTGGTAATGTCATGTCTTGACTGCAAAATAGAATTTTGAGAGCTGATTCAATTCCATGATATGTATTATGCAATTGATTACTCTGTAACCTGTTTTGAATTGACTTTACATCTCTTTTAATAAATCAATTGGTTTTTAAATGTAAATTTAAATAAGTTTGTGGTCTTGACAATTGCATGAAAGGTAATTTATCATTATTTTTACCATATTTTAAATTGGAATTCTAGCCTCAAAAATCAACTGAGACTACAATTGCAAGCCATTGCAAAATAATTGCCATAGTCATTATAGGAATTAGTGAAATTAAAGTTTTCTTTAGCAAACCACACCATTCAGAGTAGCTCGTTATCTAATAGTAATTACTGCTAACATCTTCGAAAATACTGAGATACTCTGGAATCTTAGATATAGAAAATTCGATACTGACATCCATCCAGTGGTTATTCTTGGCCGACAACGAATCAGTGATGCCTTTTGTGTCGCTGATGTCCATGGGCGACGTCGTGTTAGTCGGCTATACAAAATTAAACTAATACATGATTCTGTCCATTTACAGCCCGTGAATAATGAGTTGATGATAATAGTTTTTACTTTTTAATTTTACAGTTTCAGTCATGGGAAGTAGTGTCAGTTGATTACCGAGTGTGATGTTCGCAGGACGAGTCAGCCGGTGTCGTCGGGTGGCGGCGGCGGCGGGTCCCAGGGCAAGGACCCCCTGGCGCCCGCGCTGCCCAACGCTCGCAACATGTACCAACACCCCGCCGTCACCGGGTACAACCCACAGGACACGCGCGCACAACCCATGCCTGTTACGGTGAGCCTGTTGAATTGAAACTCATGTGGTTGCAATGGCACATTCACACAGCCTAGCTAATAACCCTTTGCACTCGAGAGGTGAGTCTCGCTCACCGCATAATTTATTGCCACAACTCGAGAGGTGTGTCTCGCTCACCACTTTGTTTGGTGCGGAAATTCGATGATCAGTTACCAAATAAAGAAACATAAGTAGTTTACACAGCGCATCGAATTTCCGCACCAAACAAAGTTCATCACTTTGTCACCTCTATCACTTTGTCGAGAGTCACCTCTCGAGTAATAAATCATGTTGTAAGCGAGACTCACCTCGCGAGTGCTAAGGGTTAACCACTGTTAACAAAATGAATATGTTTTGTAGTTATAATTTTATATAACATACATATATATAGTAGTATAGTATATATAACATAACTGGGCTAACTTTAGATAAAAGTAATCTAGTAAGTGTTCTTGTGTAAAAGACGTAAAATTTAATGATTTTTAAGAGTATTTTACAGTTTATGAACGGTCTTTTTACATAGATTTTACGTAACAAAATTTTTCTTATGTATCTAAAATAAGGGAATATTTCTTTGTTTGTGAACAGGCACGTCAAAACCAAATGTACACGAGTAACATGTACCACGGGTACGGTGCGGGCGCGGGCGCCGCCACGCTGGCGCCCATGCCGGCGCCCTCCCCCAACGCGCCGTTACCGCCCTTCCCTGTGTATCCTGACGTGAAGTTTAAAAAGTAAGTTTGTTTCTTTCCTTCTTCTCTCTTGGCCTAGAATGCATCAGCTGTGGTTTAGCGTTCTTGATGTCCTACAAAACTAGGATGGCCTAATATCGATACTCCATTTTTTTATTTGGTAAATAAACAAAGTTACTACTACTTTTTATGGAAATATAATTTAATTTGGCTTTAATTAACGTTTAGTTGTCTTTAAATTATTATAATTTTTTGTTTGCTTTACTTTTAAATTAAGATAAAAAAAACAATGAAACTCAGAGTCACCAACGGTTACTTTAATTGCTCCTTAGTAAAGAATCACCATATAAATTCTGTAGTAAGGAGCAATTTAAGCATGATTTAAGTAACCATTAGTGACTCTGAGTTGGAGCGACTCGACGTAAAAAACGGAGTATTCAAATAATCAATTATATTTTAATTTAAAACCCCAATATTAATATAAAAATGTAGTTAAGCTGTTTTGGCTCTCATGGCTTTGATTATTACCGTGCTCAGACGTTCTCTCAGGCTTCACTCACACTATCTAATACACACACACACACACACACACACACACACACACACACATACAACCACTGGCGTTTCGTTTATTACTCACCACGCAAAGAAGGTTTCACACACACCCACCAGCCACTGACATTTCCTAATCAATTCTCACACACACCCAGGCTAGCGTTCTACGACGTGCTAGCAGAGCTGATGAAGCCATCGACAATGATGCCGATGCAGGCAGGCCGCATGCAGGAGGGATCGTACGTGTTCCATCTGACGCCGCAGCAAGCCACCGAGATCGCGTCCGGGAAGGATATTGTGGGGACTGGCACCAAGCTCGACTATGTTATACAGGTACTACTGAACTCCTGGTACCTATATAGTAGATGACTTTAACCTATTAATGTCACACTCCTGAATTAAAAGTTAATCATGACACGAGACACGAGTGGGATAATTATGGGTTCTGACGTTGACTGAGCTAACCCAAGTGTCAGAAGTTTTCATGCTTCCCGAAGGCTTCCGGCTTAACTGACTGTTACGATAACCAAGACCGGTAGCTTTACGTACACTCCGAAGCTCGGAAACACTCAAAATATTTTTGCCACTAGCGTTCATCCATCTACTGACCGCGCCTGTTAATGCTTAACTCAACCGATAATTTAAAATTGATGGAAGCCATTGGGCTGATCGCTTAGAGTCCTGGTACAAGATAAGATAGAGATTTGCCTGAACCTGCTTTGAGTTCTTGTATTCATTTGTCCTCTAGTCCACTTTGGTAGACTATAACCTGTGCCTCTCACAGTGTGACCCAATTCTTATGTGAACATAATTTGATTAATAAGAGAAAGGTTATATTATTTTTTGTTGTATTTGTTAAACAGGCGCAGCTGCGGTTTTGTCTTCTAGAAACGTCGTGTGAACAGGAAGACTACTTCCCACCTAGTGTTAATGTTAAGATAAACAATAAGTTATGTCCATTACCAGTAAGTATCTATAACCATACTTTTTTATTCGACCTTTCACTCTCTATGTAAATAGACGACAAACAAACATATGGCTCTCATATAATTAAGTGGTCATTGTAAAACATAACACATGTTAACATTAAGAAATTCAATTCTAGATAGAGGCTGGTAAAAATCACCCAATCATTTGAATAATATAGTGGAAAGTACCCAACGGATTAGACATATAATATACTTTTTACGCTTAATAACAGCCAACCACCTTCCATTGCCACAGAATCCAATACCAACGAACAAGCCAACGCCTGAACCCAAGCGGCCACCGCGACCAGTCAACATATCGTCGCTGGTGAAGCTCTCGCCCACAGTGGCCAACACCATCCAGGTGACCTGGGCGTCAGACTTCACCAGGGCCTACGTCCTCAGTGTCTTCATGGTGAAGAAACTGACATCCGCTGAGTTGTTGCAGCGGCTTAAGAACAAGGGCACCAAAAATCCTGATTATACACGATCTCTCAGTGAGTTGTTTACTAAATACAAACACACACACACACAAATTGAGGAGGTTTTCTTTAAATTGTCATATCTTTGTTATTTAAATGTTCAGAGCTTACTACAATATAAGTGAACACTCGGCAGTCGGCACTTCCAAAGCCAGGACTAAAGCATGGACAAATCGAACAGACAAATTTCTAAATATCGCTGTTATGCAATCTAAGCGCCTTATCATACCAGTATGATAAGGATAAACCCCCAGAGGTTTGCGAGCGTTTTTAAAGCGGAACGGGCGCGCAGCGAACACGCCGCGTGTGCGTAGCGAAGACGTCGCGGACGTGAAACGAATACGCAGCGCTTTCGACTCTTGTTAGTTTAGGAGCCTATTCATTGCAAACAAACAATCAAATCTTTCCTCTTTATAATATTAGTATAGATTAGCGCTCTGTCGACAGCTTTGCCCGTGTTTTCCGGGATAATAAGTACTCTATATTATTTCAGATATGGTCTACCTGTGTGCTAAATTCCATGAAAATCTGTTCAGTAGTACTTGGGTGAAAGAGTATCAAATATCCTTGCTGCTCACAAACTTTCACATTTATAATATTAGTACTAATATTAGTAGTTTATATTCCTTATTAAACGTTCACAAAAGCGTCTTCCCCTCTACAGTCAAAGAGAAGCTCTCAGAGGACTACGACAGTGAGATAGCCACAACATCTCTCCGCGTGTCCCTGATGTGTCCCCTCGGCAAGATGCGCATGTCTTGTCCCTGCCGGCCGGCCAACTGTCCCCACTTGCAGTGCTTCGACGCCTCGCTCTTCCTACAGATGAATGAACGGAAACCAACTTGGTTGTGTCCTGTGTGCGATCGACCCGCGCCCTATGAGTCGTTGGTTGTTGATGGGTGAGTTTTTGTGGTTTGAAAGGGTCGACGGGACCCCCTTACTAAGGGTTCGCTATTTGTTTGTCTGTGACAGGACTGCTTCTCTTGAACACTTAACATTTTTACAACATATCTATTGCTCGAACTTCTGTAACAGTAAATAATAAAATACTTTAAAATGAGCGGGGCACTATAATTGTATAAGAAACCTTTTTTTTACAGTGTATTTCACGTTTTTGCTCAATTTTAACCAGGAATATACATATATCTTAACTAGTATAACTAAGATTTAAAGATTTTTATCTATGCAAGTGTGGCTCAAACTGATGGATATAATAAGGGAATCACTCAGCGATCTCTAAACAATCACATGTTCTCTAAATAATCACCCTATCGTAGGATCGCCAACCTCAAATTTAAAAAACTTTGAAGTTGGGGAAACCAGGACAATTCAGTTTGAAAACAGGACACAGTAATAGACGCAGCAATAGTTAAATTAATATGTAGTGAAAATAGGTGAATGAAATTCAAGTAATTAAAAAAATCATATTTTTTAATGAGACCGATAATACAATGATGATAATGATGAATGTAACGTAAGAATTTTAAAAGAGGCGCGCGAATTTTAATATTTAAAAACCCAGAACGCTGCTGAAAACTATTCAGGACGTCCCAGGACACTCCAAAAACTAGGAGATGTCCTGAAAAAACAGGATGGTTGGCAACTCTACCCTATCGCCAGGTACTTCCAAGAGGTGTTGACGTCATCTCGCCTATCGTCGGAGTGCAACGAGATCCAGCTGCACGCGGACGGCAGCTGGTCCGCGCACGCGCCGCCGCCGCGTGCGCCGCAGGTCGCACCGCACCCGGAGCCCGTCACGCTTATACCGGATGATCTAGGTCGGTGGTTCACACGGGGTCTTTGTTCCTACCTACTGACTTACTATTTCGCATGCTCTCGGGATAATGTAATAGGGATGTTTACACTAATTATAAATTACTATAAATTTTAGTCTACAATACAAGTGGTAACATTTAAAGGCCTAAAATATGATTCTTTTATCGAAATCAATCGCAATAAATTAAATAACTAACGTAATTAACGTAACGTAATTAACGTAACGTAATTAACGTAACGTAATTAATTTAAAATGTTAAAAATTTTGCTCACTGTCACGTGACCTCAAACGCCATTTTGAGGTTATGACGTCATTGAAAGAATTTAAATGCAAATTCAACTAACTTAGCAGACAGATAGTATTGAACAACGGATTGTGACGTCACGTAACGTTTTTGGTGGTTAATTTGATAATGATTTTTATTTATCAATTTTTGTTTTTAAATTGAAGATTATTATTTTTATAATATTTTTTTCGTGAATGTTAAGGTCCTATGTATAAAATTAAATTGAATCCTAAAATTAGTCAACGTCCCTATACTTATCTAAAAATGTGGTACCACTACACTTACATAATATTTTATATAGTATATTATTTATTACATTATCTCATACTATGGATACCCGGCATGTGCGCCTACGCAAAAAATGTTTGTATGGAAAAGTTGCAAATCGAAAATGTGCCTAATGCATTGTTGCCTTGGATACTTTTAAAGTCTTTAAAGGACATCCTTACAAACATTTTTTGTTTTTTACATATTGCTGATTTATGTGCTGTAACAGCTGTATCAAATATATGCGTATAGTATGATATCGACAACCTGTTCCACTCCTTTACTGTACATGATAATATTATAATTTATAATGTATTATTTTATTAATAATCTCCATTGCAGAAGTAATACCCCTGGACGGTAACGGCAGTGCTAAACGCGCGGCAGTGGGCGAGGGGCGCACTCCCAAGGCGGCTGAAGTTCTAGTTGACCTGACGTCAGACTCTGAGGACGAGCTGCCACTCAAGAGGAAGATCCCCCTCCCCAAGGGCACCCCGCCGCCGCTGGAAGCCAAGAGTGAGGATAACTATGCTAGTGGTGAGTTTGGGGCTTTATTGTGATGTATCTGGTGCCTTATTTGTCTATACTTAACACAAATCAAGAAGAATAGGCTCCTAGAAACTATTTCGCAACAAGACAGGAAAATTTAAAAATTCAATTAAAATTAATAATTTCCAACTTTAAACTAAATGTCATGAAATTTTATTATTAATTGTTAATTGGTAAAAAACACTATAATGTTGTGACTCTTTGACTTTGCAATTTTTGTAAGATTCTGGGTAGATTTGATTAAGGACGGCCATTAAAGATTCGTAGCAAGCACGTCATCTAGTATTAGACTCGACGTCCACAGCGTCGGAGGCGGTGTCGTCGAGCGGGTACCGGTCGCCGGGCGGCGCGGGGGGCGCGGGGGGCGGCGTCATCTCGCTCGACAGCCCCTCCCCGCCCGCGGCCGCCTCGCCCCGCATCCCCCTGCCGCCCCTCACGCCGCAGGAGCGCGAGTATGCCAACAGCTTGCCTGATGACCACTGTGAGTATCTTGTAAACTTTTTTTCCGGAGCTGAAAGGAATACTTATCGTACCCTCAGCGGAAAAAAGGCATAAGATGAAAATTGTAATTTTACAGGAGAGCAAAAAAACTATTGAATATCAGTAAGTAGTCAAAGGAATATACATTACGATATCTTGCACAAAAAAAAAATTTAAAAAATTGAGCTTATGCAGCTTTTGTGCCTCTTTCCAATTATGTTAATAACTAAAATTTAAATTACACAACTTATGCTTTTTTCCACTGAGGATGCGTTATGTTCGACCAGATCTCTTAGTCTTATTTCATACAAAGTGACCTCAGTTTGATATAGGCCTCACTACTGCATCCATGTTTCGGGTTTTGTTCTTTCTAATTTACACGTAATTGGGCTGTTCTGGCTTATAATTTCATTTAAATTACCATTATAATTTTACTTGTAAACAAATTCATAACCAAATAAACAAACCGAGTGACAGTGACAAGCCGGCTGATATACGATAATTCTGACAATCTGACGTTACGGCAGTATCGACAGATCTACTAATCTATTGGTGCAGTTGCGATTCTTGCATGCTCGTGAGTTCTGTACTCTGTGGTTTATTCAACTTTTATTATTTGCAGTGATCGAAATTATATTACATTTTGTTTTTAGGTTTCAGAAGTTGTGTCAGTGGTCTAGTCTGGATACGTAAAATTATTGTTTGGCTTGGAGGTTGATAAATCTTTCATTTTATTTTTTGAATGTTGAGCTACCGCTTATTTCCTCTCTGAAATTCCCGCGTCACCTTGGCATTGGAAAATATTCCTCTGTTTCACTTCTAGCATTTGCAGACGCTAGCGAATAGGCCTATGAGTGTGTTATCTATTCCCAGGTTATTCAGTCAGGAACCCATGGTTACTCAGTTGACTTGAAATCTCAGTTTCTAACATAAAAACAGTAACTATGCCCAGACTGGAGCTCTGTGCGCTGCTGCTAGCAAGTAATCTTTTGCGCATTATTTATGATACAATGTGAAAAAGATAGTAGTAGTGGTGGTCACGACCCTCAGCCCTGAGGAAACCAACCTATAGAGAGAGAGAGTGAAAAAGATGTGTCATACAAAACATTTATATTTTTTAGATTCCGAGGTCGCACGGTTTGGTTCATTCCTCCCCGCATAAATTTAATGTTTTAAATTTAATATAGTGAATAGAATATCGCAATGCCAATCACATTTTCCACCCGATCGTTTTTTCCACGTTCCTGGCGTTCAAAACCCTGCGGATTGTCTATCCCGAGGATTACTTCCATCCCACTTTATAAACCATGAACTATGGTTTCATGGACCCGCATGGGCCTCATTACCAGTTGATGACTGGCCTATTAATAAAATAATTTATTATAATTATTATTTGTATTGATGGAGTCTGATTCCTTCAAGGCCGGCGGAGTGTTGGATATTCTAGGTTCTAGGGCAAGATTGTTTATTTAGGCAATGTACCGCAATTGTATTTAGGCTTCCTATATCCATCCCTTTCTCCCAGGCGCACACGCAAGTTATCGCTGTTTCGTTCTCACGAATGTGAACAGTGTTAGTTTGTATTTCGTCGTCGTAAAAAGACTCCGCAATGCGCCACACGCGCAGTTCAGTTTGCATTCGATACGTTTGCAACTCAATGCATATGACCGCTTAGAAAATCTAGTATTTCAGGTGATTTCTATAAACCGCTTCATTTAATGTGTAGTTAAAATATATTCTTAACTCGAGTGAAGAAGACGTCGCTACGTTCCACGAGGCTGCCATCGGAAGACAACCAAGTAAGTGCGTCTTCCTATCCTTGTTTTCATCATCTCTTCAATTTCACACAATTATAGCTTATATACAAGCAAGTGGTACATAGGCATAACATATTCTCATCGAGTATTACGGTTCCACTGCACAATTTGAGTTTCTATCGAAGAAGATTATAAAAAACGCAAAATCCGCAAACCGATCTATGGTAGTAGATTTTGACCAGCAATCAGATTTTTACACCATAAATTAATCAATAGCTTAATCAGTCTTGGTAAAGAATCAGTCTAAAAAGTACCCTGCCGCACATCACAATCATAAGTATCTTAGGTACACATGTTATGTGAATAATATAGCCAAACTAAAGGTCAATGCATACTTAACGTGTTTTACCCCGTACGGGACGGGACGTGAAATTCGGAAACGTTGTTTAATAGAAAATGTAAACGATAGCGCATACGCCACGGAGGCACGTACGGGACGGAAACGGGGCACGCACATATATTTATGCCCCGTCCACGTTACGTATGCAGCAACCTTAACCTTCTGAATGTTTGGAGTATAATATATAATGTAACACACTTTAGACTTTTTTTTGAACTAAAATTTCTTTTTTTATTTTAAGTATGTACTTTAGATTTTTTTGAACTAAAATTTATTTTAATATTTTAAATAAAATATATTATATTTCATTTGTTACATAGAATATAGTTACGAGATATTTTTTTTTATTTTAGATAAAAAAAATGCCAAAGCTGCTCAATATATGAGATCATATCGTCAGCGTTTGCGAGAAAAAAGAAAAATAGCTAATGAATCAAACAATATCCTGTGCTCTCCAGCGATGATACGTAAGCTTTTAGTTGGAAACATGACTTTAATGTTATAATAAAATAAGTCAATAAACTAATGTACATACATGCCTAATGCATATGCATGTATATATTCAATGATATACTTTGATATATCTTATCTTTCAACTTTTAAAAATATTTTTTACAGGTCAACGGGCTCTTACAAGTACAGAAAGATCAAAATTAGCGTATCAGAGAAAGAAACTTGCAGAAATAAATTCATTACATTCTCATCAGCAATCTATTGAAACTAAAAACAGCAAGTCTATTATACAAAATAACGGTTTACCTGGTAACACTACTTTAATTGAATATTAAATATAATGTAATAAGTCAGTAAACTAATGTGTTGGCTTCAACCCATTAATGGCTCACTACTGGGCACGGGTCTCTCCTCTTGAGGAGGCCTACAGCATACTCCACCACGCTGCTCCAGTGCGGATTAGTGGAGGGGTTAGTGACCAACCCGAGTGTCGGAAGTTGTAAACCGCCCGAGGGCCTCCGACATGGCTTAACGACTGTTATCATATGATAACAACCGGGACCGACGGCTTTACGTGCCCTCTGAAGCACGGAAACGCACAAGAATTTTTTGGCCACTAGCGGTCACACATCCAACTACCGACCGCGCCCGCTGTTGCTTAACTTTGTCAAACCACACAAACTAATGTGTATATGTTGTAGAAACTAATGTGTATACATGTATAATTCAATGATATACTTTGTTTTCAACTTTAAAAAAATATTTTATTTACAGGTCAAAGGGCTCTCACTAGTACTGAAAGATCAAAATTAGCGTATCAGAGAAAGAAACTTGCAAAAATGAATTTATTACATCCTCATCAGCAATCTATTGAAAATCAAAACAGCGAGTCTATTATAAATAACGGTTTACTTGGTAACACGACTTTAATTGAATATTATAATGAAATAAAAAGGTCAATAAACTAATGTGTATACATTCAATGATAAACTTTGATATATCTTCTCTGTCAACTTTTAAAAACAATTTTTTTTTACAGGTGAAAGGGCTTTTACAAGTGCTGAAAGATCAAAATTAGCGTATCAGAGAAAGAAACGTGCAAAAATCAATGTATTACATCCTCATCAGCAATCTATCGAATCTCAAAACAGAGAGACTATTATACAAAATAACGGTAACAGTAACACAACTTTAATTGAATATTATAATGAAATATTATAAGTCAATAAACTAATGTGTATATATTCAATGACATACTTTGATATATCTTATCTTTCAACTTTTAAAAAATAATTACTTTTTTGAAGTATGAGTCAACTGTATATTTATTTTAAATTAAGTTTAATTTGTTTAAAGGTAATACGTGTCACCAACGTCAAAAAAGTCTTACTTCAATCGCGCGTAAAGATTACACGCACACACTTTTTTTCTAAAAACCGCGGCGACCGCTTTGTGCGTTATTTCATAACATAATTACCGGGGTTGTGTGGAATATTTGTATCCCCACCTCCACACACCACCACTCCACCTCCCACATAGACCAGCTAAACAGTTCTAACGTTGTAATTCTTGTTACTTAACTTTAAATTCTGGAAATTGCCTAAAGCTTAATAAATGTTATTGAACCTTAATCATAGTATTCTTTCTCCCCCCACCCCCCTACTTTTATCTGTTACAATCTTTGTCGTGAGATATCTTCATTGTTCTGACGACCCGTGTGTCGTGTGATTACCATGCCAGGCCGCCGTGCCAAGGGTCCTGGATTCGTTTCCCAGCAAGGCGGAATGGAAATTTGAATGATGAGTTTGAATTTTTGTTCTCAGTCTGGGTGGGTCAGTTCTGTCTGTGTGTTGTCCATGGCACCCACGACATAGAGAATCCTAGGATGGGGCTATGAGTGTTTAAAGTACTTGTTTGTTTGGATTTATGTCAATCTATTTTTTTAAATAACAGACAAACTTGCTTTCGAACCATTTAATAGTACCGTCAGTACCATCAACCATAAACACCAGTGACGCAAAGACACCGATGCGTTACCGGCCAAGAAAGAATGAAGACGAAAAGAAGAATCCAAACAGTGTCATCCAATTAATTACCGTCGAGTAGGCGATGTGTACAAATGGCACAAATATATTGCAAGGAGAAAAATAAACCTTACAATGACTTTCAAGAAGTTAGCTGCGATAAAAATGTACGAACAACCCACCCTTAATAAAGTTGGTTTAAATGTAATGTGGCGGTGTCTGTGCAGGTACTAGCAACAACAGCGAGCGTGATGACAGCGAGGCGGCGCCGACGCACTGGGCGCCCTACGCCGACGCCGAGCGGGATAGCCACGACTCCTATCGAAGGTATTGGCGTACACACAAAACATTACTCATTACATTACAGTCGAAACCCTAATTCACTGGACCAATTTGACAGCAACTAATGTCACCTAGTAAAATAATATCGTCGTAGTAATAGCAATCTCATCAAAAACATAAATTTGAAATGGGAGCCAAGGTAAAAAAAAAAAGAATTGAGATCTAAAAGGGTGTGAATTTCAGAGTAGAAATCCTTTAGTCACAAGATCATGAAATTCAAGCTCTACACTTGACTTATTTAGGCGCGTTGGGCATTTTTCAGATGGAAAAAAACCATTGAACTCGCGAAATTCTTACCGTTACCAGGCCTGGTGCACTCCGCACTTGCTTTATGAAGTTACAAGTACATGCCCCGTTCGACGTGTCGGGCTAATTCAGAAAATTCATGGGCTGTCACACGTTTGTAATCTATCACACATGACGTCACCACACATGTCATACGTTAGTTCGATACAACGCGCTGCGTCGTGCTAAACGATATTAACTAAAATGAAGGCAAAATCATATTGCATCGCATTCCGCTGCCCAAAAATAACGAGTATCCGAATCTTAAGTTTCTGTCGTATGTCATACCAGATTTTATACGCATACCTGCTTAAAAACCTAAGAGATTATATTTGTTTCATAGACGAGGTAAGTACATACCAACATAATGCCGTATGACCATCTTCTTAGGTTAAACTACCTATACAGACATTGTAACATAAAATAGTTTTTTGATCTACAAACTACTAAGTAAATACCTACTTACTTAAGTAGCATGGGCATATAACTGGTAATTAAACTTTCAGATTAATTTTATTCTTTCAAAAAAGACAACCCTGACATTGCCAGAGAGTATAAGAGATAGCGTTAGAAAGGAAGGCAACTCATTACGCGTTTTTGATTAGCGCTGTGCGACCTGAATTACACTTTATTGCGTCGGAGCAAGAGTCACTATTTATTTAAATGATTTTGTGGGGTGCGTCTTCTGTACTATTATGTAGTACATATTATGTCTTCTATGCCGTAACCGACAACTCTGTATATAAGTATGTACATAATATATTGGCCCCGATTACAAGAGAGTTGAGTTTGAGGAACTTTTCGAATCGAAAAAAAAACCAAAAAAAGTCCTGTTACAACAAAAAAAAATTAATTCCGCGCCTTTTTATGCTATCTAATGCACCCATGCAATGTATTTCTACCGTACCGACGACGAACAATATTATCACACTTTCGATTGCGAGAATCGCATAACAGTTTAGTATAAAGGAGCTACTGAGAGCTTACTCTTACTATTAGTGGGGTATG
The DNA here is from genome assembly GCA_963932265.1 of Thymelicus lineola. Classification (NCBI taxonomy): domain Eukaryota; kingdom Metazoa; phylum Arthropoda; class Insecta; order Lepidoptera; family Hesperiidae; genus Thymelicus; species Thymelicus lineola. The sequence continues at coordinate 10,894,624 of OZ010700.1, read as the reverse complement.
GGAATCGTTAACGAGAGTTAGAAAAGGGAATGCTTTCAGTAGTCCTGCTATACAAATCAACGCATGTTTCTGTTAATTCAACATAGATATTATAATTGTGTTGAGTTTTTTGTAAATCTATCAATGCTGATAAATTAATAGAAGTGCTGCTAATCACCACGTAAGTAAACAATTATTTCAATAAATAAATAAGTCTAAGTACCTACGTTATTTTAAATACAAATGAAAAAAAAGCTAACACGTGGATAAAAATGTGTATCACTAAGTATACAGGATGTCCCGTAAGTAGTACAATTATCAGTATGTTCAGTTTAAATTATCAGGGAACCCCGAGAAAATAGCGTCTACTTTGGATATTTTTGTTTTTGATTTTCTTCTACACAACTTTGGAGCGAAGTGGTTAAAAAATATATACTGGGCAAGTACATATGGACTGTAACTTTAAAAAGTTGCCTGTTTAATGCGGATTCTAAAAAAAGTACAATACAAGCTACTTTGATACGGAAAATTTTTCAAGCTATGGCCATTTTTGTGTCAAAGGGGTGAATTTGAATCAAAACTTATTTCATTGTTTACAGTTTTGGGCTGAACTTTTTAAATGGTTTTACATAAAATTACGTTAAAATAAATTAATGATGTAATGAATATGTATTTAAAATAATGATTATTTGCAGATTTTTCAAGCAATTGAAGAAATTTAAAATTTCCTCAATAGGTATTACTTGAATAATATTGCACACAATAAACACTTATTATTTATTGTTATTTAATAAAAGATGATCATGAAGACTTGTATCTTACTGCTTTAAGATTGTGTAAAAGTATGAATATTCAAGAAAAAAAAAGAAAAAGGGCCCGCAAAATTCAGAATTTGAAGAGCAACTGAAGGCAAGTAGTACCACGAACCCCAGTGTGATACAGCTGGCTGGATATTTTCGCATCTTCAAAGTTCTTGTCTGCAACCAGTTTGAATTATTAAAGCAGCAAGTCCTGGATCTCATTCCCACCATTAATGCCATGGATATGAGGAAGCGTCCAAAAATTCTCCTTTTTCAGGGCATCAAAGACAACCCTGATGTACATAAGTGTGGCTTCTTGACATTTGCGAGTCAACCATCAAGAATTGTCACAGGTTGGGCGTCCAAGGGAGCGATTTCAACGGGCCGTTTTAGGGGAATTCCAGGAATATTAGACAAAAACATTGGTTCCATACCCAAGGTTAAATCTAAATTGAAAAGCAGTGGATACACTATGGCAGAGTTTCTGGCACGTATACGCCACTCAGTGCACATCAAAGCCCACAGGCATTTCGGCCTCAGTATTGTTGGATTTTAGATGGGTGTATTTATGTAAAGATTCCTGGTGGGAGTCGCAAACGAGTTGAGACTGAAGAAAGCCTTGCTGCGCTGATATCAAAATTTCCCTGTACAGACTCTAACTGCCTTAGGAGCTGAATCTGATTCATCAGTTGGGGTCGCCGAGAAAAGTCAACGGGTACGGCCCTGTCGTTCTATACTGGGACTAGTACAGAATACTTTTTTAGGCGCCTTTGGCATTTTTGAGATGCGGAAAAACCATTGAACTCCCGACACCGTTACCGACACCTCGAAACCTCTGTATATGTTCATCGTCGTACACTAGATGGCGCTGTTCTTATTTTGAATCACGCTAACGAGTACATTGGAAGTATTTTTGAAATGAAAACTTCTTTAGGGCATTTTTGAGAAGTATATTATATATTCTGTATATATATACAATATATGTTTATTGTTTATATTATACTATATGTATATAATTATATTATGTGTTTTATATGTATATATTTAAGTTTTCACATCTGTCTGCATTCCCGGAGTGAAACTGTTTAGCTCAGACACGCTTAGTATAGTGCATTCGAGTTAACTTGACACCTGGCTGGAATGCCATCCCCTGTCTCGAGCTTTCGCGGTGGCCACAAGCCATTAAAAAACACAAAAAATAGTGGCATTCCGGGAGTGCCGACAAGTGAAAACATATTATTAGATATGATATAAACATATATTGTGTATATATGTATCTATGTACGTACATACACAATATATGTACATACGTATATACAGAGGTGTCGGTTACGGTAACAGTGTCGCGAGTTCAATGGTTTTTTCCCATCTCAAAAATGCCCACCGCGCCTGAAGAAGTTTTCAAGTTTACAATACTTCATCATTTTTGAACTCAGAAATGTAAAAATTAATATGCACGCTTATAGTTAGAAATTAGGCACTAGTTGGCACTCCCGGATTGCCACAGTTATTTTTTCTTAACTAGTTTTAACACCTGCCATCAGTTCTTTCCACATCCACCCAGGGTTGACTGGTGGACAATGCCATTAGCCATTATGTTTGCCCTTTGTTTATCCTTTTTATATTAATAAGGCGACATAAATTTTGAATTAATGAATCAATAAAAATAAAAAGTATATAAGAAGTTTAAGTAAAATAAATTTACGAAAAACACAGTGCAATTTTGAAACGAAGTCAGGTTGAAAAAACTGTATGACACTCCAATGGAATATTATTTTTTAAATATCTACAGTTTAAGCAGAATTTTAAGATGTATAATTATATAGTCATCTTTAAATGATCATGAAACAAACTATTTGACATGGAAATGGCCAGTCTCCTTCTGAAATTTATTTTTTGAAGATAATAACATTTACGAGTAGTATGTTTTGTAGCCAAATATCAATAAAACCAATAAATTAATCTTACGGAAAAAAATAACGTTATAACAATGTACTTTTCGTAAATTTAGTTTTCTTACATTTCTTATTCTTACTTTTTTTGTTGAATATAAAAACATAATCTTAAAGCAATAAAATACAGTCTTCCTGATCATCTTTTGATAAATAATAGTAGTGTTTATTAAATAAACAATATTTTTCAAATAATTCTGAGGAAATTTTAAATGTCATTAGTAGGTAGAAAAATCTGCAAATTATCATTATTTTAAATATTCAGATCATTAACTTAATTTGAACGAAATTTTATTACATGTAAAAATCATTTAAAAAGTTCAGCACAAAACCGTAAACGATAAAATAAGTTTTGATTCAAATTCACCCCTTTAACACAAAAATTATTTAGACTCCGCATTAAACAGGCAACATTTTAAAGTTATAGTCCATACTTATCCAGTACATTTTTTTCAACTACCTCGCGTCAAGTTGTGTAGAAGAAAATCAGAAACAAAAATATCAATGCAGACACTACTTTCTCAGGGTTCCCTGGTAATTTCAACAGAATCTCATACTCGTACTAATATGTAATTGAAAAGCAACTATCTGAGAATTCTTATAAAAAATATATCAAAATATGTATCTGCTCATTTGTGGACTCAACAGGAAAAAGTAGGGTAAAGGGGCCGAATTTTCGAAAATTAAAAAATATGTCAAATTCTTGAAAACGTGGCACTTTTACTTAGGTCAAAGCGCCCCGCCGCCGCGGGCCGCTTGCGGCCCGTCGATAGGTTTTCTGCGTCCCACGGCCCGCCAACAGCACTCTCAATAGGACCTGGACCTCAATAGGAATGAGGACCAGAATCACAGATGTTCACCTTGAGAACAGTTTGAGAATTGCAAGCAGCAATAATATTAAACCAGATATTGATAAACTGGTTAAAAATAAGCAGTGTCAGACATCGCATTGACCATTGTATTGCATTCTATTGATTTTTATTTGCTCCTTTTGTTGATGTTGGCTCAATAAATAAATGTTTTCTACTTATCTACTTGTTTAATCATCCTGACCATTGAAAATAAAAAAATCCTTATAATAATACCTATGGTGCGGTCCGCTGTGCAGAAAAAAAATTTTTTTGGCCCTTGATTTGTAAAACGTTGAAGATGCATGTAGTAGGTCAACCCTCAAGCTATCTGCCCCCTTCGGTTCATCCACTACTTACGGGACACCCTGTATATGTACACGTCAGCTGTCTCTTTTTCTTCTTATGTTGGTCATGTGATTTGTACCAACTATTACGGTGCAGGAACATAGCGCATGCGCGCCTTCTCTTTGCTTTTAAGTTTTGAATACCCAAACATTTTTATAGTAAAATGAAGAAACTTCCAAAAATACAGCTTTCAAATAATCTATACTTTGGTTTTAGGTTTCACTCAATGATGGAAAAAAATACGGATGATTCTTACGAAGAACGAAAAAGAAAAAGACAGATAATTGACTCATCTGATGACGAAAAAGTAGAAGAAAGAAATCGAAAAAACAGAGAAAAATGTAAGCGATACAGAGAAAAGAAAAAGAATGAAAAAAGAATGAAAAAAAGAGAAAAAGAAAGAAAACAAAAATATAGAGAAAAGTCTAGGCGACACAGAGAAAAGAAAAAGAATGAGGTTGAGGTTGCTGCTCTGTCTGTGGCCACTGCTGATTCTTGTAATGATTTTACTGATACAAAAATTGAACAGGCAAGCCAAAAACAAATAAACGCAGAAAAATGTAAGCGGAATAGAGATAACAAAAGAACATCAAAGTTACAAACACAAAATATTTCTTTGGAGATGAGAAAGCCCGTGGTGAAGTGTTACAGCCGGTGCGCGAGCAATAAGGATAACCAAATTGAAAGTTAATAATTAATTACACGAAAGCACGGAACAAAAGGATACAGTTTAAAGTACACTATACACAGCATAAGAGAATCTATAAAAACAAGAAGGAGAGAAGAATGATGGTATAGGACGAAAGCACAAGCAAACTCTTAACATAAAACACAAAATGCAGCGAGTTAAGTGACATCGTAAGACCTGGTTTAACGCGAGGTAGCCGGGCGATTGAACCGTACGTGAGTGCGCGCAGCGTGTGGAAAGCCGACTGTCGGATGCTGGCAGTGTTGCCAGGTATCACACTACGGTAGATTTACCGTATTTTGATCAACACAAACATCTGATTTTAGTAGAAAAAACCTCAAATCTCATACAATTTACCATATTTTATAAGAATCTACAGTATTTCATGAAAGAATCTACCGTAATCCAGTTTTTGGACCTGGCAACATTGGGCGAGAACTACCGGAAAGTCTTAACATAGAACGTAAAATGCAGCGAGTTAAGTCACAGAGTAAGAGAAGCCGGGCGCGGTAGACCAGGCGCCGGCCATCGGTTTGGCGCGCCCCGTTCGCCTCGATGAAAAATCGGCAAGTGAAGTAGCGCACGGGCCAATGCGCACCAGGTTCGAATCCGTGGATGGTGTTGGTGCTCGTGTGACTGTGTGTACGTAGTCTGTAATGTATATTTGTATATGTATGTAGTTGCTAAAATAAACAATATAATAAATATGTGTGTGTATTTGTGTCCATCCATCCATCCATCAGCCCTTGGAGGTCCACTGCTGGACATAGGCCTCCCCTAACTTGCGCCACTCTGACCGGTCCTGAGCCTTCTGAATCCAGCGGATGCCCGCTGTCTTCTTCAGGTCGTCGGTCCATCTTGTCGGGGGGCGTCCTGTACTTCGCTTTCCGAGACGCGGGCGCCATTCGAGGACCTTTCTTCCCCAACGGTTATCGGTCCTTCGCACTATGTGGCCAGCCCATTGCCACTTCAGCCGGCTAATTCTTTGAGCTATGTCGGTTACCCTTGTTCGTCTACGGATTTCCTCGTTTCTGATACGATCACGTAGAGAAATACCGAGCATAGCCCTCTCCATAGCCCGCTGCGCTACCCTGAGCTTGTGGATTAGGCCAATAGTGAAGCACCACGTCTCGGATCCGTATGTCATCACTGGTAACACACACTGCTCGAACACCTTCGACTTCAGGCACTGAGGTAGTGTTTTGGACGACAAGATATGACGCAGTTTCCCGAACGCAGCCCATCCGAGTTGGATTCTACGAGTGACTTCTTTCTCGAAGTTGGACTTACCCATCTGGATCACTTGTCCCAGGTAATTGTATTCGTCTACAACTTCGAGAGCAGCGCCGTCAACAACAACCGGTACGGGTGTGACATGGACATTCGACATGATTTTCGTCTTGTCCATGTTCATCTTAAGACCCACCCGTTGTGAGGCGCTGTTCAAGTCCCCGAGCATTGTACCTAGTTCCTCCAGGGATCCTGCCAGGATGACTATATCATCGGCATATCGCAGGTGTGTGATGTATTCGCCATTGATGTTAATGCCACGTCGTTTCCACTCCATCAGCTTGAACACATCTTCCAATGCAGCGGTGAACAGTTTTGGGGATATAACGTCCCCTTGCCTGACACCTCTCTGCAATTGGATGGGGTTCGTGGCTGTGTCGTGTACTTTGACGGACATGGTGGCTGATGAGTACAAATACTTCAACACCTCGATATACCGGTAGTCAATCCGGCACCGCCGAAGAGAATTTAGTACTGCCCAGGTCTCGATAGAATCAAAGGCTTTCTCATAGTCCACATAGGCGACACATAACGGCAGATTATACTCCTCGGTCTTCTGTATAATCTGCCGCAGTGTGTGTATGTGGTCTATGGTGCTGTAGCCTTTCCGGAATCCTGCTTGTTCGGGAGGCTGGAAGTCGTCATCGTATTTGTGTATGTGTAATAAACTACATATACATAGTGTGAATGTGGGACGGAGGTGCCCACATTTCCAATCGTAAGAATAACAATTTACCACAACAGATACATAGTTCTTAAATCGCGAGCCCATCAACAAGCGATGTGCCAAATGTACCACTAGTTATCCATACTTCACAAATTGCAGGCCCATCCACCAGATATGTGGCATATGTACCATCAGTTCTCCATACTTCCACAATCTCAGATTCATCATGAGATGTACCTTATATTCCACCGAGTCATTCTAACAACAATTCTCCCATTCACAGTATACAAGATGGAACCAGTAACAAAGTCATCCCCCCTCTCAAATTTACCCACCTCCACCTAATATAAATCTTCAAACACTGCTTTTCAACAGAATTCCTCTGTGCATCGAGAAATTGAAACAGATTTTGTTGAATATGAATTTGGCCTTGCTTGTGATATTTGCGACAGACTGGTTTAAAAAAGATTTAAAATATTTACCTAATAACTATACAACTCCAAATATTAAACTCAAATAGTAATGATTTTGAGTGAGAATTTCAACATCAACTTTGCAGAATCAAATCAAAATCTACCATTAATTTAATTTTTAAATAGAGAATTTGATTTAACGATAATGAATGATGCAGTCTTTACAAGATATTAGATTCGAATCAAAATTGTTTGTTTCCTATTCTAGTTACTATAACTTACAGTGTTAGTTTTTGAACATAATGATGATGGAAGAGTCGTTGAAATTGTGGATGAAAATTCATAAGTTTCATTGGTATTCATTTCAAAGAATACCAGTTATTTAATTAATATTTCATATATTTGTAAATTTACGTTTAAAGCAATAGATTGCAATTTTTGTATGTAAAATAATATGCATTATTTTTCATGTACAATAAAAAAATAGCGCATTAAATAAAAATTGTAATATAATTTTTATATTACTAGTTTACAATAATGAATAAAAAAAAACACATAATTCATTCATTCATTTAAAAGTATTTCGCACAAAGTCAAAGTCAAAATATTTTATTCATATAGGTATCACTGATACACTAATGCACGTCATTTTTTACACTATGCACAATAAAATATTTCCTGACGATTCAAAATATACACACGCAATTGTTCAAGTTTTCACTTCTGTCGGCACTCCCTGAGTGCCACTGTTTTTTTTATTGTAGGTACTGACTGAGGGAGAAGAATGTCCGCCCCACCTACGCTAGCGGTCATTCTTCTGAAGACGAACAGGAGCCTTTCTACCCCGAGGTGCCCATTCTGCCGCCTTGAGTCGCGCTGGGGCAGTCGCCAGCTACGAACAACGTTGAATCTGCATTTCTTCACCATCGAAACCCTTCGAGACCTGATTTGCCTCACTCTAAACGATCGTGAACGATTTGATTCCTCCTCGAAGCTGTGCGTTAAGTTATTTTGGTGATTGTGGTGACGAAGTATGAATAATCGATGATCTAGTTACGATAATGCGAGTGTAATCTCTGTTCTCAGAGTAAATTGTAAGTGTAGGCAAGCTGATTTCAGCTTCGGTAAATTTTCACCTGATTGGCAATATTGCCTGTAGGAGATGGCGAAGTATTAACTATGGAGAAGTCTTTATCTAAATAAATTGTCACTGTCATTTCGAAATTAAGTGCTCACACAGGAGTTGCAACATTTAAACATTTGTTACAACTTAATATTGAATTTGATATTGTTAACTAAATTAAATTACTATGTAAAATTTAGTTCAAAGTGATTGTGTCGAATATGGCATTGTAAAAGATTGTTAAATTGATCATAGACAAACTTACAAAGTGTTTTACAGTGTGACACCAAGTTTTATAATCATTAACAAGTGTGGGAGCGTAAAGTGAAACAATTTGTAATAAAATGTAACAGATGTTATAAAATGTTCCACAACATTATTGCGGTGTGGGAACACCATAACAATGTTACTAGGAATGGATGTTATTTAAGTAACTTTTATATTTATTTGAAGCAAGGTTTGTCGGCCGATATCAAATTCCTTGTAGCAGTTTGTGGTGAAAATAAGCTAGTGATGAACATTTTAATGAAGTGAAATTAGAATAAGGCGTAGTGTGTATAAATTGCAGGTATTTGTGCTAACACTGCACTGCAAAAATTTTTATCTATACTTATCTCAATAGTTATCTCGACTGAACAGCTTGATGAATAATTGGATGATATTAAATTTATTTATATGGATTATTTATATATGACCTAGCCTTTGACTTTAAATTAAATTTTGCTGTATTCTAACAACTGTCTGGTATTTAGTGTTGTAATTGAAGCTTCATCAAATCATATCAGCCATGGTCTACAACTTGGTTGATTCTTGGTTGAACTAGTTTCGATTTTCTTCTGCAATAGCAAATAGGGCTGTACTTTGCATAGACTTAAAATGCAATGGAAAATTTGGTTACCAACTGTTACAATTTGTATTTAATTGCAAAGAAAGGTGAAAGTTTTACTGTCAAGTATCAAGGAAAGGTCTATTGTTTTAAAATGCGTAGGATGCTTTATAACTTCTCTATAATTTTACGGGTTATTACACTAACAAGGTATTCTGTCGTGATTCAAAATGGAATCATCGTGTTGTGGTGGAGAAATAAAGCAATCTAGTTAAATAACATCATATTGAGTTTATACATTTCATTGTATGTATAGACCGCGCCTCAATATTGTTCTCTTGTTGTTGTTTTCTTCAACGGATGTTTCTATGCGATTATCCAATTATCCAATTTCTAGGATAGTCTGACCATCAAGCAGGGCAGTTTTCGTTCCTTAATAGCTTTATGTAAGAATCCATACTTTTGTTTCAATTAGAAAAGTCATCAATAATAGAGAATCTATAATTTTCATTGAAAATATTTCATTATTACTCAAGAATCAATTCTCAGATCAAATACTGAGACAAATTCCAGCTTTGAAACAACTTCGCTGTCGACTAGCAATTATTTTAATTTATTTGTTCATAAGATGTAGAATAATTTGTAAGATTGTATTATAGTGAAATGTTTCGAGACATTTCGCTACTGTGCAAACTGTTTCCAAATTATAATGCTTAAGATTAAGATAATATAAAATAATAAATGTAAATACTGTGATATGTTTGTTTTAATGCCAGGTAATGGTTTATACACACGCTAGTTTTGCGCTCGAAATAATGTAGATTTTCTTTTATTTTATTCTTTAAACTAATATGCACTTAAGAGAACAGAACTTTTGAACTCCAATTTGCTATACTCGTATCTCAGAAATGGTGATTGTTAAGCAAAAGAAATAAAGGAAATGACTGCGCAATGACCACCTTTTTTATACAAGCTACACTAATGTCTGCTATATAGGATGTCCCGAAAGTAGTACGACAAACTAAGTGGGAAGATCGAGGGTTTGCCTACCAGATGTCAAAAAGTCACCTCAGTCAGTCAGTAAAAGTGTCACAGTTTTCGAGTTTTGACCTTTCGTTCAAGTTTTCTGAACGCCACAATTTATTACGGAGTCCACAAATCAAAAAACAAAAATGCAGATGCTTTTTTCTCAGCGTTTTCTCATTGATGGGCACTTAATTACATATTGGATTGTAGTATTGTATCTCAGAGTACACGGAAAAATATTATTTAAAAATCTGCTGATCTGTGGACTCAGCAAGAGTTGAACAAAATTAAAAATCTATAGTAAGGTAATTTTTGACGTCTGGTAGGTAAACCCTCAAGCTACCTTGTACTACTTTTGGGACAACCTGTATACACAAGTCATATAATTGGACAAGTGTAGCAGAAATATATTTTCTGTTCATCTTTCTGACATACTTATTAATCAAAATACCGCTGAACCATGTTTCAGCATAATACATGTACATACATAATACAATTTAAAATTTAAATTATATTTCCGTATTATATCATTCTAATCTAATCAGTTCAACATTTGTCGTAAGCGTAAGATCCATGCTCAAAATCGGTCAAATGTACAAATACCTACGATTCAATCTGATATGATAAGGCGGTTTGGCATAAATGGTGCGAAAGAGACAGGTATAACAAGAAGGCAACGACCTCCACTGCAGTGCAACGTTAATTGTCGGATAATCATTGTAATGAATGGGCGGCTATTCTTGATACCGCTATAATTGTTACGTACATTTATTGTCTATTCAGACAGGACAAATCTGCTAAGGAGCAAGCTGCGGTAATAGACGACGCCGGTAGTAATAATCAGTATGCGCCCTTACATTTTTCTGCCGGCCGTAAAATGTCTGGCATCTCTTTTAGATTTAGAGGAAAGGGCGTAGGGCGTCTCGCTCGCTCGTATACGGCACCGACCGCGAGGCGCGAGGCCGGGGGTCGACACGTAGCGTTCCTCGCTTCCACCGAGTTCCGCCGTCGTCCGCCGACTCGACGCGGCGCTGACGTGCGATACGCTAAGCTAGTGTTTCCACCGTGAAATCGCTGTGTTATTTGTTTATACCTACTATGGATTTGATTACACGGCATCAAGGAACGACTAGATCGTGAGGTGTACTGTACGTGCTCGTGTTAAGTTTAAACTCAGCATTATTGTGAAACGATTCGGCCGCGTTCGTTTATGTGCCGAATGGTGATTAAAAGTAATTTACTTCGCTTTTACGGTGTAGATCGTCGGTCGGTTTGTATCGATCGCATATCGAAACAAAGCGTTGGATTGTTTTGGCGGCGTGGAGCAGGCCGGTGCAGCGAAGGTGAGCAGTGTTATGATAATATAGTAAATGCTAATGGATGCGGGAGCCCGTAGTCCGTACCACCGTACTCTAGTCGAAGACGACGGGCGAACCGTTCACGGCTCGTATAAACGTCGCACGCAACCGATGCACGAGGCGCGGGCGGGGAGGGTAAAGCTCACGTAAAGCTTCACTTTATACTCCCTTACATCTAAACATTTCATTATTAACGATACATCATATAGTAGTTTGTAGTTAGATCGAAAGCACTGCCGCGGTACGTGCCACGAACGTCGGCTAATAGCCTCACATTGTGACTGAGTAATGCCCTTCCCTAATGGGATAATGACTCCGCTGGCCGCTGCGCTCGAAATATTTATAAAGCGGTCGAATCGCGGTGTGTCAACAAGCGGTGGCCTGTTTGCCTTCCCATTTAGACGACAAGGGAGCCGATAAGGCGAGGCCTCAAGTGCCAACTAACTAAAACGCTTCTACCTATTCTAATATCGGGTCTCCTGTAATAATAATATCCACATGAATTTTAAGCCTCATGTAAGGAGGCTTAACGTTGAGTTGAGACCCTACTCATTGTCATCATTGACAAAACAACCGACCTACTTTTGAAGTTCGTTGTTTGAATATTTCAATGTTTTACAGTAGGTAAAAAGCCTGAAAATGTGAAATCAAAACTTGAAAATTTGATCGATGAATGGAGAATACGACTCCGAATTACCAAGATATTAATAAAGAACAAAAGAAAATATGAAAGGACAAAGCAAAAGCAATAAATTACAATTTGGCGTGGTGATAATCCACGTTCCACGTTTCCTGCTTATTCATTCATTACCTTTACGCACTATAAAGCAGTTATGTTCACATAATAAACCATCCCTACAAAATGCCACAGAAAATCAGTCACTGCTGTTTGCACACTTGACCACATACCTATTGCATTTCATGAAGTTCCTTTGCAGTAAGAACGCCAATTTCAAGAATGTATACAGGGTGGAAAATAAAGACGGTAGTTGGAGGAAAAGTGCCCTGAATATTGATGATGGCAAATTTTACTGGAAGCATGGAGTACAGAAAGAAGAGCCATCTCTGTGTATTGAAAAGTGTCCGTAAAATCGCGTTTATTTTATTGAACTCTGCAAACTTCACTCCGCAGCTCCGTCTACAACATCTATAATATGTTTGTATCGTACTTATGTACACTTTCAACTTTTCCCTCACATGAGATGGCTCTCCTTGCCTCTATACTCCATGACTGACTCCATGATCCAAGTAGTTTAGAATGTTGTTAAAAGTAATACTGAAACACTAAACTTGGAGAAAAACAAACAAGATTTAATTGGTTGAAGGTCCCAACTGCTAATCCTTCTATGGTTTAGTTGTTCAGTATTACTTTTAACAACATTCTAAAGTCTAAACTACTGGGCTTATTTTTTTCTTTTTAGATTCTTACTCAGTTGGTTTTCTTTTTTAATTCTAAGAAACTTTACGTAAACCTATAATATGATTTAGAAAAGCCTTCCAAATTCCAACATGTCTATGCGATATAAAAACATTTAGGTCACTCTTCAAGTTTTACACAAAAATTAAACAAACAAATTAGGATGCGTATTTGTAACTACCCACTTAATTTACGCGCGTGCTAATGACGAGCGTTGACGCAAGTGCTTTAACCCTAGAGTGGGCGCGTCTTTCCGCGAAACGTTAGTGGGCGCGTGTAGAGCTTTTTGCCGCCCGTTTTCGCTGTCAATTTTAAGTAGGAATACCACAATTTAATTCATTTATTTTCTCAGGATTTAATTAAAACACAAATAATGAATGACAAATCAACATATTTATTGAACTCTGATTAAGAAACTTTAGTTCACAAGTAACTTTAGAAAATTTAACATTTTAATTCACTTTTTTAAGTTATCCTACATTATCGTACTTTATTATTTATAAAAATGGAAAAAAATAACAAAATTAAATATTTTCTGAATCTACACTATATGCTTCGTAGAAACAGTCCTCACATAGGTATGTGCAATATTCACTGCACAGTAATTTTAAACATATGTAACACCCTTTTTTCCTTCATTGAACTTCGTTTCACCTTCCTTCGTTGAAGACGATGCTTGTACTATAGGAACAAAGCGAGCAATTTGGTTCCTCAGAGGAATATTTAAGGTGTCTACAGAAAACCTTTCTGTCTTATATGTCTTAACCAGGGCCATCCCAATTTCCTTCAAGTACTGTCAGCGTAGCATCAAGTGTTTCTTTCTTGTACTGTTCTTTCTGGCATCGTGAAGATGGTATTTCAGAGGGCACATTAATTGAAGAAGGTTCTTATTTGTCAGAATCGTCGTTGTCTGCCGACTGTTCTGTTTCCGCGTTATGCTCACTATGTTAACTAGATAGATCACTTTCAGATACATTCTCCTCTACCAACTGTGAGCTAGCTGATGTTTCCTCTAGCCAAGACAATATTTGATCTTCCGTGATATAAGGGTTTTATAAATTCTGAAAATAAAAGGTTTTTTTATTTTTACAATAATATAATAATAATAGCGCTTCACACTCATTTACTCATGTTGTCACTCATGTACAATATTGTAATATTGTAATTTATTGATGAACTAAGAGTGTCGAACTACTTATTAGTTTTATTTACAAGTACCTACCTTATTCATTCGTAATTATTACATTAAGTTTTAAGTATCATTTGTATGTCTATTAATAAGCGAATTGTATTCTTTTTGAGAAAATAAATGTCTTAAACCGTAAATAATATAGCACAATTTTTACTTACGTGAGTAGGCGCGCGTCGAGCAAATCGCCGCCGGACGACACCTGATGGTAAGAAACTCCTTCTCAAGCGGCCCCCCGCGCACTGATGGCATTCCGTCTTTCAGCACGGGTTCCGAACAAAATTGGAGGCAGCTACTATAAAGCGCTAAGTTTTCGCGCAATAGTTTTAAAAATTATTTACGTTTTTTAGCAGAGGGCGGCAAAATGCTCCAATCGCGCCCACTCTAGGGTTAAACTAATTAATAACGTTACTCCTTCGTAATGACTCTAAACATTATCCTTTCATTATTTTTGATACTGTTATTCAATAACAGCCTGCACTAAGAGCAAACTAAGGTACTGTAAATGCCAGCAACTAATAAATATGGTAAATCAGCATGAGGGAAAGCGTCGCAACTCGCAACATTACCTAGATATTCGTACTAGATGTTTTTAATGAGATTCGTTGTGTAAACTTGTCATAAGCATAATGTGTTTAATGCGTCCGACATATTATTAACTAGAGTGCTGCCCCAACTGTTCTAAATAAAACTATTCCAAGCTATACTATTTCTACGATAATAATATTTAATTAAATTCCTGGCATATTCCTGGTCTCTTACAGTTCTTATCATTATATTATTCAGTGAGTTATCGTGAGAATCAAGCGGCCGCCTCATTATAATAAACAATAATTTAATTTGGTTGGCAGCATACATATATTCAATCATTAAAACATCATAAACACTCCAACGGTATATCATTATCATTAAGGTTGTAATTAATTACCTACGGCAATTTAATTATACCTTGGATATGCTTGGAGTCTTAGATGAATAATTGATGTCAGCTTTTTTTGTTTTATAGGGCGGCAATACTTAATTTAAAGGCAAAGTTATAAATTACAAGCCAGGTGCGTGGTTCTACAACGCGCTATCAGTATCGACTCGTCATGTCATAGTCCGACGATACCCTAAAGTCCAAAGATATTATATATTAACATCATTGCTAAAGTCCCTAAACGATGCCGCGATGGGGTAGGTACACAGAAGAATGTATGGATGGAACGCAGACATGAATTTTAAATAAATGTAACCATTGCTTCTAACGTCGAATGAGGTTCAAATTACATTATTAAAACGTATTACTTAAACTAATATTTGTAGTTTAAAAACACACCTTTGTGGCAATGTAACAGTTAAAATATTTACTCAGCAAATAACAGGTTTTCCTTTGGATGGCACAGCGATTTTATTTGCAATATAACACTAATTTTTTCATCGCTTCATAGCTTTCTTTCGTGGGTTCCTATGTTTAATTTGTTTGGTACATAGTTTGTCGTAGGAGGCCAATAATAAAAACACATTATTATCTTCTTCTTAAATACCGAATTCCCGAATAACTTCCGTACAATAATTTTGTAGCTCACTAAAATTTCTAAGTATTATGTATAAATGACTTTCTTAATAGGGTTATTTGAAATAGTCATGGGCAATTCCCATTGCGTGTCTAGCATAGATAAGACGCAAAAAAATCCATGACAAAAACGACGGAAAAGGGTCCACAAACCCATAAAAAAGTTGCCTGTTGTAGTTGTGATATCCACAATCCACACAGCGGACAAAGGTACCATTTCTTTAGTTTATCAATTTACTTGTAAATTCATGAGCAAACTGTTCTTCAAATTGACAACATTATGAACCGAAAAACAAACCCCAAAATAAAATTATGTACTTGATTATATTTAAAGCTTTCTTATTTTTTAACCGACTTCAAAAAAAGGAGGAGGTTCTCAATTCGACTGTATTTTTTTTTATGTTTGTTACCTCAGAACTTTGGACTGGGTGAACTGATTTGGATGATTCTTTTTTTAATCGAAAGCTGGTGCTTGTCGTGTGGTCCCACATAAATTTCAACGAGATCGGACAATGGCATCCATGTCAAAAATACAATGTACTTCATTTGAAGTCGGTTAATTTTTTGTTAAAATGTTAGATTATTTACAATTTAGGATCTTTGTGGCAACAGTGGGTCAAGTGGACACACCGGGTCACCACTCACCGCCATATTGGACATAAAGAGTTAAGCAATAGATCTCTTTCACAGTAGATTCGCGCTTGAACATGACTCCCCGCGCCAGTGAGTGCACCACTCGGAAGTGTAAAAATTAAATAGTATTTTGCTATAAAAATTAATTAGTATTTTGAGAGTATAACAGTAAAAAAATTGCATACGTTTTGTTCTTTCCTTTTTCCATAGCTATATCATTTCTACACAGTAAGTAGTTATTGAGGTTTAATTTGATAGTAAACTAAAGATTGTCATCATAGTCAGTTTCTGATATTGTGTCATTAAATTAAAATGGCGTGTGTGGTACACAGTGGGTCGTCTCTAATGTGGGCACGTGAGTCGACCCACTGTGCATCTACTAGCAGGTAGGCACTGAAAACAATCCAAAATGATTACTAGTACCTACAACAATAATTTTATTTTACAGAATGACAAAGAAATAAATGGTAATGCAAAGAAATAAATAAATGCTAAATGGGTAAAATAATTGAACAAAGAATAATTTATTACATTTAAAACTAAAGAAAGCCATATTTTTTTACAATAATTCATAGATATTTGTTATAATATTGATGTTATTAGGTTAAGAGTAAACCTAAAACCGTGATTAAATAAATAAACAAATATTCATATTTCAAAAACCATAAGATATAGACTTATTTTAATAAGACTTACTTTTTGACCAAAATGCAGCTAAGAAACCTACTGTCAATATCGTGTATATTGTAGTTCAGGAGCTATGACATTTAAAAAAAAGTGCGACTCACTGTTCCCACAATGACCCTACTTAATTTAACTTGAATTTAAAAAGTTTTAACTTTATTACTAGGTACATCTTGTCATTTTACGGACAGAATAAAGGATTAGTTTTGATAGAGGTCGCTTTAAGTGCTTCAAACATTAACAAGTTGATGTCATAAACGAGAAGAAAACGTAAATATATTTTATTGCTCCAATGAATCCATGAATAAAGAAATCGTCGTGCGTCCTCACAGGATTTTATCACCAACCCTCGGGTCCACAGAGGTCTTTATACTGCCGCTTTGTGATAAGGACTATTACTATTTCAATGTTATCTATCCGCCAATTTATGTGCAGGTCGGATCTAAGGCCCGAGGATATTTCACTGTTTCCTAACTAGTTTGATCGACTACATTATGTTACTTTGAATTGTGTTCAAGTATGGTTTTGTATCACTCTATAATAGTAGGTATTAAACTTATTAGTAAACTGTCAGTATAATAAAGATATAGATAGTAAAAGAACTGGCTATCATGATTCATGAAACTCACAGATTATGTCTCAGAATTACACAGTAGTTACTGTAGATGTAATTAAAAAAAAAATTAATAAAAAAAGTTTTTTTAATTACATCATTGGTAGTTACACAAAAAAACTATTTGACGTGATTATCACTTAGAAAAGCCGATAATATAATCAGTATAAATTCTGCAACAAAATGATGTAGTCATATAAAATCAGTCTAAAAATATTTTGTCGAATAAATTAATCATCAAATTTTGTCTCGGATTCACACCTGTATATTTTTGGGCGACACTCAATGAAATTATATACAAGACATGCCAACACGGCGCTAGAAGTACGCCAGTCGAATGTGCATAAGTATAGCGATTTCAATTCATACAGTTGATAGCTGCCGTGAGTGAGGCCGTCTTTGGGCCGTCTATAGTTTCACCAAAATGCCGAGTTGTTTTGAGATTTCGAAAAAATCATATCTCCAAATTGAATAAAAATGATGGATTACATACCATAGGTAAGTACATAAAACGTTATGTTAAATATTGGTACTAATATCGAATATTTCTTTTAACTTTTACTGACTGTTCCGTACTGAATTTGTTAGTGTGCTAAGTGTGCAAATGTGTGCCATTTGGTCATAGATCTCGTGACGCGCTGTGACACTGTGACGCGAGCGACCTCGAGCGACAAACACTAGCTGTCTTTTTCACTATTATTATGGTTTTAGTAGTGCCATCCCTTTTACATAATTTATCAATGTGTGATCGGTTTAATGAAACAAAAGGTAAACGTGTGTGTGTTGAAACTCGATCGGAACAGATTTTTTGGTTCATTTGTAAGGGCATAACTTATCTTTAGTTATAATATCATTGGCGACACTGAAAAATCCATTCCCTTTCCGGTGGCCTATTTCATTCGCCAGCTTATGAAAAATAAAAAATGAAAACTTGAGAATGAATAACAATCTAAACAATAAATGAAACATACTCGAAATCCGCTTTTCGCTGTAACTGCAAAGCGAGAAATGTCTGGAAAAATAAAGTGCAAAATTTTAAATGGTTGCTCTATTTTTTACCGAAACGCAGTATCAGTTAACAGGAAACTGTTACGATTCTAGAAACGAAGGAAGCATTTTTATTCACATGTTTTTGTATCAGCTTTTAATAAAAGAGGATTGCGATTCATTATTTTGAAACAAAAGAAATGAAAAATAATCATGTTTTTTTCTGTTGTACCAGTGTATTATTATTGTATAATACGAAGCAGTAGAAATACAATATACTATAATATGTACATATATATTATAGATACTAATAATAACGATAATGTTACACATTAGTATCCTTGCTTGTATCACAGATTCTGTTCGTGGCAAGTAGGCAGAAAAAAGGTGCGTTCTTATTTTCAAGACCTTATTTCCACGTCGAAGCCCTGAAGGGATAGTTTTCATACTCAGTTATTGAAGCACAAAATATACCACATATTTTCACCGTCGAACATATTTTCCGTGATCAACAATAGACCTGCCAAAGAGTGTGGCACTTTGGCAGCAATCCTACTTAATAGATGGAAACTTAGAAATGACCATCTAGTTATCTACATGTTTATGTAAAGCCCAAAGAAGAAATGACAAGTCACCTGAAGGTAAGCAAGCGTAAGTCATCACTCATCTCCCATGGACCACGGACATTAGTCTAGGCCAGGCCAGTATTTAAACTTATCAAAGGAAATTATTCCAGCTTAAAACCCTTGGCTATACTTAATCCCCGCGACGAAACGTTCACACAGGGATCACTTGACACCGCATAAAATCTTTATAAAACATTAAAGCGACCTTTACAAAGGATTCATTGAGTGGTTCGAGGGCCCTAAACTCCGCTGTCGAACTCAATAGCACTTGGAATTGATAAGTAGAAAACTTCTACCTACTGCCGTGTTAAACAACAAAATGGATTTATTGATGTGTGAGTGTGTTAAAGTTACACTAAGTAAATACTTAATCACACATGTTTACCATAGGTCTACAATAGCAACAAATAATATAGCTGTTGCCCGCAGCTTTGTATACGGAAATTATGTTTTAACTTATTCAAACTTTTATCCTGTTTCCGGGATAAAAAATTGTCTAAAATATGACCCAGGGTATCAGTAACAACTTTACCAATTTTCATCGAAATCCGTTCAAGGGTTTTTATGTGATGCCCGGACAGACAAACAGACACTTTGAGTTTTATTATAGTATAGATAAAACATTAAAAAACTACAAACACACTATAATTTAAAACATTTCCATAACTAGGTATAATACGTTTTTTCGCCTTGGGAGCCAGTTATTTCTTCTGACAGGAACGCATCGGTAATGCCTTTGGTGTTGGTGTTACTGATGTTCAGGACGACGATGGCCCATTAGGGAACATACCAAAACTACGTGCCTCATTTAGGGGGGGAGGGGGGTCTTCAAAACACCACGATTGGTCACAGAGGGGAGGGGGGGGTTTAGGTTTTTGTCACGTAGTCAAGTCAAGTCGTGGCCTTCTCATATACTACGGATGGTCACGAAGGGGGGGGAGGGGGGTAAAAAGTTGGAAAAAATGGGTTACGTGGTTTTGGTATGTTCCCTTAGGTGGAAAGTCAGCTCGCTTGTCGGGTAGTTACATAAAAAGGAAAAATTATAATGAATGAATGAATTTATTTGCTGAAATATGCGTACATATAAGGTCAAAAATAGTACATTAAAATCCAGCACACTTTGCCCGTGGAACCGTATAAAATAAAATAAACCGGAATATTATAAACACTCAATTATTTCTACTAAACCTGACTAAGGTTTGTAAAAATACTTATATACAAGCACCACAGATCAATAAATAACCTTATTTATTGATCTGTGACAAACACAGTCTGAATACGAGGTACAGCGTTCGTTTCGTGCGTTATACTTACTGGTATCTATTTACGTTATATCTTTAACACTAATTAAACTGAGTGCGCTATTTACTATTCGTAAACAATTTTAATTACCAATTACTGATAACACAAATATTTTCTAATTTTCTATATGAGGCCGGATTTGTAATATGTGGAATGTTGAAAATCATTAGCCGGTGGCGGTGCTCCAGTTGCCTTAAGAAATACCTATATTGACATTGCTTAGTCACAATTTGATTTTAATGCTCACGAATACACACTTAATTATAAGGTATCTACTGTATAATATGATATGGCATAGTTGTGTCATGTAGGTACATGAAATGCCATTAAAAATGACATATAACATGTTCACAATTTGTTTATATTAATGCATATACATAATTTCACAAATAGTGGAAAGTATGTTCCGTGCACCACTCGCAACGAGGAAATCGGATTCTTGTTTTACTTTAACGACAACTACAAGTCAAATAGACGGACACTTATCTTTTTTATGAGAAAAAATAATTAATTACTATCGCATGATAATTAAAATTCTCTCAAAGCAGATTTCACATCGCACTGATTGCGAATGCTCGGCGCTCGGTCGTCGGGTTAAAGTACTTAGCTGAGGAAAAACTTGGATTACTATGAACGAATTTAAATTTGTTTTAAAACCGGGAACTTTTTGAAACTTAGTCTTCCTCCGTGAACTTCTAAAAGGGGATTTAATGGCCGCTGAAGTCTGATAGTCAGTAACAGTTTTGAGTTTAGTAAAATAAACAAGTACTTAATGTAGTCGCCGCGCTGACGCGATACTGGAGCCACGTCGCGTTTAGGGGTAAGAAAAAACATGTTTTTTTAATCTCCGACGAATTTCTTTTTTCTTGTAGTTTTGTGCCTTATTATCTAGGTATTCTAGGTAAATTAATAGATCCTCTATCTATCATTACATCATTTACTTGCCGTCTTGTAATTTGATTCCATCCAGATTTAGATAATCTGTAAAAATTAATCTTTTATTTCTATAAGGTTTCATTAGTTTGATTTGATTTGATGTTTTTGCCATTTGCAGTCTATAAGTTTTTGAAGCTTGGCAGCGCAGCGGGGGTGGGGGCGCAGGGGCGCGACGGGGAGTCCGTGAAACACTACCTCGCTTTGTAATCGTCGATCGGGGCGACTAGCGAGGCGAGGCGAGCGCCCTTTTCGTGGGAATCTGCTATTGACGACATCGTAGCATCGTGCCTCGAACATATTGCTCTCTTTGTACTACTTTTTGGTCTATTAACTGTTATTTTCTAGCAGATGTTTCCGTTACAGATACACTACAGTATTCCCCTAATGGCTGATAACAGTGTGAATAGAAATAGAAAGCCGAATGACGAGCATAAAAAAGATTTGTCATTGCTTAAGTAATAAATAACGTTCCAATAATTATACCATGATCAATTGAAATATGTCCACTAACCATGACTTATCTAAATTAAAGTCGTCTACAAGACTATCAATTCCGCAAGTTACAAGCCAACAAAGTGGGTGTCAGATCAGAATCTCGCGTAACGGTTGGACACGATTCGATCTCTCAGTTAGACCGAATTCGTTAATTTGAACCAAGTTGTTATCTGTTCCGTTGTCAGTCGATGCGCGCAAGCCCTCTCTGTGCTCGATCAACAGCACTCTATTAAAATCACACTTGATTAGATCTCGGCACGGTTTAATTGAACACTCCAGACTCCAGTCGCGGTATGCGCGCCTGGTACCCAGCCCGCCGAGCGCCGACCGAGCGAGAGCGCTCTACAAACCTTTTTCTTTTTGCGACGCCGCCGCGCCGTCTTTCGTCCGATTCCTCTTTGAAATTTTCTTTTGTCCTTTTTGTTGGAGTGGAGTTTTCATATCCTTGTGTTTTCCGGGTGGATTAATTTTAATTTCGATTCAAAGATCGCGGTCTTTTGTTTCCTTTTCTTTTGTACGGAGCGTACAGGCTACATTATTATTATGAGTGCCTAGTATTTTTGCGGAATTCGGACTTGTTAATTTTGACAATAAAAGTTATCACAATTTCGTTGGAATCATTGGAATACTATATGTTTAAAGTAGTTTTGTACTGTTTTGAAACGGAGCGTTTCATTGGCAGGAGGTACATGCGGGATGGATGGAATATTTATGGAGGGTCGCGGGATCACGGCGCGCCGCCCACTGCCAATTTACCGGGCCCCGGGTGCCCGGTACCTCTAGGGTTGTCAGGTCCTCTTAAATTTGGTCATTTTAACACCAATCTAAACGGAAAAAAACGTTTTACCTTCGTTCGCTTGAGAGTTTATTGACTCATTTAAAATATCTATTGAAATTCTAGCCCCTACAGACACCCTACAGTCTACAGGTTCAAATTTTGTAATTGACCGTCAAATTGCGAGCTAGCTGGGATAATTAATAGGAACACACGAATTTTTGTTTGTACAATATAAGTTTTATTTCAATACAAGAGGAGATGATAGCCCTAGAGATCAAATAGTCGGCACCAAGACGTGTTCCCAACTAAACGCTATGCTAATGTAATGGGGCTCCATTTAATCACGGCCCACGGCCAATTTCAAATTTTCAATGAGACGTTTGTAGCGACTTCATTGGAAGAGATTATTTTGCGAATGAAACCATTAAAACGTTTGAACCGTTACGTCAACATTTACTCATATCACGGTATTTGTTTAGCGCGGCACCTTTCGATCTTTATTTACGAAATATATCTTGTCTATCCGCTTAATAATGTCCACAATTAGTGATAGGTAGGTAGGTATTTTTAATAACTTCTTTTTTTTCTACTTTCAATTTTCGTTCTTACAATTTACAATATTCTACCCCTTGCGGCACTGATCAAAGTTATGCGAGAGCGAGACAAACAATTTAACTACTTTGATAGCAATCTCTTATTTACATAATTTTATCAGAATATGCAATGTATTAAGATAATCATTAGGATAATTAATTATATGCATTTTAAAACAGACGACCTAGGTATGTTAAAAAGTTATAACACGAGCTTTACAACACGATACAATTTTTTGAAGAACATGGCTGCAATCCAGAAAGGTACTTTTTTCTGTGACGAAAAATTGTTTGTCATCGTAACAATACAAATCGCCATCTAAACTATGCTAATGTTGTAACGACTAAACGAAAAACGAGTAAATCGAGTAAATGTAGATAAAATAAACCATTTACAACTGTTGACATGTTTAACACTTAATTTACGTCTGTTTCTCAAGCAGGTCTCGCTCCAAACCGGTATACGGGTATCAGACACAACCATGAGTATGTGCTTGTGTGTGTATGGTGGGACCGCTGTACGCCCGCGCCGGCCGAGGTGGTAGCCAGCTCGTAAATCACCTTACGCGCGGTAATGCGTAGATAAGAGCTCTCTCATTTGTTTTCTCATTTCCCCAGAGAAATTTCTCTGCGACGTCACCGCGTGACATAACGAGCAATTACCACGAAATCTTACAATTTCATAAGCTCGACCATCGCACTTTGTTCATCACAAAGGACCATATTTTCTCATTATCTTTCGTAAGTATAGCTTTTATGTTTGCTCTACAAAGCCGTGAATGGCTCCATAAATATCTTTCGCAGATGCACAGTTGTGACGGCTCCGTACAAAGTAATTTTGTAAGGCGTTTAAAATGTTTTTGACGTGAACGAAACGTTTATTAGATAATAGATACTTAGTTAATTGTTCGGCGCTCTCTCGCGCGATGTAATCATTCAAAAGCCACAGTACGCTAATTGTTTCAGTTTAATACACGATAGGGAGTAGCAGAAGCGGCGGAGGCCTGGGCATGCCATCTTTCTTGATTAAGGCCAATTACATCGTTCACGCGATCACACTGGCTCGCAAGTCGCAATTCGCCGGAGCGCAGCTAGCCTGCCACACTGCCATTTGGAGTGAGGCGTCTTTTGCCGCGACATGCCATTCCCTTTCCGAGACCGGTAATGGTTTAAATGGAATCCGTTTGGGGAATCGTTGTAGGAACTAATCAACATGTTTGCAATGCAGTCATCGCTTTAACTATTCGTAGCTTGAGGAGTTTCTACTGAGTCCTTAGTATTAGAAAGAGGTCTATCGTCGACTTCAAACAGGATTGTAGTGTATTTGTATTTTATTCATAACAGACTCATGGTTTTATCTGGCCTCTTAGACCAAGGGGAATATGTAATGTGAATTAAAAAAAAGCCTGACGTCAGAAGCACATTACAAAAAAGTTCATTACTTACCTAAACATCCACTTTGTTCGCATCGTCATAGGATGTCAAAGAGAAAATGAATGTTACCTTTATCTGATTCGATATCTGCCCTACCGACTGAGATTATCGTTGTCTTTTATCGTAAGAGATGTTCTTGAAATGCGATGAGTCATTTCTTGAGAGTTTATTTAAAACATTGATAATGCAAGCCGTGGCCCCTGACACGATCGGCTGTTCGTATCGATGAACAGTGTCGGGCGCGCGCACGGCTAGGGCTTAGATTTAAGATAAAACGCCCTGAACGCCCACTTATCGCATACAATCCTATGTGAAAGTTTGTGAAGATTTTTGGATGTTTGTTTCTCAACCTCGTCACAACGACTTAACCGATTTGGCTGATAGCTATGAATACTTAAGATTTAAGAATGGCTTTTATATTTCCAAAAATTTATTCAGGCAACTGTAAATAAATGAGACCACGTACTGTAGACGACTTAATCTTTTTTAAATTCCTGTATGCTGAGATTGTGTTGAATTTTCATTGTTATATCCGATTAATTCTACCAGACTCCTCTGGGCTATCTCGATAAAAATTCCGATTGATCGACAAATCAATCGAATATTATGATCGGTAGTACTAGGGTATCATGAGCGCGCAGGGCTTGTACGAAGCCACGAAGGTCGGCGACGGAACCAGTTTGGTGGGACGCCGCAAGGTGCCGGCGCGGCGCGGAGGGCAGGTTAAGTTCACTGTATTAGCATCATCGCCCGCCCTTTCATGTCTGCTTATCGGCGGGCTAGGCGATTTAAACGAGCCTATTCAATTGTACCGTGAAGGCCTGAGGCGCTGCTCGCCCAGTAAACACGATAGCTCGCACAAGGCGTCGATGTCATTAGCCAGCCACGAAACTTGCATGCCACATCACTTCATCCTGTAATTAAACGATTTGCTTTTAACGTTCACTAATCTATTCTACTTTTTTATGTGTCTGCACTCAATTGCAATTTAAAACTTGTTTACTCGTTAATTATTTTTTCTTGTTGTTATTTATTAGCTTACAAACTTTTATCAGTTATCATCTTGTTAATTTAATTGCAAAACATATTTAGGTAATGGAATTGGATAACACTTTCGCTGTGACCACGATTCACGCAACTAAGAGGAAATGAAACATCGAAAAACCTCCCTATTAAAAGAAACAATTGAATCGATGCTAATGATACTTTTAATGACTTATTGATGAATGCTTGGTAATATGGAAATAATTAGTGCCTGTGTCTGTGTACATACACACGCAATATAGGGTTCCGAAGTAGTAAGTTTATCGACTATTACTTATTAACTATGCTAACATAGCCGTGATAGTTTTTCTTATAAATTAATCATATAAACTCTTTTTGAGAGTTTTTCATTCATCCAACTCCAATCGTTTAGCCAGCAGGGAGGAGGGACACATAAACAAATATGGTGGCTGCATTGAAGTATTATTACTAGCGTATAGAACAGACACCGCAAACACCATGTATGTCCCAATGCATTGGCGCCACGTGGCTTCAATCTTCAATGGATTCGTTCGATTTCGAAAGGAGAACCGGGGGTCAATTTTGAAAATCGAACCTCCCGGCGGGACACACATTTTGTTCGAGATGTCTGTTCTATGACATTATACTTCAATGGGTGACTGTGAGATGCTATTGTTCTTATTGTTGAAGTATCAAAAAATAAAAATAAATCGAATAATGCTATATGGGTATCAAATTAAAGAGCTCACCATAAGGATTTCAAAAAGCTATATCATGACAGCTTTTTTAATGGCAGGCAGGTTTTTTTCTTAATTTTTAAATTTTTACTAGTTTTACTAATTTCTGTGTACCTACCTACAGATATTAAAATTATAGCCAACAAATCGTCATGATTTCCCTCCAAAAGCTCGCAAACCGCTTTCGAATCCACTAAACCAGTTTGAAATTCACTCGAGCTGATTTTTTAGCAAAATGCTTTGAAAGCAAGCCACCGTCCATCCCTCTGAGTGCACCTAAATGTTTAAGTCTTCCCCGGGATAGAATTTAAAACAGATGTTGCAACAAGTTTAGAAATGCCACACTTTAGCTTAGCTTTATAAATGTTTTAGATAGGAACAGTTTAAAAGACACTGTAAATTGGTGGTAGAAACTTATGGTTCGTCTACCTTCACTGCATCTATTAACTAGGTAAATGCCATATCGTTTGTTATTATTTAGCAATTTAACAAAATAATTTTGTTTTTCATTGTACGACTATGAAACAAACTTATTTTTGTGCGTTTAAAATGAACCCCGATATGAATTGTTAGTTCTTTATGAAATAACGAAGTTTTTTTTATTGAAATAGCCGGCAAATGAGCTGACGATCCACCTGATGGTAAGTGGCTATCATCGCCCATGGACATCAGCAACACCAAAGGCATCACTGATATGTTGCCGGCCAAGAAAGAGAGAAGAAAAAGAAAGAAAGAACTGGCTCTCAAGCCCTCAGCCGGAACACGATGAGTCGAATTTTTTTACCGCATTCATTTAGGTATTCTGTAATAATTTCATAAATGAAATTTCAAAATCTCTTTTTTGGTTTGGTAAAATGTATTATACATCATTGTAATAACGTCCCATGCTACGTACTTATAAGCTGAAGTATTTTTTTGCTGTTCATTTAAATAACTTGTTCGTGCATTATGTCTCTAAAAATTAAAACATGTTATCGACGTTTGAAAGGAAAAATTGACTAAGCGACATTGAGCTAATTTTACAGGAGAGTTTAAAGTTGAATTTTTAGAAAAGTTGTGGTATATGCCACATATAGATGATAAAATAAGGATTCCACAACAGTAAGAATAACGTCGGTAGGAGGATTACAAAAAAATATATGATTTGTTTCTAAAAATTCCAACTTCCTGTAAAGTTAGCTCAATGTCGCTTAGTCAATTTTTCCTTTCAAGCGTCGATATAAATTTACACCGACTACTAGGTAATAGTCAGATATTCAATTCAGCTATCAACAATTATTTTTGAATCTCCTTCAGGCTTGCAAAACTTTTTCTAACAGGCATTTTAGAAACAATTTATTTATTACTTTGACAGTAACATTATCTTTGATTCAATGTATTCAAATAAATCGAACACCAAAAATCTAAATGTTCAAATAACCCGTCTGCTAAAGTTTTGAGTTGAGCACATTCTCGCTGTACTAAATACTGATGAATTCCGGTGTGAATGAGTTTTGGTGTTCAGGGCTCGCGGCTCGCGGCTCGCGGCTATACAACTTTAAATGAATGTTCTTTTACCCGAGGTTATCTCGATGCTCGATATCACCGACTCACTGACATAACTCGTACGTAATTCATTCTTCGTTTTACAGTTTTGTTCAACAATTACTTCAAGTTAGCATGCAAAGGACGGTTCTTAGGTACGGACTACTTATACAAGTATGGTTTGATGTTACACAATCTTTGACTTTAGGGTAAAGTGCTTGATATTTCAATAGATGGTTTCAAAGTCTTACAACTCATTTTATATCGGACTATCAAAGCATTTCTGAATACATAATATATTTTTTAATGTGAATAGCAGACCTGAAATGGTCAATGGTCATCATCACCAATAAGGCCATTAAAATTTGTGGTTACATACACTGAGCGCCACAGAAACACCAAAGGCATTATTGAAGCGTGGCCTGCATTGTTACGAATGGTCAGTTTTACGCAGCAATTTCACTATCTGCCTTTATTCGATTGTCGGAGAGGACAGATTTATGTGATAGGTAAATATGTGTTCTCGGGTTGTTATTTGTATTTATCTATCTACATCGCTCGTATCTCATGGAATCCTGGTGTCTTTTTAGTATTAAATCCCAGAATAAATAACATTAAATATTTTATGAAAACACCCATCCGGCGTGGGATTGGGATTAGTCACCCACGAGCACCATTAACAAGAGCACCCATTTGAATTCAGTTTAATCGAATCCAGCATGTAGCCTCAAAAGACGTTTCGTTTTTCCGATTCATTTGCTGCCAAAAAGATGGGAAAAGGTAGTGTCTTGTAATGGGCAATACTTTGACTGAAGTATGTTTTATATATTACTGTGGATAAAGCGTTTAATTTCCCAAAAAAATAGCGAGAACTTATTCAATATAGTAGCTAATAAATTAATATTCTTTAAACCGAAATAAGGTGAGTAAAGTAATGTGATTGAATATT
The DNA here is from genome assembly GCA_963932265.1 of Thymelicus lineola. Lineage (NCBI taxonomy): Eukaryota > Metazoa > Arthropoda > Insecta > Lepidoptera > Hesperiidae > Thymelicus > Thymelicus lineola. Next base: position 10,865,849 of record OZ010700.1, on the reverse strand, counting down.
AAAAAAATATAATAAACTAAATATATCAAATATACTTTTAATTTCATTTATAAATGAAATCTATCCACGATTTTCTAAAAGTCGCGTGGGTAGTATGCACATCGTGAAAGAATGATCAGATTCATATTTTATTCATGTTTTCCATTCGGCACAAAAAGTACGTATTTTATTTTCACAGTTCTATAAACAATAACAGTTTTATAAAACAGAATGACATTTCTCTTTTAAAACTTGGAAAGAATTTTTATTCCGAGCGATTTACAATATTGTGCTTGGAATAAAACGAGCGCCATTGATTTATTTTTTAACTCAACCGAAATATTCGTACAAAAATTAATTACATATTATTAGGAATGAGTATTATAATTTCATTGGTTTAACTGCAGAAAATTATTTCTCTTCATATTTTGTTCGAGACAGCTAACATTTTATTTGCAAAAAGTTATTACCTACCTATAGTTTATCTTCAGTAACATTTTTTAGACGGTTATGTATTTTGTTCTAAGTTTAAATTAGAAGAAATTTCAACCTAAAATAAGAATGAGTCACACATTCTAAACATCACATAAGTAGATCTATACCCGTCATTTGTTTTTAAATCACACACAAAAAAATTAAATGTGTTATAATGTGTATAATACTTATAATTCCCCTGTTCTAAATTACGATCATTTTAGCTTTATCGAATTAGGACGAAACTTCTGTTGTGTAACTAAGACCTTGACGAAATTTAATTAAATTGTAACAGTACGTATTGAAACTTATTAGTCAGTTATTTAATAAGAGTACGCGTTTCGCATTGGTAATTCGTTTCGATGCAAACCACACCTGCGCAAAGCTATTTGATACGATACGTATCTAATTCATTTAACACTTTTGCGCGCAAATAACGCAGTGCGTCGTGCACGCAAAAACAGTTTGCGCGGGGGCGAAGTTATCTCAGCTCGCCATCTTTTGTATCTGTGCTTGTAATCTGTTTCTTGGCTGCGACAAATTTACCGTTGCGCTGTCAAATTTCTGATATATTTTTATCATTACGCATTTAAAAACACAAATTGCTATGCAAGCAACATTTCAACACTTTCTTGCTACTTATAAAAGTTTTAAGTTTTTATACTTAATACAAGTTATACAGAGTAGCCAAAACTCAAAGAAAATGTTGCTGAATCTTTCCAAACGACATTATCTCGCATGAACTATTTTTGAGAATGTTTTCACTTGTCCAACTCCAACGTCTCCAACCGTATAGCCGACACTTGACTTTAGGGGGACACTTGACTCTAACCAAAATTAGCACTGTAGTTCAAGACTTCCAAACTCGTAGTAATTACGAATAATTGCAATTAATTTAATTCATACACAATTGCATAGAAAAATGTAAAACTGTGTAGGGTCCCTAATTGATAGGTGATTAAAAAGAGGTAATTGAAAAGTTATTCAACAATAAATTCTTTACATTGTATATTATTACGTTGAAACAATATCGCAGATCGCAGGATAGATTAACTAGATATGAAAATAAAAATACATTCAATTAATCTTATCATCTATGTATAATAGGCAAATTGTAAAACGATCAAAAAAGCCGTATTCCATCAAGTGTAAAGAATCAAAACAAATTAAATTAATCTGTTCGATAAGCTGAAATAATAGGTGTCGAACTGTCGATTTAACTGGTTGCACAGATAAGTCTGCTATCTGTTACCTAGTAGTAGTTATTCTCAATACGGTGCATGTAATTGATCCTTTTATTTCTAGGATTGAACATATTATAGTTTAACTCGTGTGATAAACTTTTCTTAAGAATTTAATAGGAGAATTATGTAGTCTTCTTTTTTGTCTCGTGTTCTTATTACTGAGGTACTAAACCGCGGGCACTTCAATTTTCAAACAGTGTTATATGTCCTATGTGTAATATATCGACGCTTGAAAGGAAAAATTGACTAAGCGACATTGAGCTAACTTTACAGGAGAGAGCAGTTTAAAGTTGAATTTTTAGAAAAGTTTTTGTATATGATACATATTTCACAATATAGATGATATAATCTAACATTTTAACAAAAAAATAACCGACTTCAAATGAAGTACATTGTACTTTTGACATAGATGCCATTGTCAGATCTCGCTCAAATTGATGTGGGACTACACGATAAACACGAGCTTTCGATTAAAAAAAGAATCATCGAAATCGGTTGGCGCGATATTGAGTTATTCCTCCATTTATCGCGCACATACTTAATGCAAATTTAAGACATATGATTTTGACATGGATGCCATTGTCAGATCTCGTTCAAATTTATGTGGGACCACACGACAAGCACCAGCTTTCTATTTAAAAAAGAATCATCCAAATCTGTTCACCCAGTCCAAAGTTCTGAGGTAACAAACATAAAAAAATACAGTCGAATTGAGAACCTCCTCCTTTTTTTGAAGTCGGTTAAAAATAATCATTCCAAAACAGTAAGAATAACGTCGGTAGGAGGATTACAAAAAATATATGTTTTTCTTTCAAAAACCAACTTTAAACTGCTCTCATGTAAAGTTAGCTCAATGTCGCTTAGTCGATTTTTCCTTTCAAGCGTCGATATGTATAATACAGATGGTAATTTGAAATAATGACACAAGTCATTAAATCCACTCATTTTACAAACCTAAACAATAAAAAATGTTCTAAATTAAGCTTCATAAAGTGCCTAACAAGTACGTAGCGGGATGGCTTAGCACTCCTAGCACTATCTTCAACATTTTTATTACCAAACGTATCAAACAACACAAGTAACACAACACAACACGAACACAATGCGAGCTAAGTGTATGACCGGATCAAATTGGAATAAATCCAAGCTCATTTTCTCATTCAATCATGAGTCCGTGTTTTGTAAAGCCAGCGGATGATGTAAATGGCCTTTGTGGCCGAAATTTGTGAGCGCATGCCCTGTATATTGTGTTCGAGCCTAATAACGGTCTCTCATCCCGTCCTGTGTCAAGTAATAACGAGATTCTATTCTTATTGCCTATGTTCGCCGGCTAATAACAACTTAGTTTAGCTAACAATAACAACGCGCGATTTTACTTAAACTTTAAGTACCACAATATTCTCTTTGCCAGTTTACTATCATTGTATTAACTATAACTATTAGGTTCTCGGTAATCATCAAACTTTTGTTTGGAAGTATTGTTTCAAACACTTAAGTAAATGTTTGTAGGTATTCAATGATTCCGTTTGAAGTTAATAAAAACATTAAGAACACATGAAGTACCTCACAAATTGGCTCCAACCCCGTCACCTGAACGATATTCGCTATTCTCTTTGTTTAATTTGCGGGATAACCGTCGAAATCTGGAAGCACGAGGGTAGCTACGGTTTCCATAACAACACGCGCCTGGTGGTCGCCCCCTCCCCGCGCCTCCCCCTCCCCCTGCCTCGCCCGACGCTGTATCGATCCTAGCGTCCCGCGCCCCTCCACTCCAAATCAAATTACAGGAGCTGAGCTGAGCATACTCGCACTCACCGCTCACTGCCGCTCAGCGCCCTCTGTTGGCAACGGTCTCACTTCTCGACTCCATCCACTTTGTATTGTCGTAATAGTATTTTAATTCCATTGGCGCGCTTTTGTCTGGAGCCCTCATTTTTGACTTGTTTGCAAATTAGTTACACCGCTAGCGACTATTTGATTAACTCATGGCGAATATAACGTAATTAATGACTGCAACTGTTAACAGTTTAAAGGTTTACGGTAATTTAAATTTATTCGCAGGTAACTTTACTTCTTAATACCTAGCTGTATTGGATTATGGTGTAAAATAAAAGATGACTTGGATAAACACTGATTATATTTTGGGCTTTGACACAGACAGTATTACAATTTACAGCGTAGCAAGCAGTCGACGACATATTAATTGTAACCGGATATACCATAGAACGGATGGATCATAGAACGAGGCACAGACTACATATACAGACTACTATACAGACTATATATATTCATAACATCCCCCTTATTAAATAGCTTAGGACTCAACAACATTATATTTAAACTTACATATACAATTTTACCGTTTTACTTATACAATGTTAATATTTTACTTATTTTAAATTTTATTTAATACTATTACTTTTACAATTTTAATATTTTATGCCTTATTTTGTTTCAATTATATTAGGACTACTTTTACAAACTTGATTTTTAATAATTTAATTTAATGTTTACTCACAAAGACAGAAGTTTAACTTTTATGACATACTAGAGACATATTAGGACTAAATTATCACTATCTTAACAATAATGCAACTAGTCAGTCTATCACAATCAAAAGAGACAATTATCTAATTTAGACATTATATAAATTAGAAATATAATTTTCTAGTAGGTTTAATAATCCTTCCAGACCTTGTACATTTAGAACCATGAGCAACAGGTTTTAACATATGCTGCTGTTGTTGTTCACTAGGTGATGCCTTAATACACTTAGGACTAGGTGACAATGTAGGAATAGAAGCAGTATCTAAATCTGAACTATGTGAAGGTGACATAATATTTAAGTTAGGTTTTTTACTACTTGTAGGTGAAGGAGACAATTTTTTACTACTTGTAGGTGTAGGAGATATGTGTGAGGACACCTTAGGAATTTCCATAATATGCTGCCTATTTCTCCTGCCTATAAAACCATCAGAACCTTCTACTATATAAGACCTAGGTTGATTACATATTGACTGAATTTTACCCGGCAACCAGTGACCATCTGGTATCTTTTTAAAGTATACATTCTCTCGTTCTTGCAATTTTGACAAAGACTTTGTATTTTTATCATAATATTTTTTCATTTTCTTTATATTACTTTCCTTAGTTCTCTTAAAATCTTGAAATTTTACAACTTTAGGCTTTAAATTATTTATAACAGATGGTAACTGTGTTCTCAATGAACGCGACATTAATAGTTGTGCAGGTGAAGGTAAATTATCTCTAGGAGTATTACGGTATTGTAACATTGCAAGGTAAGGATCTGTTCCTGATTCATCACACTTAGTAAGTATGCGTTTACATGTCTTGACTGCTGACTCTGCCAAACCATTTGAACGTGGTAAGTATGGACTAGAGGTGTTGTGTTGAATACCCCATTCAAAAATAAAGTTTTTAAATTCTACTGAAGAAAAAGGTGGACCATTGTCAGAAATTAATTCTACAGGTATGCCATGACGACTAAAAATTGATTTTAAGGCTATTATTACACATTTGGCACTAGTACTTGAGACTAACATTATTTCAATGAAATTTGAGTAATAATCTATTAAGATAATATATTTTTTATTTTTAAAATCCATGAAATCAACTCCAACTTTTTCCCATGGTAACAATGGTATATCATGAGGTTGAAGTGGTTCAGGTGAATTTGCATTTTTATGCCTAAGACAAACATGACATGACTCTACAGTATTTTTAATATCTGATGACATAAATGGCCAAAAAACATGCCCTCTTGCAAATGATTTTGATCTCTCAATGCCCAAATGACTACTATGTATGATTTTCAAAATATCTGGTCTAATCTTTTTTGGAATTACTATACTATTACTTCTAAATAATAAACCTTCTTCTGTGTGTATATCGAACCTATATTGCCAAAACTCTTTTATTTCATTAGGTACTAATTTTTTACTAGCCGGCCAACCTTCTTTACAAAATTTTTTCAACAACTGCATACTTTCATCACATTGAGTAGCATTTTTCAACCACTCAAGACGTTCAGGTGAGACTGGTAAAGACTTCATTAACAAATTTACATGGACTACTAACTCATCATCTAGCTCATCAGAACTACTTTCAGACAATGCTGCTCTAGATAAGGTATCAGCAATATACATTTGCGATCCTTTTTTATATATTACATTTAAACTGTATGACTGAATTTTCAACATCATTCTTTGCAGACGTGTAGGGACTTCGACTAATGATTTTTTGAAAAGTGTAATTAATGGACTATGATCTGTTTCTACAGTAATTAATTGACCATAAATAAACTGATGAAACCGTATACATGCAAATACGATAGCATAAAGCTCTTTCTCAATTTGTGCCATTCTTTGCTGTGTACTGGTTAATGTTTTAGAAGCATAATAGACTGGGTGACCATTCTGTATTAGAACAGCTCCTACAGCAGTACTACTAGCATCAACTTGAAGAACAATTTTTTCATTAACATTGAAATGAGCTAATACTGGGACTTGGCAAATTAATTGCTTTAAATGACAAAATACCTTTTCATGACTGGAATTCCATTGCCATTCAGCAGACTTTTTTAACAAATTACGTAAACATTGAGTTTCCTCTGCCATGTTTTTAATAAAACTACTTAAATAATTCAACATTCCTAAAAATCTTTGTAGATCCTTCAGACATGTTGGTGACGGCATATCTTTTATAGCTTTAATTTTATCAGGATCAGCTGTTACACCAGCAGCTGAAAAAATATGCCCTAGATACTTGATATGTTCGTTAGCAAATGAACATTTTTCACGGTTAAATTTGACATTAAACTTTTTGGCTCTTTGAAAGACCAAGTTAAGACGGTTATTATGTTCTTGTAGTGTTTTTCCACTCACAAGTATATCATCACTATAGACAGCTACTCCAGGGATATCAGCAAACATTTCAGTCATGACACGGTTAAAATATTCAGGCGCACATGAAATACCATATGGCAATCTTAAAAAACGATATCTACCAAAGGGACTATTAAAGGTTGTCAAAAATGAACTTTCCTTATCTAAACGACACATCCAGAAGCCACTGCTAGCATCAAGGGTGGAGTAGTACTTAGCTCCAGCCACCTTGGCTCGTACCATGTCAACGGTAGGAATTGGATAATGTGACCTTTTAATTGCCTTATTTAAGTTACGCGGATCTAGACATATTCTTAACTGACCATTCTTCTTTTGTACAATAATAAGAGAACTTACCCATGCAGTAGGTTCCGTTACTTTGGTTATGACATCTAGTTTTTCCATATTATGAAGTTCTTGCTTAAGTTTATCATATAATGCAAATGGAATTTTTCTTGGAGCATCGACTTTTGGTAAAACATCTGAACTTGTGCTTATATGACACTCACCAGGAAGACATCCCAAACCGGTAAAAACAGAATTATTAAGTTTTAAAATCTCATTCAATTTTGATTGTGACTGACTCGACATATCTTTACATAATGTTGACTTATTTAACATGTTAGACATTAACTGATTGACTTGACTATCATAATTACAGACATCATGACTATTGTGACTTAATATGTTTTGACTTGGTATCCCATTACTTGACAAGACTTGACTATGACATTTTTGACTTTCACTATCATAAGACATTGATAGGTTATGACCAGAACTTTGACTATTTTCTGTATAAAAAACTCTTTTAATTAGACCCAGATCAGAACAAGTGACTCTTCCAAGTACTGTTGGAGAATTTACATCTGCTATAATAAAATTAATTAATGTAGACTGTTGACTTTGATTTACACTTAATTGACATTTTAAATTTATTTGACCCAATATTTTTAAATTATTGCCTGTATATGACTTAATTTTGACATCAGTTGATAACAATGGGCTTGAAATATGTAATGAATTGTATTCATGACTTGACATTATATTGACATCACTACCAGTATCAATAATACACTGTATTTGACAATTATTAATTAACAGGGTTATAGACCACTCATTGTTACGAGAGTAATTGTTACATTGTAAATGACCAACAAAAAGATTATTATTATTAGTTGACTGTTCTGAAGTAACTGAATTATTACTACTGTTAGTAAAAGACTGAGTATACCTGACTGACTTTGTTCTGCAACAGACCTCATAATGCCCGACTCGATGACATTTCCTGCATTTTGCTGCGACAGCTGGACATTTAAAACGATGGATCTGTGCACATCTGGTACACCTTTCTGTTGACCCTTGACTGACTTTATGACTTGTATGGGAAGACTTCGACCTGGACCTGGACCTGGTGACTCGACTGTGTTTATTGAACATGACTGTAGAGAATTCTTGTTGTATTTCATCAACCTGTTTTTTAGATAATAACATAGCCTTTGCCATTTCTAACGCTTTATCTAAGTCCTGACTGTCCTCCATTAGTAATCTTTCTCTGATGTAGTTGTACTTATTATGCATGTTACAGATGAACATCACTTTTATTAGCCTGTCCTTTAGTTTTCCAAGATCACATGACTGCGCTTTAAGTTTTAGAGTACATGCAAAGTCTTCAAGGGACTCTGTATCCGCTTGTTTGTACGTGAAAAAGTTGTGACAGTTAAATGTTATGTTATCCTTCGGGACGAAATACGCTTTAAACAGTTTAATCAAGTCCTCGTACTTAACTTCTTCGTCGTTGACGCCAAATGAGTTGAAAATTTCAATACCTTTTTCGCCGATGAGATGTAAAAATATTGCGACTTTGCGACTATCGCTTTCTTTGTCCAGATTTGAAGCTCGGATGTATATTTTGAATCCTTGGTACCATTTATTCCACTCGTGCGCAAGATTACCAGGCGACATGTTCATCGGTGGCGGTCCATTGCCAGCCATATTGACGCGTTTCGTTTTCGTGATTTCTTGTGATTCCCACATAATTTGCTTGCTTTGACTTTTTAACTTTCACTTCTGACACCATGTATTGGATTATGGTGTAAAATAAAAGATGACTTGGATAAACACTGATTATATTTTGGGCTTTGACACAGACAGTATTACAATTTACAGCGTAGCAAGCAGTCGACGACATATTAATTGTAACCGGATATACCATAGAACGGATGGATCATAGAACGAGGCACAGACTACATATACAGACTACTATACAGACTATATATATTCATAACACTAGCGAAATATGAAGTTCATTTCATACTGTATACTTACGTAATATTTATAACAGTGCATTTGCAATAGAGGTTAAATACCTAATCAGACATTTGCTACGATAATTATGTATTTACGGAATTACTTATGTAATGTAATGTACCTACCTATAAATTATAGGCAGAATAAAACGCTTAATTTTACATTTCTAGCAAAATATGAATGAACGTAAAGTAAAGAAAGTTAAAAGTGAGGACAAGCTTGCCAATTGGAGATTTACGCGCTCAAACTTCTGAACCGACGCGATGTCGGTCTGACCTAGAAAGAACTTCATAGCGATATGGCTGGATCGCTGCATGAGCAATGATGCTTTTCGTATACTGGAAAGCTTAAGATCGTCTTAATGTCAGAAGCGCCTATCTTTATTCGAAATATAGAACCTAAAAGCAAAAACAGCGTTACAGAGCGATTTGATATCATGAATTGGTTGGCACTCGGCATATTCTATAAATTCTTGCAATCTGGCCTGTCTTGTCACGATATGACATCTCGTTTGCGTCGCCAGCCAAATAAATTAGATCTATTACTCATTGGAAAGCGTGTCATAATAATGTTCTGTTGAAATCACGGTGATTGATTCGCGACGTGGAATGCGCGACAGTAAAACACCGTGTGCGTTTCGGTTTGTTTTAGGTAAGTACATCGTCGGCGATAAAATCGATTATAGCATCGAATCTCGAACCGAGGGGACCGCAACCGCTCGGGGACATTTTAATGAGGCAATGCAAGTAGTCGAACAGAAGGCGAGCTTTGGCTCCCCCAAATAATGAAGTGTCGAAAGATAGATAATTCATCAAAAACGTCTGAGTTTGTCGACTCATTTATATTACTATTAGCTGTATTTTATCGAACATTAAATTTAACAAGCACAACAATATGGGATCGAAAATCGTGCTCCGCCGCCAGCGGATCATTTCCCGATTTATAACGTTACGATCCGGCATCCGGCATCCGATCCGGAATCCGCACTCTCAAAGCTCCCAATAACAGTGTCGCGTAATGTCGTGATATATATTTTGTGGTACACGGCGAATTTGTCGCTAAATGATGTTGCGTGTTCTATGATTGCGATGAGCATGTTTCTGGATCGCTGCCAACGATGTTTAGACACGTCCGCGAACGAGTTTCAAGATTATCTTTTCAGTGGTCTCGCGGTGATTCATATCGTTTATTGACTGAGTCGTTCCGTGTTGTCCCAATAAAACGAATGGAGCGATAATTCAAAGTTACGTCGGCTTTTAAGTGCCACGAAAGCTGGAGATTGCACAGAAAAACTTCTGCCGCTTAATTTGGTCATGCGAGTACGCTAAATCAGAGTTATAAGTGAGGTTGGATTTCCGCCAAATGTTACTTTGTTTCCAACTCGCTGGATAATGGATAGTCGTATCCGTATCGGCCAAATCGAAATAGATTTCCTCGTTGTTGTAGTGAATAGGATGTTTGTGAGACCCTTGATTAATTAATTAGAACAAAAGCCATCAGTATGGGCGCAAGAACACGTGTAGCGAGTGTCGAGAATTCGAGATTAGCCGCGCGATATCGAGTGACCTATGAGGGTCGTGACTTGCGGGGCGAATCGGCCGACTCGATCGACCACATATACCCATTACCTACATAGTACATACATACATACCCACATTATTCAACCGACTTAATAGAGATAGCCGAATAGATTAACAAAAGACATTACGTTGAACGACATCGATAATCAAATGCTTTCCTACTTTGAATTCAATATCGTTGAAACTCTAGGTTTCCTCAGTGAAAGTGCTTACCTAACCGTTACTTCGTTCTTTACATTTTGTTAAACATTGAGGTGGATACAACTTTCTTTGTACCTTCTTTATTATAATTTACTAGGCCGGCTAAAAATACAACTGGAATAATTAAAAACGGAGAAGTGCGTGTCCTGTCACGCGCAATGTAGGGTTCCGAAGTAGTATAAACTTATCGAATAATACTTACTAACTACTTATGCTAATATAGCCGTAATAGTTTTCCTTGTAAATTCATTATACAGTATAACCTATTTTTGAAAAAAAATTTAACTCCAACCATCAAGCCGGCAGGCGGACAGGACACTTGACTCTAACCAAAATTAGCAATTCAAAGCCACATATTTCGCAAACGCACCCCTAAATTCAAAAATGGGTTTAAAAAACCCATAATTTAATATATATTTTGAAAGACCTTTTCAACTATACCCCACACTTAGCACACAGAGCACGATTTAAAGTTTATATTTGAATTCTCATACTTTGGTTGAGTGGGAGCGGTGTCGTTTAGATGGGCTACGACCTTAAGGGTCTCAGAGCTATGCCTCGGACAGACGGACGCCGGACGGACGGATATGACGAACTATAAAGGTTCCGATTTTACTTCGAAACACTAAAAACTAACTTTAGAAACATCAAAGTAAAGTAAACGTAAAATAATAACTCTATAAAGATTGTATAATTATGACATTTATTTCTAGTCATTCCAATTGATTATGTGAACCGATGAGCAATCATGTAATTCGTTGTACATTTCAACATCACTAGCACTGAACTGATGTTGAAGTGCTAATATACACGTGACGTCACGGACGCACGTACGGTCGCTAGCTAGCCGAGAGCCGATAGCCGCGACCGCTCGTACGAAACTCCGTAGCCACTTCGTGCGAACACAAATTGCTTTTGTTCGTAATTCGTATCGAACGTGCGATACAAGAACGGCCTGTAGCAATTATTTCCTCCTTTGTGGCTGACGTCTGACGGACGTACAATAAGCGTCTTCACTTAGATAATTACTATGCTTTTACTTCTCAACGCGGATTGACGTCGTATTAAGCAAAAGCTTTGCTAGCCATTCAACAAAGTTTGTTGTAGTAATCAAATTCGCTTAGAACTTGTTAGTTACAATTACAACACCTCTAACGTAGACAAGCGCCGCGAATTATAATGTCAGCGTTTGTATTAGCAGAATGAATAACTAGCTAAATAGTTGAATGTCTGCATAAATCATACAGATATTGCGTTTTGTTTGTAGTGGAATAATATTTTATATTTGTGTCATTATAAACACTATTACACTGTATTATTTGAATGATGAGTTTAAATTTTTGTTATCGGTCTGGGTGTGAGTGTTCTTGTCTCTGTGTGTTGTCCATAGCACCTTCCGAAAAGCCAAAAAATGACGTGCATAAGTGTATCAATGATACCTATATGAATAAAATATTTTGACTTTGACTTTGACTTTAGCACCCACGACACAGGGAATCCTAGTGTGGGACTATAAGTGTGAAGTGTTATTAATTTATTCAATTTAATTAATTTATTTTATTTTACTCAGGTATTGTTTAAGTAAATATAAGATAATATGAATCTGTTTTCATTTTGTTTGAGCCTTAGAGTAATTATTATTAGGTTAGCGTGAATACGTACTATACGTACGTATAGTGTAACTTTATAAAAAAGTGCTTGATTGATTGATTACATTTATGTTGACAATTTAAACGATAAAAAATATCTCATATCGCTACCGGAATTTGGCCCTCAACATGATTATTATGATAAAATAAAACATACAGTTATTACCTACCTACATACTGACAAACCATATTACTTAACTCTAAACTTGATGTATGTTAATCAATGATTAATTATGCAAAAGAATTGGTTTGATAGTTTAGTAGTTTGACAGCGCTTTTAAAGAAATTAAATCAGACAATATCTATTTATCAAATTAAAAACAATACCTAATTATGATTTTGAGGAGAATAGTTTATTAGAGAATTACTAGATAAAGCTTTCAGAAATCGAAAATCTTATTCTACTCACATAAAAATAACTCAATTGATAACTCATATATCAAAATAATTATTAAGTTCATTTAGTTGTGTTTTTCTTAATTTTTGTAATGGAGACCTGATCTTCATCTTTAGTATATTTGAGAGCATCATGATAAAAACAAAAAAAAATGTTTCTTCTCAGAGATAAAAAGAACATACATGTGCGAGTTTTTTTTGTCATTATCCGGGCGCCGCCATCGCATCTATTAAATTGGTACTAGGCGAGCATAGAACTAAAGAGAACGATTTGGCTTAATAATGTCGTTTGTATTATACGGAGTCAGTACGCGTGGGTGCTCTTGAATACTTACTCTTGATATTCATACAAGCTCGCTTATCAGGCGATCTCTCGGGGCATCGGTTCAAGATTTTTTGCTTGTTACCTAAGCCCATATGAAGTCTTGTATAACTATAATTGAACTTGTGACATTTGGTTTAATGTAAACATAGGAGACATTCATGATTGTGCCTTTTTACGGACTTCCTTTAAGCAACACGTTTATTTCATTGACTCTAACAATAAGCATTATGTGTCATTATTTTTAAAAGCTTCATTTATTTGACCTTTACATGTAACAACGCTGTCGTCATGTTTGATTTATTGTATGGACATAATTATGTAAGTGTATGTGGGTATATTATTTATTGCGATTACAATGTACTAGTGTCACGTTTCTTCATATCTACTTGCAAGTTTTATAACTAGTCATCTAGTTATCATTACTTACTTAATAGGTATACTTAGCTGAATTAATAACATTTATTATTTATTTATTTATTTACATGTTTATGTCACCTCTTAAAAAGAAGAAACAAAGGGCAAACTTAATGCCTAATGGCATTGTCCACCAGTCAACCCTGGGTGGATGTGGAAATAGCTGATGGCAGGTGCTAACATGAGATATAGATATACTACATAACAAGAATACACATTGTCATAGCTTATGTAAAAACATACCTATAAGGTACCTAATCAATCATTTTAGATTACATACAATAATCTGAATTATTTATTATTTGTTTAAATAAAACACTGAACATTCTTTGTTTAGGTACTCAAATGCTGTCAAATGTTTTATATTTGCGGCAAATTGATCTTAAAATATAAGATACTAGAGTAACATAACAATGAATGGATAAGGGTAACTGACTGCAAATAAAAATAGATAAACTAAGTAGCAGACATGTAGTAGAGAATCGTGGCCAATTCCTGTACGAACTGGGGCGTGAATATCAATCAGTTCAATGAGTGAATTAAACCGAGCCACCTGATCGTCAACTGTCCGCATTGCAAGTAACGGTGTAACTGTCCAGCCGCGGATCTACGATTTTTTCGAACCGGGGCAGAACTTGATAGTGGCGCCCCTCTTTCCAGCGTTTTTTTATGTTAACGACGGGCAAACAGGCATACGGCCCACCTGATGGTAAGTGGTCATAGTCGCATATGGACACGTGCAGTATCAAGGGAGCTGCAAGTGCGGTGCCAGCCTTGAAGGATAAGATAAACACTCTTCTTAAATAACCCCATATCATAGCGCACAGGGAATGCCTCAGAGGGAAGTTGGTTTCAAAGCTCGCAATTTCGTGGCAGGAACGAGCGGGAGAAACGAGCAGTTGATGACTACCACGAGCCAAGGTGATGCGGGTAGAACCGCAATCTTTTGCGGTTGGTGCGATAAAGGAAAGTGGATGGTTAAAAAGTTCTTCGGAACATTCATCATAGTAGAGACGGTAGAAGACACAAAGAGAGCCTACGTCTCTCCGGAGACTTAAATCCTCTAAGCCGTCTGTAAGGTTGGGATCATCGACAATTCGAACAGCGCGCCGCTGTACGGAGTCAAGAAGGCTTAGTTGGTAACTGGGTGCATCGGCCCAAAGGTGAGAGCAGTACTCCATATGTGGTCGAACTTGGGCCTTGTAGAGCAGCAGGCGCTGCTTCGGTGTGAATTACTGCTTCGCCCTGTTCAGTACATTTAGTTATCTGGAGGCAAGTTTGGCTTTCTTCTCCAGATGGCCCCTATATTGCACTTCGTTCGAAATGTCGACCCCCAAGATCCCAATGCTTTTACTTACGGTGGGAGGCGTGTTTTGGAGTTTCGGTCTTCGAAGGGTTGAATAGAACCAGATTTAGCCGCCCTAAGTCAGAGACCCGCTCCAAAGAGAGCTTGATTTCGGACCCAAGTCTAGTTCTATTCTCCTCTAGGTAGGACCGAGAGGAGTTTGCACGGCCCGAATAATGCGCATCTCCCGTACTGTAATCTGCATAGCAATGCATGCTGGGGATTTGTTCTAGCATATCATTGATATGCAGAATAAACAGCGTGGGAGAAAGCACCGAACCTTGAGGAACACCAGCGTTAGTAAATTTAGTGTCAGAGCGTTGACCGTCGACAACTACGGAAATGGAACGCTTGGACAAAAAGCTGGCTACCCACGTGCACAACTTCCCCGGCAGGCCGTATGAAGGTAGCTTCGATAGAAGAGCTCTGTGCCAAACCCGATCAAACGCCTTGGCAATGTCTAGGCTTACAGCCAACGCCTCTCTGCGACTCTCAATGGCTTGGGCCCAGTTATGGGTGAGATATACCAGGAGGTCACCAGCCGATCGACTATGACGAAAACCATACTGCCTGTCACAGACCAGCTGATGTTCCTCTAGGTATTCTAGGAGCTGCGTGTTTATAACACGTTCCATGGATTTTTTAGAGAAGGGAGGTTATTGCGATGGGTCTATAGTTTGATGGGTCGGCACTGTCACCTTTTTTGGGGATTGGATGTACAAGAGCAACCTTCCACGAAGACGGCACTTTACCTACACTGTAAGATAAGGAGAAATGACGTGTCAACTACGGAGTCAGCTCGGGAGCGCACATCTTTAATACCATAGATTAAAGTATATGATTAACTTATATGATACTAGGAAATCGCCCTCGCTTCGCTTCAGGAAAAATAGTAAAATAAAATAAAATATAGCCTATGTCACCCGGGGATAGTGTAGCTTCCCAACAGTGAAAGAATTTTTCAAATCGGTTCAGTAGTTTCGGAGCCTATTCAATGCAAACAATCAAATCTTTCCTCTTTATAATTAGTATAGATAAAAAAAAAGTAAATGTTTAATACCATTGCTGGAATTCCGTCTTGGCCGCTCGACTTCTTGACATCGAGAGACAAAAGAGCTCGTTTTACAGCTTTGTGCGTGAACCTTATATCAAGCATCGAGCTCTCACACCGCGGGATAGTAGGCAGTGTAGCCCCAAGAGTCGAGTTAGCTGAGAGTACCCAGAAGATCGGCTTTTTCCTTTGCAGTTAAGCCCAGATCGTTATCCGGTCTTCGCAATGGTGGAAACGACGATCGACGGAAGTTACCCTCAACGGCCTTGGCGAGCGACCAGAAAGCGCGACTCCCTGAAGGGTAACTGATTAGGCGCTCAACGATACTGGCGATATGCTCGCACCTTGCCCTGGCTATTGTTTTCTTTGTTTGAGATAAATTACTTTAAAAAATCATAATAGTCTTTAGTTGTGTAAAAGACGTCAAATTGTTGATACGGCAAATGTGTGGCGAATTTGTCTTACAAGTTACGGTGAGCCAACCAGGCTTCCGTATGCTAAGCGCTTTGTAGAGCAAATCATACTATATTATAAGATGATTTTGGCGCCCCCTGAAACTGCCGCCCGGGGCAGGTGCCCCGGTTTGCCCCCCCTTAGATCCGGGGCTGTAACTGTCCCCGTGCTTGGTGCTACCGGCTACGGTGCTGGTAGCGATACTAAGTTTTTCTATGTCTCCATACTCCATAAGCCTTGTCCGAGAGGTTAGGCGTAAAAATTTCCGTTATTTGGATTGATCACATCCTACTGAAGCAACTTGGAGAAGTAATCAACTGATAAGCATTGTTGGTTATGAGTTGTAATTGTACTAGGCTCTCGTAATTTTCGTAAATAGATATGAATGACTTTATATTAACCGGTAGATTTTCCCTTGTAATCGTGACCTGATAAGCTGCAGCAGTGTATGTACCTATAAAATATAAAACACAAAAAATATACGGATTCCTTTAGAGACTGAAACCATCAAACCGACATGCCTCAAAATGGTTTCATTTGAAAGGCAATACCTACTCTGAAAGTGGTTTGAGTTGAGACTACTAAAACAACGCATCAATCAGTCAATAAAAACAAGTACTTACTGTTACTGATATGACTGCTGTAAACTATTCGCTAAATTGATATATTGATTCGTGTAATAATAATATTATCGATTGCACTGAAAATAAGTGTAGTAGGTATAATATTTGTGGAAGAGTATCTTTATTATAAACTAAATTGATTTTCTTGCACCAGGCCCGTAGAAAAAGTTGGAACTTGGTTCGTCATGCTCTTAGCGATAAAATTACAGATCGCTACATGAATGGTCAGCATGAAGAATGAATAATAAGCAACCGTAGATTTATTTAACCAAAGAGAAGATCGACTTTCAACGCGTCAAATAACCATCGCTTATGAAAGTAACGAGCCAATACAAACCGTCATAAAATTCTTTTAAAAGACCCACTCATAAATAAAATGAGATTACGGCGAAGCCTAATAGAATTCGTGATTATTCACGTTCGAGCGGCCACGGGCCCGAGGCAGGGTTTAGGTAAATCTAAAACTCTGCTATAATATCATTTATTCTAAATGGATACCGCTTCGGTGGCGAAAATATAAATATCATAGATATCAAAAGAAAGATCAAAAGTGTTCTCGAGTGAGAGCGAACAAGATCGAGAACCGCTTGAGAGGGGGAAGGGGATTGAATCGAGGGGTTTATGGAGTCCCAGTAACTGCGGCAGTGTTTCGATACGGATAGGCACCGCCGGAAATATTGTAATGTAACATGAATACGAAATTTCGGTTATTACGCTTTACATAATGGAACGCGCGTCGCCGTCGCGCACTTCGCCTCGTGACACACGCGCGTTAAATAAAATCTTCGCCTTTTAAAAGGTTCGCGGTAGAAAATGTTTTTGTTATCTTTCACGATGTTGTTGCGTGGAAAACCGCGAAAAGGTTTTCTTGTAAGTACGTTGATTTTCCTTGAGATTGCAGTTTATCGCTAAACTTATTCAAATATACTCTAACCCTAAGGTAATAATGTTAAATCAAGTGCCTCAGTCAAGTAGGTACTCTCGAGCATTTACGATAATGTGATAAAGAATAATTTAATGATTTTACTCACTTTACTCAATTACTTACTCACCCGTCTTTATCAAACATGGTCAATAGAACTATAAAGATTACATAATTTTGATAATCTAATTTACATGTAGCAAATGTTTGCTTGATCTAAACAGAAATTGCGTTCAAAGATTTGGCCAGACAATATTGTAACCAAATTAAATCGTTTAATAAAACCACGAAACAAAACTAAGATAAGCATTTCACGTATACCCATCCAATTTACAGCAACTTATTGCAATGTTAAACAGCGGCAGACGCTAGGCGTCGCGTCGGAGCGGGCGTGTGATGCGAGTTTCTCGTATGAAATATTATTTTATGTCCGTGCAGTAATTACGTGGAAGCGTGCAAAGCTGATCCGTCGATCTGTCGGCCAACAAATTGGCGAACTAGTCCGCCAACCAGTCTGCCAACCTCTCTGCCAACAGCCACAAATCAAGTCGTCAGCCGTGTACTTATACACGGAATAATGAGGTTTCATATTATTGCAGTTCCCTGAGAAAATCGTGACCCATTATAACAAATCATATTTCTTTACATACTTAATAAATTGACCAAGAAGATCCTATATTCACGTCATTTTATGTTCTTATACTAGCTATCATGGCAGACGTAGTTTTTAAATATTCAACTTCGTTAATTTTGTTTCATAAATAATCCAGTAGGCTACCTTTAGTTTTAAAATGTAAGCAATGAAATTAATAAATTGTCTTTCGATTGTAGTATCTAAAAGCCAGTAAAAGCAAACTTCCTTTCGGATGTCCATGAACGACAACCTACGTCGACCAATTACCATCAGGTGGGATTGTAGTCAAAAACAACACACAAAAAAAACCACTTAATAATGCCCTTTTTAATATTTATATACTCGTACATGATGGTAGTTTAGACCAGACATTAAACATTAACCAGTACATATATTTATTAGTACGAACAAAACGTTTAATTCATTACAATATCATTGCAGATACTCGAACAAAATTGTCGTTATTCAAGTACCGACATCCTCTAGAACAAGCTATTAACAGAGCCATAAGCCTAAGATTGTACTTTCCTTAAGATAGGATTAATGAGAAATATTCTCATACTCATTAAGAATGCTTATCATACATTCCATCACATTGATAAGATTTAAAGTCTCAAAGAAATGAGTAAAATGATGATAAAAGTAACAAAAGGTTTTTATGACGGTTTTCCTTGCTAAGAATGTTTGTGAATACGGATTTGTAGAGCTTAGGACTTAAAGGAGCTTAAGTTAAGCTACCATTAAGTTCAACTCGAAGGCTCGGGCGAGCAAAGGTAGCTGTAGTATTGGTTTATCCCTCAAGGGACATTAAGCGTATATTTTGAATATCATCCAGCGACTAAGTAATAAAATAATTCGCTTAATAGACTATTCTTTTATTTAATTTTTTAGAACAACGTACGTTTCAACTTTTCCTCATGTAAATGTTAACTCTCGCCATAAGCATTTTTATGACGAAAGGTTATGCCGTTATGGTTATATGGTATGGAGTTTGTAATGAGAAACTGAATAATTATTCAAAATAATTGTCAACGGAACTCTATTACTATTACTACGGCTCTATTATTACTAAGGCTTCTTCGTTTTGTCACAGGGCTATTTTCAACCGTAAGAGCCTGTCCAGATGAGGCGTTTTACGCGCGAGTCGACTCGCGCGTAGTCACTCGCGCGTAACCGAGATACTAGAGCTACATACATCCCGTCCAGATGCTCTCGCGCGTTTCCTCACTCGCGCGTAAAACGCGTGCAACACGCCGGACTCTCGACTCGCGCGTAGTTCGCGCGAGAGACGGGCGAGTCGAGATACTCGAGCGCCATTGCTCCGTCCAGTACTACGCGCGTATCCGCAGCGAGTGGTCGAATTTCGTTCAAAATGGATCGTGATAATTTTGATACTGAACTTTTTATCGATGAGGTTGAAAAAAGAGTAGGCATATGGGATATGGAATCTCCAGATTATTCTAATAGAGTCATAAAACGTAGAAACTGGGAAGCAATAGTCGACATTTTTTTGCGAAGCTGGTGATTCCGAAGAGAAGAAAAAAACTCTGGCCACAACACAACTGCTTTGTCTGCCTCCATGTTTATAACTAGTCCCTTCCAAAAAACTGGCGCGCAGGTACACGCGTAAAACGCGACATCTGGACGCAACACAAAATAGTAGCGCGCGAGTCCGCTCGCGCGTAAAACGCCTCATCTGGACAGGCTGTAATAGATAAGAACTAAAGGGCTCCCCATACAAGAAACATGTTTTGGTCGGCGTTTTTTCACGATTTGCGTTTTTAGGTGTTAAATATTGTTCGGCAGCGCGGAACCCTTCGTGTTCGAGTCCAACTCGCAATTGTTTTTTTTTTACTTTTACAACTACTTAACACAGTCATGGAGTGTTTTTATGTAAAATCAACTTTAGAAATAATTACTGCAGATTGCAGATCAAAAGTGGTCAATAAGAAAAATATAGTTAATCATAACTGATTGAAAGTAATGAATTGATATTATCAATACGAGTTATTTTAAAGCGAACATTGAACTGAAAAATTAATCTCTTTATTGATACGATCTTTTTATCTGAATTTACGGAGGGAGTTCATTTTGAATTGTAAGGGACCGAACAAGATTTTGTTAGGGTGTAGAAAAACCGTAACGCAATAATGGATTCTACTCCTATTTATAAAAAGCGCTTTTGTCTAGGATGAACAAAAAAGTGGTTATAAAAAAGAATTGTAGCGACATCTGTGTTGTGATAATTTATTATGTATCTGTGTTCTATTTATAAAGATTAGTCAGAGTATTCGGTCATTGTTGCAAAATTATTGTATTGTTAGTCGTTTTAAGATAACAGCATCGTTCAAGATAATTTCAACATTTGGATGTGGGTAAATATTAAATTGAAATAAACCCTTATTACAAATTATGACATTTATAACCGATCCGATGACGTAAAAGATATAAAGGAGGGAATAGGGAAATTCTTCGAATGGCCTCTATCTTAAAAGAAGGCTGGCTTGACCAGATCAACTAAGATCTTAAAGACAACCGCTGAAAACCTAGAGCGGGTAGCAGTGGCGTTAATTACGAGTGCCCTATATAGTGGACTACAAAGTACTGACTGATAGATACGAGTAGAAGGAAGGAAAAGGCTTACTATGTATTTAAAAGACCCAGACCAAAATAAAATTGTCATAATACTTATTGTAAAAACATTCCCTGTAACTGATAATGCTTGTATAGTGATTGTAAAAAGTAAACAATGACATTTACCTACGATATTACAATCATAAAGTTAATTGCATAAGAAAATACAACTATTATCTTTATTTACAAATACTTAGCATAACATTGTAAAAGTAATGTTAAGAATTCGCCAAAGGCCCGCTGTAAAATGGAAACATTTTTATAAAACGATTTGTAATTTGTTTGGGAGATAGCAGCGCGGGACGTTCATTTCGAGAAAAATAAATGCTATGTAGGGTTGCCAACTGAGCTTAAAAGTACAATATGAAACGATTTAAAAGAATTTTATTTTACATGAAATAATAAAAATGAGATTACATAAATGAAATAAAATAAACAAAGTTGGTAGGTAAACATCGTTTCGGTCAGTGCTACAATATGAACGGAACAAACAATGCATTAACAGAATATAAAATACTTTTTAGTTTTTAAGTACCAAACTAAAAGCGTTTGTAATTTTTTTCTTTTGATAATTTTCTTCCTTTTTAAACAGCTTAAAAAGGATGAGGATAATTCGTCGCGCATATTTTTTAGGATTGTATTATATTTGTTTTACTCGAAGATTAAATGGCTGGTAAATGTCAATAGACAACCCTATTCAAAATACTGAGGGCCGTTGCTCCGCGCTGCCGCGCTAGCGAGGCGTAGGGTCTGTCGTATTGTCCGAATTGTTTGGGCTGTTCAAATTCGTCACGTCACGCTCACCAACAGCAAATGCCTCACTATTTTTATTTGTAAAATCGGTGCCACAGTGAAATAAATTGATGTGTCATGGTTTATTACGCGGTTTAAGAATCAACGTGTTTTTCGCTATGCGTAAACTGTTTAGTCTACAATATTCAGACTTGAGAGACCACTGCCTATCATCGTCAGCGACGTCAGCCCATAATTAGCCTACTGCTAATAAAGATGTTGTTGTACCGTGTATGTACGTACTTTCGAAATGAGCGATCACTGCCGATAATCATCATACCGCATTTTAGCATTCTGTTTACAAAGATAGATGTATACTATTCCATACACATCTAAGTTCCATGTTTATCTTATCCCATACTTCTAAAGATTATCAAAGATAAGTTAGAACAAGTAATTTAATACATAAAAGAAGTGGTGTGTGAACCGCAATAGAAACAGATATATTGGTTTAGGAACACGCTTCTCAAATCCCGAGCCAACAGAGCCTCTTATGCAAATTTCAACCTTTCTTAATACTCAAACTAGTTCCCAGTATTCCCATTCCCAGTACAGATGTAACTAAACTAGTAGCCCCTAATGGGATGCTAACTTATCAGTTATCACCCATTGGGATTCATGCAACCGATCCCACGCGTCCGTTGTTCTGCTCGCCTGTCACTTATCTTGCGCCGCGTTATTGAATTTATCTCGCATCTTATCAATAATCTTTGAATAAACGCTAGTAAGTAGTTCATTATCTGTATTTCTTTTTATACTTCTAATATAAGTAGGAGTGTATGAACGTAATGCTGTCATCTCAAACTAATATAAAAGGATCATATTCATGAGTTTATTTGTCGAGAAAAGTATGAAATGTTTTTGAAAAGCGCAGTTATTTTATTAATGAATTTTAGTTATCGGCCTATTCGAAGATTCGAAGAATGCATTGAATACTTAGTTTGAGGCTGTGATTAAATTAAATGTCAAATTAATATGTCAGGTTTTTAAATGATACCAAAACTACATAAATATTAAACAGATTAGCAAGACAGTCACAGACAATGCGAAGAACGGTTCAAGAGTTAAAACAATAAAGAGAAGGGAACAATAGTCGGAAGACCTAGTAATTATCGTCTCAGCGAGTGTTTGAGCTCGGCAGCTTGGTAAAATCGTAAATCATGTTATAAATACAGAAATTCTATCATGAAAGTTATTTGAGATAATGATCGTTTTTCATAGGACTTTTAGGTATTTAATAGTTTTCTGGGCGTCATGGTATTAAGAGCCATTTCGCAAAACTCGGTTGATAAACTATAGGTATTTGAAGCGGCTCCTGGACGTGATATTGCCTCGCGCGGCTCGCGTCGCGCTTGACCTCAGTTCTGTGCGAGTAATCTTCTTGATACTTTCAATCGTAAAATTTTTAAAATTATGAACATTAAATTTTAATTATACACTTTGTGACCACATACATGTATCTGGTTTGTGACAATGTGAGTTTATATAACAATTAAGAGTACAATGTAGTAGTACCATTATCGGTAACTTATTTACATAATACATTTTAGGTACCTACTTAGGTACATCACAATAAAGATGTCCAATAGAT
Source organism: Thymelicus lineola (assembly GCA_963932265.1). Taxonomy (NCBI): domain Eukaryota; kingdom Metazoa; phylum Arthropoda; class Insecta; order Lepidoptera; family Hesperiidae; genus Thymelicus; species Thymelicus lineola. The sequence continues at coordinate 10,842,331 of OZ010700.1, read as the reverse complement.
GCATATTGCAATAAAAAGTCAATAGATGCTGTTGGTGTGATTAGGACTGTATTTGATTGGTAACTTAGGTTCACTTATGTACTTCGTATAAGGAATGAAAGAACGGTGTGTCGCTTATGAAGGTTTATTTGCACCTGGACAATTTATACTACACAGATGCATACAGTGCACTCATTCGTCCGCATTCAAACATTTTATAGCAGATTGCATCAACATGCCGCCCACCAAGGACTATTAGAGTCCTTCATAATAAAGGTTTTATCTTAACGACTAACACTGAGCTAGCAGTAAGATAATGACAACAAATAATATTTGAAATGAACTTACAGCATTGATTTGACTTGAACAACATACATACATATTGAATTGAAATAGCTATACATTTGGCAAATTAACAAAGAAATAATTTTAACAGTTTTTATCATTTGATTCTGAAAATTTATTTGAAAGTTTAACCTTGCACCCCATTCCTCACTCATGCTTGATAAAGAATTTGACAAAATATTTTTGCTTATAAATTGAATAAAACTTAAGAATTTATATCAATTGGCAGAGGGCATAATTTACACATAGATCTTTGCACAACACTATCACCACTACGCACACTGTACACTCTTGTGACACCTTCAGCGGCAGGATGTTTACTATCTTCAGTAAGATCGGAATGCCTGAGTCTGCCGCCCACCCTGAGGACACCATCTTCATCAAGGTAAGGTTGTAATGTTTTTAATTTACTTTCTTTTTTTAATTGTTTTGTTTCTTTTCAGGTGCTGTATGTAGTCTTCGTAAGTATCTTTTTGTACCCTTTTTATACATATTTTTAGCACTTCATCTATTTCTTGTGTTGTTGGAACTGTATCTTTATTTGCTAATTTGTTTCCCTTTAGAAATCTTTTGCAGTAAATTATTGATTTAAGTAATTCTTTTAAATTTGTGAAATGTTTAAAATTTGTTACTAATTTAGATTTTTCTATTTTCAGGTTTACATGGATGATTTCTTTTCTTTCTAGGTTAGTTGTTATGTTCTGCGGTCTCTTGTAATTAATTCCAGCTTCACTCAACCACTCTGGGCCTTTCCACCATATTTTGTGTTCCTTTAAATCTAGCAGCGGCATACCTCTTGAAGCAACATCTGCGGGATTATAGTCCGACTGAACATGGTACCAATTATGATTTCCTATAATATCTAGGATGTCAACGACTCGATTTCTTACAAAGGTATTCCATCTTGCAGGATCTCCAAATAGCCAAGAGAGGACGATAGTGGAATCTGTCCATGCGTAAATCTGAGAGGTACGTAATTTCATTGCTTCTCTAATTGATTTCAAAAGTCTGGCAAGCAAAACTGCTCCACAGAGTTCCAGGCGTGGTAATGTTTGCGGTTTGTTAGGAGCTACTCTTGTTTTGGCTGCGATTATGCTTGTCTTTATTTCTCCTTCAGGCGTTCTCACTCTTAGGTACGCTACAGCAGCGTAAGCTCGCTCTGATGCATCGCAAAATCCATGTACAGTCACATTTTTCATTACTTCATCAGTTGTATATAGCCATCGATCGATTTGAACATCAGGTAAGTGTTGAAAATTCTCTCTGAGTGTAGTCCAACTATCAGCAGTTAGTGGATCCACATCGTCATCCCACGCTACGCCTTGTAACCATAATCTTTGAATAAGTAGCTTAGTAGGTAGCATTGCAGGGGCTAACCACCCAAGTGGATCAAATAAGCGTTGAATATCGGCTAATATGCTTCTTTTTGTTATTCTTTTAGCCATAGGAGGTAGTGTAAAGCTGTATTCGAAATTATCAGTTCCCATATTCCATTGCAAACCTAATGCCTTTATAGTTCCATCAATTGTTATATCTATTTTGACTTGAGAGCTTCTTTTCGATTCTTCAAATTGTTTCAGGAAATCAGCATCGTTTGAACACCATTTTTGTAAACAGAATCCACCTCTTTTCAAAATTGATTCTATGCTTTTAGCTGTTGTTATTGCATCTTGTAGAGTATCTTTGCCTGACATCAAGTCGTCCATATAGAAGTCCTCTTTAATGATCTTGATAGCCCCATAGTCATCAGGATGACCTTCATCATCGGCAACTTGATGTAATGTCTTTACTGCCAGATATGGTGCAGAAGCAGTTCCAAAAGTTACTCTCATTAGTTTATAGTCTCTTACAGGTTCATTTATGCTGTTTCGCCATAGAATTCTTTGAAGGTTTCTGTCTTGATCAGTTACTAATATAGCTCGGTACATTTTTTGGATGTCTGCAGTAAAGCAAACTTTTTTCATACGCCATCGCATAATAAGGCTTCTCATATCGTCTTGCAATTGTGGGCCTACTAACAGCTCATCGTTGAGTGAAACGTTGTTAGTCCCCTTTTGTGATGCATTAAAGACAACTCTTACTTTTGACGTCTCCTTCTCTTCTCTTACGACTGCATGATGTGGCAGATATACTGCTGGGTTGTTTACTTCGTTAGGTTGTACTTCTTCCATATGATTTAAATCCTTGTATTCTTGCATGACTTTAATATATTCTTCTTTTAATGTTTCATTTCTATCGAGTCTCTTTTCCAGTTGGTGTAATCTTTTTAATGCTATATTTCTTGTTTCTCCATGAGGTGATAGAAGAATGTCTGATTTTGTTGGTAGCTTCACGATGTATCGTCCTTCGTTAGTTCTGGTAGTAGTAGCTTTGAATATTTCTTCACATTTCAATTCTTCCTTCGTTGGTTTCTTTCCTTCATCTTTATCTAGCTCCCACATTCTTTTCAACATGTCATCTACATCTACGTTATGGTGCATGGTGATGACATTTTCTCTTTGATTCACGTCATGAACAGGCCCAAAGAGAATCCAACCCAGGCAGGTATTTTGAGCACATGGAGTGCCTGGGGGACCCTTGATAACTTCGCTCTTCATAATTTGGGCACATACATCGACACCTAGCAACATGTCTATTGGACCTGGTAGATTGTAGCTTGGGTCTGCCAGGAAGATGCCTTGAAGGTGCGGCCAGGTGCGTGAGGCGATGGAGCTTGACGGTAAGTTTGTAGTGAGTTGCGTTGCCATAACATAAACTTTTATCTTGGTATTAAAACTTGAATCGTGTCTTGATAAAAGTTGTATTTCTGCTGCATGCTTGATTTTTGTTTTAGTAGAACCAACACCCGTGATTGTGCCGTTAATAGGCGTTCTCTTCAGTCTTAACATCTGGGCGGCTCTCTCGCTTATGAACGTCGCTTGTGAACCATTATCGATGAGGGCACGTAGCACTGTAGTATGTCCTGATTCGTTCCTCACAGGTACCATCGCCGTAGCCAATAGTGCTGTAGGAGTACTAGCAGTGAAGTGTGATGAAAAGTCGACGTATGATTGTTCAGCAGGATCTTGAGATGATTGAACCTCGCTGTGATGTACTTGTTTATTATCTGGCTGATTTGATGACGTCACTGGCATAGATTGATGTATTAATGTGTGGTGACGTTTTCGGCATAGACGGCAGGACAACGTGAGACGACATTTATTTGCTGAGTGTCCTGGGGCCAGACAATTGAAGCAAAGGTTGTTCTTTTTTATGTATTCACACCGTTCTGTTGGTTGCATCTTTGTAAATTCTCTGCAATGACATAGTGTATGGGCTTCTTTACACATCCAGCAACTTCTCGGTTTAAGTGATTGCTTATTAGTCGTTGTAGAAATGTGCACTGCATATTCTCGGGTCCTAGTAGGTTTCTCTCTCGATAACGGGTTGATAAGCTCCAATGTACGAAATTTAGAATGTAGAAACTTGCTAAGTTCATCCCATGTAGGTAACGTTTCATTATCCTCATGATAGGTACATTGCTCCCAGTCACGGTGAGTATCTGGATCTAGTTTTTGTACGACGAGAAATATAATCAACGGATCCCATGAGTCAGTGGCCAATTTTAAATTTTTAAGACTGTTGATACACTCTGTAGTTGTGTCTAATAAGGATTTAATATTGCAAGCTGTTTGTGAAGTTATCTTTCTTTGAGTAAAAAGCCTTTTTAGAAGTGAATTTACAATCAGTCGTTTGTTACCATACCTGGTTTTAAGCATAGACCATGACTGCTCATAATTACCGTCCGTAACTTGGATGTGTCTTAACAATGTTTCAGCTTCTCCAGATAAACTACTCTTCAAGTAGTGTAGTCGTTGAACATTGCTAAGTGACGTATTATTATGCACCAACGACACAAACAAATCTTGGTAGGCTGGCCACTCTTCATATACTCCCGAGAATGTAGGTAGTTGTATCCTTGGTAGCTTAACAAGTCCTTGATTATCCCCGTAAGTGTACCCGGCGGTCGGCGTAGTTGATATACGTGTAGGTTTCTCGTACGAACTCAAAATATCTTTTAAATCCGCCTTTATGCATAAATACAAGTCTTCATAAACAAAATAATCTTCGTTAACAAAGTATGAAATATCTGTCTTCTTTTCTTTCGGAACGCATTTCACTAATTCTTCATGGTATTTCTTGAAAATATTCCAATATTCTTCTATTGATTGTACGCGCGACTCGATGTAACCTCGGGTTAATCTACTCTTGGGGCATTTCTTTAAATTAGTTTGTGCTTTTTGTAGTTGTAACGCCGTATCTTCCAAAACCGCTAGTATTTGTTCGGCTGCACTCATATTGTATCGTAATAAAGGTTACTTCAGCTTAGTAACGCGTAATAATCTTCGTAATAAACAATTCGTAGTATTATGTGCAATTAGTAAAATCTTCCTGCATAAAAACACGTGTATCTCTCGATTGAATAGGCTTGCGTAAACATCTATTGTTCTCCGGCCGGCCGCTCGACCCGTCTTTTGTATTTCGCTTCGATAACACTGCTCACTATCCGGCTCGATATTCGACCATATGTTGGTGTGATTAGGACTGTATTTGATTGGTAACTTAGGTTCACTTATGTACTTCGTATAAGGAATGAAAGAACGGTGTGTCGCTTATGAAGGTTTATTTGCAACTGGACAATTTATACTACACAGATGCATACAGTGCACTCATTCGTCCGCATTCAAACATTTTATAGCAGATTGCATCAACAGATGCATATTGCAAAAATCAATATTTTGGCAAATCAACGTGAAAAATTAAAAATCACGTTTTTTCAAGGTGATCTATAAAATGCAATATGCGTCCATTTTGCCTGCGATATTCGCAGCGCGTCGAAATACATAGGTATACCTAAATTCAAATCAATCGGAGGGTATAGAACCGGGAAATCCCGGAAACGAAAATCCCGGGATTTATAAAGGAATACGGTACTTTTCAAAAGAACCGGGAAATAAAGTAAAAGAACCGGGAAACAAAATAAAAGAACCAGGAAACAAAATAAAAGAACCGGGATTTTCTGAACTTTTGGGAAATAAAAATATGTCGCGTCGTGATACAAAAGATAACGTAAAAATAAAGGTAAATACAATCCATACACAAAAATGATTACAGCTTTAAAAAGAAGATATTCAGAACACTATTCACAGCGGTCTTTGAATGTTAAAAACGAATTCTTTATTGATTTCTGTAGGTTTACAAAACAAAATATTGACAATAGTCTAGTATAATAAATTATGAGAAACGAAATTCGCACTTTCCTCCCAAACCACTTGCTCTACAAGAAAAATGTATGGCACATAAAATGTCAATCTTTTTATGGGCTACAACTTTTATTCGATCCTTTCGGAAATCGTCTAGGACGCACCGTTTAGGAGATATAAGGAGTTTTCGGAAAATTTGGGAGGGGGGGGGGGGTTAAGGTTGGGCCCAATAAGATTGGGTAATGTTGCAAGTATGAGTTCCACAGGGCGGATGGAAATTCAGTCGGAAATCGTCTAGGACGTACCGTTTAGGAGATATATGGTATTTTAGGAAAATTTGGGGGGGGGGTAAAAGTGGGTTCAGTAAGATTTAGCAATAAGGTTTGGGGCTTTCCTAAAGGGGGTCGAAATTTCCGTCTAAACTTGTCTAGGACGCACCATCTCCGAGATATCCGGGATTTCCGGTTTTCCAAAAATCTATATCCCGATATCCTGATCTGCCGATCCGCGCCTACCTGATGAGTGCGGTATTTGCCCGGATGCCTCCCAGATTATCCCGACGCAAAATTCCACTTTTGGGTGAAGAACTGAGGGGGGGGGGTATAGGGGGAGGCGAGGGGTTGTGAAAAAATGAGAGGGTGGAGAGAGAAGGTGAGAGAGGGTAAAGGGTGTTGTGTATTTGAGATACGTGAGTTTTGGGGAGTTGACGGAACTTGGGTGCACGAGAGTTTCCAAACAACGAATGTATTATCTTTGACTAATAATAAGTGACTATAGCTGATTAATGTCGGAGCTTCTATCATTCCAACATTTTGGCTTAGCAATAGGGTCCCGTTTGGGTACGGAACCCTATAAAGTACAGATTGATCTAAAAGTTGTATAAATAAAGGGTATGTGTATACAAGTTATAATTTTTTTTTTCTATGTAAATATGTAATTTACCCTTATAACAAAAAACCTAAATAAGTACTGTAAACAGTAACTAATGTCTAAAAACGGACAATGTTTTATTTCAAACTACAGCAGTGACTTCCAACCCAATAGGGGTTGAATTTCCAAAAATCCGATAGCCTAAAGCCTTCTTCGATAAATGAACTATCCAATACAAAAATAATTTTTCAATTCAAACCAGTAGTTCCTGAGATTAGCGCGTTCAACCAAACAAACAAAAAAACTTTTCAGCTTTATAATATTACAATAGTAATAGTATAGATTAGTATAGATATAGTTATATTTTGTACATATGTATGTTCGTGATTTTCTCCGTTACTACTTACACTACATAAATTGGAAAGAAATAGTTACTTAATTTCTATTGTTTTCTTCAAACCAAAGATGTTTAAAGCAGAATATTACGCAAATTCAGGGGTCCGAATTGAAAAATGGTCTTTTGAAACCTATAATATTTTTGAAAGACCTTTTCAACGATACCCCACATTAAGGGGTAGACGAAGAAAAAATCATACGGAACGGACAGACGGACGGACGGAAGGACGGACGGCCGGATGGGCTAGCCGGCCGGTTGAAATAACGAACGGACTAGACATGATTCCGATTTGACTACAAAACCCTGAAAATTATAGAAAACTAAAAATAATACAATTTACTGTAACTAAAAATTCTCACATGATCAAGACTGTTCAATGGCAATATAATTACGTTACTTTTACGAAATCTATTCCTTAGATGGCTAAAGCAAAAACTGACATAGGTCCGACGTCGAAGACTGCCGGCGCAGGACTGATTTGTTTCGCGCCAGTTTGTGTATTTATATGGTAAAGTGAATTCGTTGTAATAAATTAGTTTTTGCAGTAAGATAAAAAAAAAATTACGTGTCATATTCGACAAAGACCATATTTTATTACTCCATAAATTTTTGATGGGAAATACGCTTTATTGAATACAAAAATCGATGGTAAAGTTATGGCATAAACCATGAAAATTGGTAATGTTATTGAATTAATTTTGAAACGAATATTATAGTAATCGTATATCCCTTGTAATAAATGCAAAATATAATATATGAGTGTTCTCTAGACATTTTTTTTTACTCAATTTAATAAAACTTAATAAAGAAAATCAGTGTATGAAATTGACTCTGTCGTCCTTTTGCTGAAAAATAGTTATGCTAGATTGACAGTTACGCAGAAACAAATTAATATTTTCAAAATTCCGGTAAATGAAGATCCAAGATGAAGGATTGATCTATTTTATGAGTTCATTTGCCAGCATTAATATCTTTCTTATGATACTAATTTTTGACATCAAATTCTTCATTCCGCGCGTCTAACCGCGAAATGGCTCTTAAGTGAAGTCTGTAGTTTATTAAGCGATGTCTGTAGACCGATTTATAAGCGGAGTTGACCATTTATTATCATATCGTTCTCATTTACTCGTTATCGAATTGTGACATTATGACATAAAAAATACCTTGCCCCGTGCACGAAATCTCTGTGGTGATCTACGAACATTAATGAAATGCATTGCAAACATTAAGTTAAATTGGTAATTCGCCACCAATCCAACAAATTCTCATTTGTGTTACAAAGGAATCAAGTATTATCGTGAATGACCGGGGCGACAGCAATTTGTAGCAGATAACCGCAGTGCAACGCGACACCGCACTCGATCGACCACTCGCTCCGGTGATTGATGGCGTGTCAGCCCGCACTATCAGGGCCGCAGACGCTCGCCAGAACGAGTAAAACAAGGTGTTGTCCGCCATTTTAAACTTAAAAACGCGCTCTTTCAATGTCGTTTAAAAACAAACCACTCAGCCAATATACTTTGAAAGTTAGCTCCGATCTCCAAAAAATACAAAAGACATGCAAATTGCAAACCACACGGTTTTTCTTTCGATTCGAAGCGGGCGGGCGTATAAAAAAACAATCGTGTCGTAGCGAATGAGGCCGATTAACACGTAGGTTTAACCAGCGGTGTGATATTACCTACCAGCGGTAATATAATAACTTGATTTCAAAACAGGAGGGCGAGTAGGGCGAGGCGAGAGATCGTAATATGACAGAGACGACAGAGTATAAAATGTGACGCGGTAATAAAAATAGTGTCGGCTGTCGAGTCAGTGACGCGCTTCGCTTGCAAGTTGCAGTGAATATTGCAGTATCGCATAACTTCACACTAGCTCACTTTTTCTATTGTGCCAACTGTGAATGTAAAACTAATCTTTATAAATAATTTCAGAATACATACGAACATACAGAGAATACATAAAGCTAATGAGTGTTTTAATAAAGTAACCACGCCTAAATAATATGTCGGCTTTGTCATTGCTTTCTTGCTAATTCAATATTTTTATAATGAACCTCAGTTTATATAGAAGATCATTGTAATGAACATTTAAATTTTTATGACATTTATCCGTATAATATTTAAAGCGGTCTTGTAAACAGTAAACTTTTCTTAAAACTATTAGAACTATTAGAATAAGGCTTACTTGATTTATGTTAATCACAGAATAAGTAATGTATACTTAAAAATAAATAAATAATTCATACATTTATTTATAATATGTTTACTTTTAAAAAAGACATAGTACCTAAAGTCCTAAACCAACATAATTAGAAAGTTTACATTGTGATTATCTTGATCTGCAGAGATTCTCCATTTGTGAGTTTTGTGACATTTTTATTCGATGACGTATGTAAGAAAGGATCCGGTGAATGCGTCTAGTAGGCCCATGTTGATTATAGTTTCCGGTATCTCTTACGGTCCATTGTGTGCATTGTCCGGGTCCGTCGGTTATCCGGCCCCAAGTTCTCGGAAACCCGGTTAAAGGGCCCTGTGTTTATTGGTTTCAAATCAAGCTAAGCCGATAAAGGACCATTGTTAGCTATTGAGCTCCCGGCTAGGTCACTACTCACTTGTCTTATTGTTGTTTGAATGGGTATGTTACCGTATTTAAGTACCTAATGGTTTTAATTGTAAAGTACAGCTTATGAATAAATATTAAAACATTTTCATATAATATAACGCATAATACATTGAACTATATTATTATATTCTCAGATTGTCACTAATTATACCCAGAGATAATAATTACAAGACTACCTTTATCATAATTTGAGAAATAAACCAAAAGTTACGTAATTTACTTACACATAAAAATAAAAATATGTATTTCACATTTTTTATGTAATCCTAAGTTCCGATAGATGGCGTTGTTGTCAAGTCATTAACTAACTTTATTTATAAACCTTATAATTTAAGAAAATTTTATAAACGTTTAATGAACTAGGTCCTATGTCATCACAAAATATAACTGCCCCACTGCAAGTGCAGGGGTCACAAGCTATTTGAGAATATTACGGAGTAATTTTGAGATTTCTAAAGGTTACCATAGACGTATATTTATTTATTTATTTATTTAATCTTTATTGCAACAACCTAAGAATAGGCTTACAAAGGGCGGACTATAGGTATGTATATATTATACTATGTTTAAGTCTATGGGTATTAGCATTGATTTGAAGTGTGGTGCTTTATGATTGGTATTATACACAAACTCAAATCGCACTGTGCACTGAGAGCTCGGTATTACATATACCTAGTACGTACGTGATCAAATCTGCAATGATGAAATACGTAAACGAAATGGTAACATAGCTCGCTGAATTAGCCGGCTAATGTGGCAATCGGCTAGCCATAAAGTGCATTGAACAGATTTTTGCAATGGTACTTGGATAGTTACCATCTTCGTAAAAGAAGCACGAAAAGACGAAATGTCCTCCAACCAGGTGAATCAACGAACCCAAGAAAACTAGGAGTAACCGCTGGATCCCAAAGAATCAGAAGTCTAGACAGATGAATGGAGAACTCTCAAATAGGCAGGTTTCAGCGAGAGGTTTTCCCTTAGCGAAACTAATTTCAGCATTGTTATTTATTTTAATAAATTGCAAAAACCATGTTCAGGTAAAATTATTTCTAAATAGGTCTTCTGTGATAAATTAACCAGTATTCATATTTCTTATTCAATATTCAAACTACCAGGCTATCATGAATAGCTATTGTTTATTTGGAGTAAAGAATAAGCTATTGTATTAACGACTGTGTGGCGAGAAAGTTTCAACGGCTTCAACGTGTTTAATTTCCTTTAAGGTTGTTTAAATCTCTTTATGGCGGGATAAAATGTCGTGATTCCCTAATGCGATTCCCTGTGGGCTGGCTCGCCGTCTCGGCGCTTAGATTACAATGTCTGAAGTCGTTTAGGCCACTGGAGCTCGCCTGCAAACATGTGTATTTCCAAACAATGCAGCCGTCTGTCGTTCAACCGCCATTTAAAAGCGCTTGTATGTTAATTAAACCTTATCTCGACACATCGGTAGTCGAAACTATAAAACAATTCAATTATTAAAAGTAACAAAACATTAAACAGCTTCTCTTTCGATTCGTTTTCCGAAGAATCTGTGTATTCCTATAAGAACATTGATTTTATTATAACACATCTCCGCCGCGGCCGTCGCATTCTGTCCGCCATAAAGTTCTTCGTGTTCCGCTCGACTATTAAATAATGCTTCAGTTTTTTCTTATTCAGTAAGTCTTCCTATAACTCAAATAACAAAGAGCTGACCGCAGTGATCCCAACAAAAGAATATGAAAGATCTGCTCTGTACAATACGAATCGTATCGCGGGGAATACTCGTATATCGGAAAATATTTCTTGCTGCTCGAATATCTGAATACGTAGTTAAAATCTTTTTCGTATTTTATCAAAAAGGGAGAGCGAATAGTGTGAGCGTACGTACAGAATATATTTATCGCTGCGAGGTTCGTGAGCGCTGTTTCTGTATTTTTCTGAGAGCTTTATCTAATCTGTCACTTTGCCGCATGCTTATGTAACGATAGAGCCTATTCATTCATTTTGTCATCCGCTGTGATTAAATATTCTCCGAGGAGGTCTTCGTCATCTGAAGATTACGGAGCTGCTATTACGGTATTAACTCACTCATCTATCATAAAGTATTTCAATTTATAGCCCATTTATTAGTAGGCCTTTATATTATATTTGTGTTGTCGTTTAATTTATATTCAATAGAAGATAATATTCCTTTTAAAGTTCCGTGATAGTAAGAATAAATTTAGAGGCTGGCAAATTTTATATTATGGATCAATAATTTGTCTGCCTTGTCTGTAACAACAAGTATATGTTATATTACAATGTTTTACTATGACACTTAGATTATTTTGTAATTGCCCCAAAATATAAAATTGTGTAATAGGAAATCTTTAAAACAAAAGAACAATAATTGAAGCTTTCCAATTAAAAACTACCTCTCTTAGAATAAGAATAAACCTACCTTTGTTAACTATTCACCACGTACCTACCGAAGCGAGATCGAGCCTCTATCTAAAGTCTAAACCATAAAATAAATTATTATAGTAGATAGTTTGTTGACAAATAAACGGTGCATCAGTAGGTAAGTAGCGTGCGATTAATATGCCGGAGAAGTCGCGGCTTTATTACCGTTATTAGAAACTATCCCATCGCCCATGAACGATAATACCGGTAATAACCGATAATAATTCCCACGAACATCGTGAGCTATCATTACTTATTCACCTGTTATAATAACCTTTGTTCATTTCATACTTAAACGGTATCTTTCTCTTCTGAATTGATTCTATACATTAAAAGATTTAGAAGTTTAATAGATTCGTAATAGGACATGTATTTTCTTAATGTGGTTAGTAGTAGGTAAATTCATTTACGGTTCATGTAATCTTTATGTCTGTCTCTAATACATTTTATCATGTGAATTTGCTATTTATGTTAAGACCTGATTTTGTAATATTTAGCTGCACTTTAATTAACAGATGCTAAATGTTTCCATTTCATAAAACATGAGGCACTCCAGGAAAGCTCCTTTAGCAGTATACACTTTACTGTAAGTCTTTACACTGATCCCAATCCCATGCCGCTATACTAGAGTATCATAAAACCTTCTTGCTTGAGTCAGCCACCAAACGGAGCCAGTTCTTATTTTATTTCATTCTTTCTTCTTTGCTTTCTTTCTTTCTTCTTTTCTTTCTTTATCTCTTTCTTTCTTTATGTCTTTCTTTCTTTCTTCTCTCCTTGACCGGCAACGCATCAGTAATGCTTTTGGCTGAGTCACATCGCAGATTTCCATGGGCGACGATAGCCAATTAGCCACTCACCATCAGATGGATTGTCAGCTGGTTACATAAAAAAGGCAGGGAAATCAACGAATATAATGATATAATAAAAACTAAAAATATTTACTTACAGTTAGTTAAACTAAGGCCATGTAAGGCCAACCTCTTGTTAGCTAAAAGCGTTGTAAAGTGAACTTAACGTACTGCAAAGTTTCTCTGTCCCGAAAATTTTATCCCAACTTATAAACGTTACCAAAGCTATGGAATACCGTAGGGAATCAAAACTTTACTCGGCTTCTATTTTACTTAACTTAAACAGTTAATACTCTTCGCGGCGAATGAAAATAAACACAGGACTATATCACTACTAAATACATTTGTAGTCGAGCATTAAGTTTTACTAATAAAAGAAACGTACCCAGTGCCTACCCAGTAAATAACGTAAAAAACTCTTGTCGTTCAGAAAGCCTCTGGTTTTAAAACCATCCACTGCAATAATTTATTCATCCCCGTCGAGTTCCGTAACCGCCCATAAAACGTTCTGTAATTATCCGTTTGTTTAAAGAATGCATTACACAAATAAACTTTACGAGTCGAACGATCAAACATCAGTTTTTTATTATCTCACATGTTTTCTTGGATGCACACACGACGAAAAAATCGTTTTATGCGCCTCCCTCGGCTGCCCGCCGGGCATGTGTCCAATTTCAGTTAAATTGATCTTGATCAATCAACCATAGCGAGTGCTATCATATTTGATCAATAATTACTACAATCTATTCAGTATCGTTTACCGCATCGCGCAATGGTTAAACGTGCCTCATACGAAACCGCATAGCCGCTAGCTGAGGTAACATTTTGTTATCCCTTCATGCATAAATGTTTGTGTAATAATTTTGGGAGCCATGTTCCTGCTGAGCTCCCCCCCCCTCCCCTTGTCCCCGTACCACGTTGCATCGCATCGCTCGTCGACCGTCGAACCTCGAACCGTGCTTCTCTTTCTATCTTTAGTTTTATGAGCGCCGCGTGGCAAGCTGGCGAGAACCGCATGCTCGACGCAAATAAAATATTTAACACAAAAAATAAATTAACCGCAAGCCACCTTACTTGTACTGAGATTATTCGATAGCATAACTGGGTCGTCCGGAAGCCTGCCGATAAAGTACTAGGGTAACACAATGAGCGTTGACATTGTAGACGTAAACTTTGTTATAGCGTTAGCGTACAATTAAAAATTGTCGGTGTAACGTGTCGTGGAAAGCCGAAGGATTATTTGTGTGTAATTTTACACTTTACTCTTCCACTTAGTGAAGCGTGAAATGATTGTTGCGTCGAGTGTCGCGATTTGAAATTCCGCCCGAGGCTCGACTCGAGTCAAGTCGAGGCTCGTTTGGATACGCGCGGTCGTCTCCGCTCGCTCGCGGCTCGGCGCTCGACGCTCGTTCGTTCGGTTCGTTCAGTATTCGTGTAGCGTGCGCTAGGTACGCGCGTTCGTTGTCAGTCAACTCGAATCACGTTATAGCATACGGTACTTGTGAGTGCGATACTCGCGTGGTGTGTAGTGTATGCTGATGTCTTTTGTCTCTTCGTAGGTGTGGAGCCGAGGGTCGCCGGCATGCGAGTGTTCTAGTGATGGTGCATTGAGATCGTGCCCGCTACTTGTCAAGTGTTAGTGTAACTATAGTGCTTCATAGTGCTGAATGGATTGTGTCTATTTGGGATTGCCATCGCCAGTCACGGATAGACCAACTTGGGAACGGTAAGGACTTTTTTTTTTTAATCTTATAAAGATACGGTCTTTGGGGGCTTGAGATTCCTACACTAAAACCTACCTAACAGTCATCCAGTCATCATCCGAATCTCAATGAAAGCCTTTAAATAAAAGACCCATCACCTATCAACCTCACTTATTTGAAATTATTTCTACAATGATAATAAATACATTACGATGTTAGATACGCAAATATGTATGTTCAGCTTTGTTTGTTTTAGGCTTGACACTTTATTTTATTAATACGTTATCTACGTAATTATATTTGCCAGTCTTCTTAAATAGGATTCTGTTATCAAGCGTTTGTAGCATTGCGAACGAATTAGTAATGAACTAGTTACCTACTATAGAGTAATAAGTAATTAGTAGGTACCTAACTACGTAACTACCGTGTGAAAATCTAAATACAATTAATTTACATTCTCACAATACGAGGCCATTTTATCCCTATTTTTTAAACGGTTTCATTTAGCTTTCCCTCTTTGTTTGGGTCAAATCTTGCAAGCTGAATTAAAACTACTTGCTTTCATCCTACGAAGTTGAAATTTTGCATATTACTATGGTTTCGATTACAATACATTTTATGATAAGTATGACCTAATAATACTTTTAGGGTTGGCTTCAGAGGAGGGACATTCTTCCTTAACAGTTAAGAGCACGGTCACAATTTTTTTCTTTTGTTCCTGCAGTGACACTAGAAAACCGTTTATTTAGTTTTTAAAGTAGGTATTAACTTGTAACTGTCTGGATTTAGTAAGCCCACTGGCCAGTGTTACCCAATACATATAAGGTTGCTGTGCGTCATTGAATTGTCGAATCGAATTGAATTCACCAGGATACTCCTCATGCATCCAAATGCACTTTGTCTCAGGCCCGTATTAATAAACCGATGCTACCGATAATACCTACATAATATGTCGCATTACATGGGATCTGACGTATGTCAGCATCTCAAACCGGATCTTGAGATCGCAGACGGCATACATGTTACATCTTAAAATCGGTCTATAAATAGGAACCAGACTTTAGGATGAATGGAGCTTAGCACGAACTTACGTCTAAAATATTACAGTCTTTGTTGTGACTAAGTTGAAAGTGTTGAAACCTGCGGTTGTAATGACGCCAATTAGGATTTATAATGGGAGGTACCTACCTGATAAACATCTTATAACAAATATGGTCTATCTAGCTTACGAGGTTGGTATCTGATATTGATATAAAGTTTTTATAATGTCATAGGGAATAACTAATACTTTATGTAACGGTGACTTGAATAGGAAGGTATTATGCCGGTAGTTAGCTATCTAATTTGTCTTAAAAGTCAACGTATCCCAAAAAGTAATGTCTTAATCTTATCTTACTTGGTCACAAAACTAAAACTTTATGGGTTGTCTTTGTCAATTAGCAGAGAGCCTTGTTATAATAAAATTGCCTACTTACCTTTTGGTTTTAGACCCATTGCTTTTTTTCTTCCTCATTTGTTGGCTATTTCCTGTATTTAAATAAAAAAACTATACTAGTAAATAATTATAATTTGAATTGCAGCACAGAAGAAATAATAGCACATAATTATAATAGTAATTTCAGTTAATTCTTCGCTTACCATTTTTGACATGACATAAGTTAAGAGTACTTAAGATGAAACAAAGATCACGTAAATGCTATTTTTTGATCAATGTTTGTTATTGTTTTACCTATTAAGTATTAACTTATCCAAAGATCTACCAAGATTACTGAAAATGACAAGAACAAAATCCTTTGCTGGAAGACACGATATAAACGTCAAACTTAAGTTCCAATCCATTTGGAAATTTAATCCTGATTGAAATAGAAAATAATCTTAATGGGATTTTGAGATTCATTCGGATTTATGAACTACGTTTCGTCAGGATATAACTAAGAAGGTATTTCAAAATTGTTAATGTCCTTTCTGTGTGTAAATTATGTGATCGAAGTTACTAGTAAGTAGTAGGTACTTAACTATTAATCCACTGTATTCATAGTTAAGACAGTAACTAATTCTTGACAACAGTGTGCTTAGTGCGAGTTTTACTTGACATAACGGGCTCCTAAAGTAAATGTGAGTTTGCTTTTTGTATGGGACCGAAGCTTTTCTTTTGACGGTAGATGGCTCTGCTTCGGCCTCATACAAATTTTCGCCAACTCGCATTTACTTTGCGAACCTGTTACGTCAAATAAAACTCGCACTAAGCATAGGTACAGAACTGAATTGTCGTCAAATAATGTCGATCAGTGGATTAAAACGTTCAATAAAATATTTACACTAACACAAATCACACTTTATTTTACTTCTTTAGGGGATGAATTTTCAAAAGTACCTACATCAATACAAAAAACTATGTCTTCTAGGTCCGCTGGTTTAAGCTGTGCCTTGCTATTGCAATCTTAATACAATATTTCTCTTTGCACGTGGCATGATGTAACAGATAATTTCATCATGCTATGACTAAAATTTAAAACAACTATCAAAGGAATTCATTGTAATGTGTAAACAATAATTCAATGCGCTTATTTAAACAAGTCCAAAGATACACCAACAAATAGGTACCGAAACTCAATAATATGTTTGTTTTTTCCCGTACTATTCCCATTTTCCTCCCAAGTCCTCGTAGAATACACAACGAATGGCAAACGAAGAGCGAGACAGTGCACTAACCGCTGGAGTTAGTGCGAGACGGAAATACAATGTGCCCGGTTTCAGTTGGCTTGGTGCTTTTATTTCTCATCATACTCATATTTAATAATGTCCCTTTGTTTGCAAAAGAAAACCTTTGTTCTCCTTATACTCATTAGAAAACATGATTATGATCGTAATATCTATTTTTATTTCATGCGATGTGTTGATCGCTTTTATGTTATGTTATTTATTTATTTATTTATTAAGGTTCACCAACAGTCTCTACATGAAAACAATGTGTAGGTACAAAACAAAATGTCTTATGCTACATGCGAAACCAATGACAGGTAAACACAGCTTTCACCAAAACAAAGTGTGTATATATATATATATATATATGTAAGTGTGGGTAACAATACTTTAAATCTTCGAGTAGGTTCATACAAAAACAAATATAAGAAAAAGAACGCGGTCTTTAGAAAATCGACTAATTAATGTAGTGAATCATTATTAACTACGCTTATGTTATGAATGCGCTGGTTACGAATAATGGACGCACTTCAAAATTATTACACGGGTTAATAAAAATCACAATTTTTTTTATGTGCGGATTTAGTTCATACTGTGCTATTTATAATATAATACACCAACCGTAGTATACACTATCGAATGGTTGTAATAACACAGGTCAGTTTTTTTTAAATGAACGGGTTTGATTCCTGGCCAGGAATATTAATTTTTCAAAAATCTATGATGTAGATTTAGTTTTCATCAAAATCAGCCCACTTCTTTGACCACTTTTGGCTTTTCCTCACAGTTTCGAATTTGGACATCCACACGCCCACTTGAAAATTTCACCTTGTATAGGTAGTAGGTACTTAATTCCGAATCATCAATAACATTAAAATTACTTTGTTCAACATTTTCACATCAAATGATCATCATCATCATCCTGCTCATTTCCCAATTTTATTTTGGGTCGGCGCCGCGGCGCAACGCAATATGTTTTCCTCTTCCACACTTCCCTATCAGCCGTCATCTTTACACTAACTCCCTTGCGTTTAATATCATCTGTAACACAATCCATCCATCTTTTCTTAGGTCGTCCTCGTCCCCTTCGTCTATCCATCACATTCATATCCATCACTCTTTTCGTCACATGCGTTTCCTCTTGCCTCATCACATGCCCATACATTCAGTTTCCTTTCAACTTCTCTGTCATTTTTGCCACTTTCACACTTCCTCAGACTGCAGACCCACATAAATAGTTATATAATAAAAAGCAAAATTAGGAAAAAGCACAAAAAAGCTGACTGCCTAAAAAAATTAAAAAGAAAATAAGCCCAGTAGTTTAGAATGTCGTTAAAAGTAATACTGAACAACTAAACCATAGAAGGATTAACAGTTGGAAGTTGGGACCCATTCTTTAACTAATCAAATCTTGTTTGTTTCTTCCCAAGCAGCCATTTTTTTTTTTCAAAATTGCAGCAATTTAAAAATATCGATAGGTGCATAGCTGTAGCGGTGCAACTTAATAATCCGTCTGTCTTCTTTTAACGTCCACTCCTTTTTATTAAATTGCACAATATCAATTATTTTATTTTTATTTTAAGATAGTGCTTTTGCACATTTATAATAATTAATCAATCGAAACATTTCTCGCTAGTATTTGATGCTTAAATTAAACCAGCCTGTAACAGTATTTCTGGCAACTATGTATTGTGTACACGTTTAATGATCTTTATTTTATCGTAAGCACTTTGTAATGTTGTGTTGTGAGCTCGATTGAGCGTCGAAGCGACGTTTCATTATGATTTATTAACCAATTGGCTTGTTATAAAATAATTACGACCGATTTCCTACCGAACTTCATTAAATTATCTATCATTCATTTCAAATGTCGTTGTGTTGTGTAGCGTCATGGCTACAAACGCGTGCCCTGATTTACCCAAACGAGTATTTCATTGCGTTGGTAATTTCAATTATCATACCTCTAATATATTTCTGAGTTCCTGGTAGCGGACGCTATTTTACTTAGTTAAATTGAATCGATTTAGATTGATTTTATTGTTTACTTTACCCGGCGTGTTTTCACTACGCTAAAAAATTCTGATCAGTATTTTTGTGTTGACCTCTGCCTGTATTAAGCTGATCGCACATATTATTATGTCAGCACAGCACCGTACGCGTCGCATTTAGAATTGATTTTCAGCATCAGCTTTAAGGGCTTTCAGTTATTATCTTCAAATTGTATGGGAAAAATGGAATTGTTGATGTGCATGGGCGACGATAGCCACTTACAATCAGATCGTCAGCTCGTTTGCCGGCTATTTCCATAAAAAAATAATATTAAGGATGCTTATTACTGTTATACTATTTATAGAACTGCTTGTAAACATTTGTTACTGACTAGTTTTGATTTTTTAACTACCCCAAACGGAAAATAATTTGTTGTTGCTAGTTGTCCCGTCCGCGTCATGGAACAACTCAACAGGACTAGTGGGATATACCCGCAAGGACAGAGTGGCGGAGAGAATGGACCCTTGAGAAACTCCCAACATTTTCTTATCCACACATTACCAGGTCCAGCTACGACAATACCCAATACCCAATGGTATTGTATAGAATGCCTAGGCATACTATGAAATGAATAATATTCCATCCGTTACCTGAACGTTTTAGGTATTCTATACATTGCCTAGGTATTGTATAGAATATGAGATTATATAGATTTCCGGTAACATATAATATTATGTATTATCTTATAATTCAACTAGATACATGTTTTTTATTTATTGCTAGTAAAAAACCTATAAAACTTTACTGCAGGTGTTGGAATTCAATTCACCCATTGTTGTGAAAAGCCAATTAATCTAGACCACTTACTTACAGCAAGCTATCGTGAGTTATCAACTATGTGTCAATCAATTTGTAGAATATGATGTACCGTTGCATTCTCATAGTACCGTGCTAAGTAACACTTAACTTGATAGTTGACTAATGGCGCGTACGTTGCTTACATGACCACAAAACTACACTACACTGTAACCGCAATATAATTTACATACGAACTACGTATTTTTGTTTTCTACCTTCTGTCTATTTTATATATTTTCAACGCGATGAATAAAATAATCTATTTCTGTGGAAGTTGATACTGTAGGTTCTTGGTAAGTTTCTTATGCTCATAAAATAAGAATTTTGAAGGATGTATCTATTGTAACACGGGTTGAGTAGGTACCTCTTTATGTTGAAGTTCTTAAAAATGAAAAGAAGCATTTTATAATACCGCTCGCCGTTATTTCGTCGTCGCTGTTCGCCGAGTCCTTCCTCGCTCAACTGGTTTATTAGTATCCATTTACGAGATGACGAGCTCGAGTAAGTACCCTTCCAAATCAATTTACGCTCACCTTCTTCACAAAGAAAATATTACCTTCGCTCTTCGCAGTCTTACGTTCACACGGTTCTCCGTCCCTTTCGTTGAACATTTATAATCATTGAGAGGGAAAGAGACTCGCACATTTCATAATCCTTACGTTGATTCGATCCTGAATTTATACGTACAAAAAGACATTTATTCTCCTATACAAGGGTTTTGTTGTATTATTTAATTCACATAAGACATTCTTGTATTTGGATTATGTTTTGCTGTTCGTTTTCTAACTTTTTTCTCGCTTTGTACGAATGAATCAAAGCGAATTTACAGACTTGAATAAAATGCGACGCGTAGTCGAGCGTAAATGTTGGTACACGTATTGCCTTGTACTTTTTAAGTAGTCAAGTCAGAAGTCAGAACTAATTACAGTTGGTACTCAATTTTAAAGAGTGTTTCTAGTCATGTACGTGACGTGAAGAGTACACAAATCGTGCAACGACCATTGAGCTGTTACGAAATAAACATTTTGTAAAGTCAGCCAAGAAACAGCCGCACTAAATAAAATATGTTTATTTTTAATATTCATTTGACTCACTGTTGTATAAGTTGTTTGTAATTGCATTTTGTTCGCATGCGAATCCCTGTTATGTTTTATAATAATTATCCAAATGAAACTGTTACCGTTTAGGTTTAAAAGAAAGGGCTTTATCGTTTACAGCGTTTAGCTATGGGTAATAATAGCTTCGTTTAAAGTGAAGCAATTTACCCGCGGTACAATAATTTCGTTTTAGCGGATAGTTCATCATTATACCAAGCGTGAGATAATCTCTCGACAACCATTATCGCCGGCTCACTTCACGACAAATTAACTTGTGAATGTGGCTGATTCTGCGTTTGAAGTAAGTAACATAGCCGTTCACTAGAAAATAGCGAGTTGTTATTCAACGCTTCTAATTACATCTCTCGCTCCTCCAATAAAATGATTTATGCATCCCAGTTGTTGTTTTACGCCTCACAAATAAGTGTTTGAGTTGTATAATCATAAACAACAATAATACTCTCAAGTTTATTTGCGAAAGCATTAAACGAGCGGCTGTATTCGACTCGTTTATTACAATTTTATTAAGAAATAGGGATTGATTGGACCTTTAATGTTAAGTTTCGAAACGACGACTTTCGTAAACGGTTCATTGTTACATGCTAAAAATAGCTATATATCTAATTAGTACTGTCGACAGGTGGTAATTTAATGTAAATGTAATACATATTTTGAAATAGAATAGAAGTCTAGTCCGGCGTATGGTATACGAATACGACCGAGCGATATATCTTGTTTTGTGCCGTTCGAACTAATATCTTGGTATTACGTATTTACGTACTAGCTGCCGTCACAAGCAATTTTTCTCGTATAACACTCCGGTCCGGGTTCGATGCTCGGGCAGAGCGCCAAGTAGCGCGGCTGGCCCGTAAATCACCGCCGGTACCAGGCTCGCAGCGCGTCGAGGAGCCCCCAATCAGCCGGCCTATTGACAAACATACGGCTCCAATATAATGGATTCCGGAGCGATTTATCTGCGGCTTTCGCTTTTTCGTTTACATTTCGCGTTCAATCTAGCGCGATTTAGGCTTTATGAGTGATGAGCCCGGCAAATACTAGGATTTATTCGCTATTCGTGAGGATTCCGGCGATTAGCGGAGAAGCTGGCTGCGGATTATTTATTATCTTATGCTTGGGGAACATTCATCACTCATGTAAATTATTCAGTTATCTAGCCGTGGAGTAATCATACTCCGTTCCACTTGATTTATGCTGATGACGTATGCAAGAATCGTGTCAACTCATATCATAATGCTGGTATTAGGCGTCGTTAGCGAGTTGGCAACTTCAATAAAACGTTTTATCGGTTGAACCAGCCTCGGGTATTTTTATGTGCGTACTTCAAAAGAAATTATTTTAGAAAGATATCTCAGCCCACGTTTTTCACATTTTAATAGTAAAATATTTTACAAATAAAATCAATGACATGTACTAAATGTACTAAATTTTGATTCAACAAAATGTACTAAATTTATTGATTGTGGAGGTACTATAAATACTACAAAGACAAATAACAAAAAAATTAACATTTATCTGTATTGGCTCTCACAAAAACAAGATACGAAGTTAATTTCTAATACGAGTATAACTTTGCAATTTTATAAATACGTATGTAAATATTCGATTCTGGAGCTATCTTGTCGATCAAACTTCTAACAAGCTAACAGGAGATAATATTATACAAAACTGAACTAAACACCTGTTCTTTTATTTCTAAATATGTAGATACTTTTAAGTTCAAAATTCCGATAGAATGGTTGGTATGGTTGAAAATGGGAAGAAATAGTGTCCGTTCTGAATGTCCAGCCGGTCTGACTGAATGAATGGGCACAGGAATAACACCGCGTTAAAAAGTCCTTATTTTTTTTTATTGCACTCAACTTACTATTGATATTTATATGGGAGCTCTTTTCAGTACGTTTATGTGATGTATCAGTTACCTTTTAAAGTTTCTGTTTGAATAATATTTATGCAAACGTCAGGATGACTAACAATTTAGTGTTAGTATACATTTGTAAAACATCATATTTTAATGGATTTCGACGTCTTGGACATACAATAGTAAAATGCGTGGGTGCTGGGAAGTTATTCAGAGAACTGTATAAATAAACTCCAATCGCCGTCATTATTGCGGCGTTCTGAGACCCTATTTATTATGCAGTGCAGAGAATGTTAACTCTGTTTGGCAGGATGTTAGTTTTATGACGGGGCCAACAGCATACTTACTGATGTCACTATTTTGATTAAGCAGGCATACCTATACTTCAACATTACGTGATCAATAACAACCCGTTCTACATTCTTGACAATTCCTTAATCTAAATAAGACATGACATTTCTTATATGCCAGCCACTGCATCAGACAAGCGTTGTAGAATAAAGAGGTCCGTCCCTGAACCTTCACTAGAGATTTGTGGCCTCACTGACATAAACCGACATATACCTTATTGCTGTCATATTAAAATACCATGTCTAATCATAGAGTACCTACTTAATCACTATGTAATCATACTCATAAAAATATCATAAAGTCACATTCCATGTATACAAAAGTGGACGCTGCATATTTTACTTCAACTCAATGTACAACAGAAAACATGACTATGACGTCTGCATTAATAACATAAATCGTCAACAGTCAATAGAAAATAATAAGTAAATTTAATGATACAAAATACCTACAATCTTCAGTATGCAATCATTTTTATATTCATTAATTTTAAAATATCCTTACTTATATTTGTAATAATTTATAACGTATCATTAATAATTATAAGTATCATCGTTGCATAAATAAAGAATAATTTTAAGCATTCCGTATAAAATGCCAGGGGTCTGCAGTGCGGGAGCGCGGGCGACGAAGACGTGATAAATTACTCAATTACTCCACTCCACCCGACTGATTTAATAGATACTTAGAGATTATTTTTCGTGCGTGTTTTTATACGATAAATATAGCAGTGTGATTAATTGTGAATAATTATTATTTGTGAAAAAAATATTTTTGCAAATATTTTATCTAATTTTCACGTGATATCTGACCTCGTCAGGCAAGAGCCATTACTATTAAAAATGTATTCCGGTTAAATAGCACCATTGATATTAGGGACCTCTGATTTTAAGTAGGTAATCCGACAAGAAAAATCCTTAGCCGTTTATCGAGATTGCTCAGGCAAATTCTCAATTCATTCGTCTTGTGTTTTCCATTCTTTATTATCTGATCTTTTAATGAGATTTCACTGATTAGGAACAAATAATTTCAATCGAAACTTGGCAAGCTTTTGCGTAATTTTGTTGGCATAGGTACATTGGCGATAACGCGAAAAAAAAGAACGTAGTGACATTCATAGGAAAACTATATCTAATGCAAATATCATACTTTATTGTCCTTATAAATATTATAAATATTATTGTCTTTATAAATATTATACATTGTCGAGATTTTCATTAGTCTTTGGTCTGCATGCTTTAGTAGTCGAGAAAAAGATTATTGCGGGTTGTAAGCTAAGTTGACCAAATTTCAGTAGTTTTTGAGAGAATAAGAAACATACAAACTTTTACATAATATGGTTGGATGACTCACATAGTGGTTGTTTTATAGTAGGGGAGCGGGGGGCTAGTTGTTACAGAGGTAAGAAGTTACACGCATTTTTTACCGGGATTTTAAACTCTTTGGTGGACGTAATTGGACTTATTTGTTTTCTTATAACATCGTGCATTACATAAAAACGATCAGTGACCCGCCAAGCGCCAAGCTGCTAGGTTGTGTGCATGTGTCTCGATTTCGACCACGTACGTAAAAAAATCCTTTACGAACTTTTTGATTCCTGATGTCTATATTTTTTATTTGCTCAAAATTTTTAACCTTGAACGTTCATAATATATCTACCTTTAATTTGCAATATTGTTTTTTTCTCCTGTCTATATCCATTAATGGTGACTTCAATTTATATTAAAAAACGTGCCATGGGGCAGGTAGTTACAATTTTTTGGGGTAAGTTGTTACGTGTTACGTGTTACGTGTAACAACTTACAAGATTTTTTTTGACAAACTGCAAGGCCTACTCTAAAAACATGAATTCACTGCTTCGCGCATATAGAACATTGACGAAACAGGTGTCAAGACGGTACAGAAGCCTAAAAACTAGTTGCTGCCCGTGGTCAAAAACAGTCGGTGCGATCACATCTGCCGAAGGAGGAACACTTACAACACTTGCATGGCTATAAATGCTGCTGGAAATCAATTCAGTTCCGCCGATGTTCCTGTTTCCCAGAATAAGATACACAGATCTATTTCTTCGTGCTGGACCATCAGATGCGATTGGAGCGGGCAATTCTTCGGGATGGATGACGGAAGTACAATTTTTAAAATTGATTGAACATTTCATTCGACATGTCAAGCCTTCCACTGAACAGCCTACTAAGCTAAAAGTAAATTTTCACGTCGTTGAGAAAATTATAAGTGTTATGTTATTTTTCTACAAAAAAAACTTTAAAAATACATTAAAGATATTATAATTACTCATAAATGTTAGACGACTGTTTAAAGTGTTCTCTTTTGCTTATAGCGTTTTGAAACATTAAAAAACGAATTATCATTGATGATTTTGTTTATTTATCTACCGTAACATCATGCCCCGAAGATGTAACAACTAGCCCTGAAGGGGGGGTAAGTTGTTACAATCGACTTTTTTTGTTAAATTGTCCATTGTGAAAAAAATACATAAAATTTAATAACTTTTCAATCGGATTTTAATAGCTGAATAGACATACTAACGATAAATGCAATTAAATGTATAAATTATTTGATAGCTTTTGTTGTATTGACAATTATCTAAAAATTGTAACAACCTGCCCCCTGCTCCCCTACCTAGTAAGTTATGTTCATAAGAAATTGAAAAGTTGCCACAGTTTCTCTTCGTTCTCTACCGGCGAACTTGCAACAAAGTCTTTAAAGTTATTCACCATTTGCAAGTTATTCCTCTATTTTAAACAAACGTCACATGGTAGGTACTCTCGTCTGTTCTTAAATTCTCGAGTGACGTCTTGCTAGCTGTACGGGGCGGATCAACTTATTTTTATAATATGTAATTGTAATTAATTTTATAATAATAATTGTACATTGTAGGTTTGTTTGTTTTTTTCTTAATTTTTTTTTAATTCGCCCCCTCAGTCGAAAAAAACATATGTCGTGTAACGTGTTACGTTGAATTTTAGTTATAAATATGATTGGAAAGAGGGACTAAAGCTGTAATGCTCAATTTTTTTCAAATTTTTATCATTAATCTTGACGGTTTTGTCTTGACTTACTGATATTTTAAAGGTTTTTTTTGCTCTCCTGTAAAGTTGCAATTTTCATGTTATGCCTTTTTTCCACTGAGCGTGCCTTATGTGATCTGATTTTCACAAACTTTTATTTAACATGCTTTGTTCGTTAATTTGTTTTTATAAAGAAGATACATATGTTGATTTTCATACAATTTACAGAAATATTGATAGCAAAGTGTTAAATGATTTAAATGTAAAATACTTTGTTTATGGG
The DNA here is from genome assembly GCA_963932265.1 of Thymelicus lineola. NCBI lineage: Eukaryota > Metazoa > Arthropoda > Insecta > Lepidoptera > Hesperiidae > Thymelicus > Thymelicus lineola. The sequence continues at coordinate 10,815,708 of OZ010700.1, read as the reverse complement.
TACCTAAACGTACCAAATGTCGCAATTTCAAAGTCACGTCCATTGTGTTGTGCAACTTAGCGTTTGTTTTGTGAGCCAGTTAGCTTTCTCCCACAAATAAATCGAACAAATACATCCAACATGTCAAAGGTAAACGCGAATACGATCGTAAATCAAACCAATCGGAGTTTCCGTGTTCCATCGTCATTGTAAAATCAGTTTTGTTGCGTCTGCTTGTGGACAGAATTTTCAATGGAACGTAGTTACCTAGTTGGAAATGGTTGAATCAAATTTCGCTATTGTGCTCACGTTGAAGAGTTTTTAACAGTTTCGCACGAACAGTCTTTATCAATCATTTTGTTGAAATCCTGGTATGAATGAAAGTATGGAGAAATAAATAAGTTCGACCAGTTGCTCAACCCCAAAACATCCCAGCACAAAATTAATATTATAATGGTTTTCAATTGTTATTTTTTTATTGACGATATTGACGATGCATTGATCGTATGAACGAAGAAGAAAGAAAGAAAAACGTTTATTTCTGTAGCCATACATACACACACGAACAACATACACAAAAAAAAATTACAAAGACAAAAAATAAAGAAAACAAAAAACAAGACAAAAAGACAAAGACAAGACAAAAAGTTATGATATCTCATCAAAAACATAAATGTGAAATGAGAGCCATGTTTAGAAAAAAAGAATTGAGATCTAAATGGGTGCCAAGTTCTGTGAAGAAAGCCTAAAATTTTATTCACAAGAACATGTAATTCAAGCTCTACATTTGACTTGGCTAGTTTTCACGTACATGTAGGCTATCTAATGCATGCGGACATACAAAAGTGCATGTTGGCATGTTTTCACGCTGCGTAGTACCAGGCGAACATAAACTTGAGCGCCGCCGCCGTAAAAATTTTACGAGTACTTATCAAAAGGGTGCCGTAAACTGACATCGTTGTCGCTTAACTGCCAGCAGACTCCTTGCTATCCTAGTGCCACTCAATGTTGCAATCATTAAATTGTTTTCTAAATCAAATCATCTTCGCCTTTGTTTGTGCCGACATTCCTCTATAGGCACGTCAAAAATTGCTGGCATGTACAGTCGGCAAAGAAATTAAGTATGCAGAGCATGATTCTAAAATCTTCTGTAATTAATGATATTGTTCCATCAATGCTAAATGATACCTGTATACGTAAGGTATGATTTAACTTTGCTAATAACGTAAACAATATGTAATAAGTATTGAAAATTTCAGAAGGTTTGAGAATCATGCTCTGAATACCTACTTATTTTGCTGACTGTACCTATCTATACACGCGGTAGTGTGTCAAGCCATGTTCAAGCTAACAGAACTGGCGAGCAGCACCGTGTGTAATATTACACGAACCATTTGGAGCCACTTTTGACACCCTCATAACTCGAATAACAAAAAATAAAACCATTGAAGTATATCTAGTCATAGAACAGACATCTCGAACAAAATGTGTCCCGCCTGGGAGGTTCGATTTTAAAAATTGTGCCCCCGTTCTCCTTTCAAAATCGAACGAATCCATTGAAGATTGAAGCCACGTGGCGCCAATGCATTGGGACATACATGATGTTTGCGGTGTCGGTTCTATGCGCTAGTAATAATACTTCAATGTTTACTAGCAATTAATTGTGGCTACGCTCTCGTGGATATTTACGATGAATTTACAAGGAAAACTATCACGGCTATGTTACCATAAGATAGTTAATGAGTAATAGTCGATAAACTTACTACTTCGGAACCCTACATTGCGCTTGGCCTGACACGTACTTGCCCGGTTTTTTACATTAGTAGGACAGGGTACCTATTACTCGTTCAAAATATCTGTGGACCTGGCTCAATGACGTCATGCAAACTGGAGAGATAGCAAAGAAAATCGAGACGTAAAGATTAAAAATATTATTTTGATTTGTGTGTATCTACTTTTTTGCATTTTATACAACTTTTAGATCAGTCTGTACTTTATAGTCTGTATCCAAACGGTGTCAACGGGACCCTATTGCTAAGCCCCAGCTGTTCGTCCAACCGTCTGTCTGCAAGCTGTGTCTTATGAACCGTAATAGGTAGACAGTTGAAATTTTCACAGAGTGTATATTTCTATTGCCGCTGTAACAACAAATAAAGAAAATAAAATAAAAAAGAAAAGAAAGAAAGAGCCGTGTTTTTTTTCATTTTCAAAGAATTGGATTACTTTGAGCGTAAAATTCCGCTCTGCATTAAGTATCGTCCCACCTATCTTATAACACTAAATAATAATAAACAACAAGAAGCAATAAAGAACAAGAAACAATAAACAATAACGCGATTACGAACCAAGAATAATACACGCTTCCTTTGCAAACGGTACTGGATAGGCGAAAACAGGCTGAGGTCCGAGGAAGCGGGAGCGGCATCGAATTCCAGCGAGGTCCACAGATAGTTTGAACGTGTTGTACCTACCTAGACCTACCTAGTAGGTAGGTAGGTACTTACCTATGACACTTTACGGCACTGTAAGAGTTTTAAATGTACTGAATGCAAGTGTTTACTTCATTATACTCAACAGATAAGAGTTTACATTGTATTAAATACAATAAATACGAAAAGCGTACACACTTAAAAATACATGTACGAATGTATGATAAACTCTATACTAACAATATGAGTACTATCTAACAGTAGTGTGCAGCAGTTTTAATATTAATAAATATGTAAGTAGCTGAGGCCTGAGGTATGGAGGGCCATACACTTGCCTAGGTTAACTCCTCGCCTCGTGAGTGGGGCGGCTTATCTACAGCCTTTACGACTATTTTACGATTATTGCCCCTCAGAATAGGTTATAATAACTCCTTACGATATGAAATTTCTACAAGGAATAACACCAATTGAATACGTTCATTTAAGTCTTTTATTGGGCTATATTATTTTAATAGCTTAAAAAATTACGAAAGGCCGTAGTGATTCAAAAAACTATTATAGTAACTAATAGTATCACGTTTCTTAAGTTATGCACGATCGTTAATGTTTATTATGGAGGATGAATGACGTCCTCATAGACGGCTCCGTGACGGTGCGGAGTGCCGAATGTAGAATGTTGTCCGTGTTTTGTTGTGTTGTGTTGTGTTGAGGAGAGAGGAGAGTAGTGTTGACAGTTGTGTTTGTTGCAGGGCTACAATGGTGTGTGCGTGTGCGGGGCTGCGGGGGGCGGGCGCGGGCAGTCGGCGCGCATGGCGGCGCCAATGAGGGAGGGCGCGCCGGCCGGCGGAGCTCGCCCCGCGCCCCACGCGCACCCCGCCAACTTCGAGTACGATGACAACGAGTGGGACATCGGCATCGGCGACCTCATCATAGACCTCGATGCCGACATAGAGAAGACCGACGAGGCGGGCGGCATGGCGGCGCGCGCCGAACCGGACGCGCAGCGCACCGCGCTCAAGATGAAGATCAAGCGCACCAAGCCCGGCACCAAGAGCTCCGAGGCCAAGCACGAGATCGTCAAGTCGAACGAAATGAACGGGGAGCCGAAGCCGGCCGCGGCCGCCGCCCCCGCCCCCGCGACCGCGCCCTCGCCCGCCGCCGCCAAGCGCGGCTCGGGCGGCCACCGGCGGGACAAGGCGCGCGACAAGCACCACCACCCGCACACCCCGCACACTCCGCACACCCCGCACCCTCCGCATCCTCCGCACGACGTCAACGGCGCGCCGCGCGTGCCTCCGCCCCCGAACGCGCCCGGCCCGCCCGCCGTGCCGCCGCCTGCGCCGCTCGCCGCGCCGCCGCACGCGCCTCACGCGCCCCACGCGCCCCACGCACCCCACACACCTCATGCGCCCCATGCGACCCACGCGCCCCACGCGCCTCATGCCGCGCCGCAGCCCGCGCTCCCCAAGCCGGAGCCGCGGCCCGCGCCGCGCGTCGACCCCAAGCCGGCTGCACCCGCGCCCGCGCCTGCGCCCGCGCCGCCGCCCGCGCCCGCGCCCGCTCACCCCCCCGCGCCCGCGCCGCCCCCTCCCGCCAAGCCCGAGCCCGACGACTCGCGGCAAGAGACCAACTCCTCCCAGCCGCCGACCAAGAAACAAAAAACGGAACCTAAGGTAATCCTCAATATTTTTAAATTTATGTACAGAATTGAATAGACTACTAATTAGGTACAGTAATTGCGTAACTATAGGTCGATGGGAAATTCAATTGCAATTTCTGAGGTATTTACATTTTTAAGGGATGCGACATCTTCCCTATATTTTAGCAGAATGATGTTTATCTTGCTTGAGAGACATTTTGTTTTCACACAACCACAATACAATTAAATTAAGGGTTCTAAACCCACCACTTGATTAACCTACCCGCCCTCCCGAGCCCGATCATCATTCAATCGGTTTTATCAATAACAATAATCACCGGCTAATTGTCCGATTGCTCTTATCGCTCATGTATCCGATTGTTTCGGAGCAGTGTATTTAATTGTCCGGGCTTAGGGCTGTTTGCGAGCTTGATTGAGTGCAAACGCTCGTGGGGCGTAATCCGCGCCTGTCGCCCGCCGCATCGGTTCATTAAATCACCCCTTCCCCCCGCGCCCCGCGCCCACCCCCGCCCCCTCCCGGTCATCACGGGTACCCACTGCGCTTTGCAAATTAATGCCATTGTGGCCCGTGTGGCATATAACGTTGTTTATCTTCAATCGATGCAGATGTTATGGCTCGCTGCAACTGCGTTATCATCTCGAAACTCATGCCTGTAATTAAGGCCTTGCATCACAATCAACGAGGCAAATGTCACGGTGGTAAAAAAGACCACCGCGAGTGGACTGGGTCGTACGTACACCTGCGTGCAATAATGTATAATCTCGGGGCATCATAAATCAAATTCACGTGACAAAAGTTAATGCAAGCGTCGTGCAATCGAGGTGTAGTTGCGAACTCATCGCGTTTAACCGCATCGAATTACGTTAGAGCGACGCTTGAGCAATAATACAACGTGAGAGAAAATTGCCGCTCGCTAGTTATATGGATGAACCGTATTGAAAGTAAAAGATAGGAGGGTGGTCTCCCTTGCTTTCTTACGAGGGTTAGAACCGCCGCAGTCTCCAAAATTCCTTTCATTAATCACTGTCAAGGGCTCTAAAAATTTCCGAAGTGCTTGTGGAATCAATTTAACGTTCGCTCCCTAACTGGAAAACTTTTATACAGGCATCGTGATTATTAAAGACGAGATATCAATTTGAAGGATCTCCACTGAGAAACATTTACTCGACTCTTGTTCTTTTAGTGTATTGTGACTTCGAAAGGCAAGACAGAAGGCAAAAAAGTTGTGCAATAATAATGAGAGGAAATTATGAACTGCGTAGCACAACTTGATAGTGATGGCGTTTTGGAATAGTGCTTTGTTTGTTTAACTACGGAGGATACAACTATTTTAAAGGCAAGAGTGTTTCTTTGAATCAACACTACAATGGAAACCGCATCCCAATTAGCTAAGCTTCTCTGAGCACTGCAGGAATTGCAGTTTTATTGCATTCTTTCAGTATTATGGTTATAAATTAGATACGTAAGTCGAAGTTATGATTTTATTTTTTGTGTAGGTTTGTTTAGGTGTCGGTAGGTGCAATAACTTAATAATTAAGTTAACTGACAATTAATTCGTCTCCTTTAATATTTGCTTACACATTTTAATCCTCTGAGCAATTAGAGTCATTGTTATCGCAGGGTGTTACATAAAGGGTCCTACCCTCGTTTATAACTATGTACTTTTCAATCCTCTCTTAAAGTAACATTTAAAATATTATAATGTATAATATTAAATATATTACAAAAATAATAATTCCACTCATGCACGAGGAATCTTTACAAAAACTGTATTGGTAATGTAACACTAAAAATATTTTACACTTCTTTATTTCCATTTGAAACCGCGTTGCTAAAATGTAAAGTTAATGACCCGTGGCTAATACACTCGTCGTATTAGGCAACGTTCATTATACCACTCTAAAGCGTTTAAAAATGTAAAGAGCGTATATCCACGACCGGTCGAGGGCAATTTAACCCTACACACTAATGTAATTGATTTCGTCACGCCACGCGCCCTCCGTAGAAATGTTGACCGTTTTGTAAATATCGGGTTTCTGTGACGGTTCCCGGTCCGGTCCCCTCGGTATTCAAAGTGTTGAAAAATTTCAACGAGACGAATACGTGACTCGTTAAAAACAAACGAGTGTTTTGAAAATCGAATGGTGTGCTGGCCCTGCCGGGTTTTAAAGGGTTATAATTCGGTAATTGGCAACATGTTTTAAAAGCCTAATCTGTTTTTCCAATAGGGCCTAGGAAGTAATTTTTCAAAGTAATCAAAGAAATTTTATTGTGTTAAGTTATATCAATAATAAAACCATGTTTCTGGGCCGATTACCTAGTATCCAAACTCGACGACGAATAAACAAAAAGCCAGCAAGCGTTTTGAAAATCGAACGGCTTATGGCGCGAACAATCGGCTTTTTATGAGGTGACAAATTAATAAGATCTGTATCGAATGTATCGAGAGCTCAGAGCGGGGAGTTCGGACGGTGTTTAGCTTGTCCGCGTCTCGAATGAGGTTAATAGCACCGCCGCGCCCGATTATACTGATCGCTCTGAATAAATTTACATGTTGATCACCGCCCGATCAGTGTTCTCACTAAACTAACTGCTAACTGGCAACCATGCTCGGCGCATTAAATTAATACGTTCGGAGCTTGTCCTGCGGTGTTCGGGAATTCCTACTAGGATTTCGTAACCGATCAAATTCTAACAGATGCAGTTATTTGTCCGCGTGTTAAATCGAATTTGGATTTTCAGTGCAAACATTCACGGCTCGGCGCGCATTCAAATACAGGGTTACTTACTATGTAGTCAATATTTTATATTTTTCGCTTCGATGACATAATCTTTGATTTTGTGTGCTAAATTTGTTATACGTTTTTATAGCTATAGCTGTTATGAAAACCCTAATTTAGGAGATACTTTATAATACCCAGTTTTATTGGAACGAAGTTCCGTATCGCGCGTTGTGAAAGGGGGCTAGACGGAAAAAATTCTTACGAAAAGTTGTCACGACACTTTTTGAAGTGATTCAGTAATGTGAAACTAGATGGCGCTGTACAACTTTCTGAATCACGCTAACATATATATTTCCTATAATGCCAAACTAAAAATATTTATTCTACGATTTTTTCGTCGAAACGAGCTGACGATCCACCTGATGGTAAGTGACTATCGTCGCCCATGGATATCAGCAACACCAAAGGCATCACTGATGCGTTGCCGGCCAAGAAACAGAAGAAAAAGAAAGAAACGAATGCTTAATGCTTAAATTACGTTTAAATGGTTTACGGCAATTTACGGATACGTTTAATTTCAATAACGAAATTCCACTCTAAATAATAATAAATTCCTGTTATTTACTTTATTTCTTTTGAAATCTGAAATAGCTTCATTAATTTTATGGAACGATACGTTTTAATAACAAAAAACGAGACGTTTGTATCCTTGCAAGGTAAAGTCGGTTAACCAGGCACTCATAACTCGGAACGATCGTATCAACTATCAAGTTACTCGCAACCGGTAGGTTACATACATTATAAACTAAAAAAACGGGCAAGTAGATATAATACGTGTCAGGCCACGCGCAATAAAGGTTCCGATTACTCATTAACTATTTATGCTAACATAGCCGTGATAGTTTTCCTTGTAAATTCATCATATTACCTATAACCTAAGTTTGAGGACTTTTTTGCTTGTGCAACTCAAACCGTTTAGACGGCAGGGTGGAGGACACGTCTTGACTCTAACCAAAATTAGCTTTTTAAATCCAAATAGAAGATCTTAGAAGATCCATAATATTTTTGAAAGACCTTTTCAACGATACTCCACAATACAGGGTAAGCGATGAATAAAAAATTCATCATCACGTTACCTGTAGGTAGTTACCCTGAAAAAATATTTTTCAATATTTTATTCTGCGATGGAGTTTGGATGGATGGAGTTTTATGGTATATCCATGCCAAATTACAGCTTTCTACTGCTAAGGGTCTCGACTCTCGGCGCTTTGCTTCGGACAGACTGACGGACATGACGAAACTATAATAAGCGTTCCGATTTTACTTCGGAACCGTAAAAACAAACCAAGCGCCGTGCTCTGCGGGCCGCGAATTAATTTCAATAACAATCAAATACTCGCTAGTAATTGATTGATGCGATAAAATAAATCTCGTAGGGGCCGGTAGAACGAATCGCAATAATTATTTGATTTATATGCCCCTCGATAATTACTTAAGCTAGTCTGCACGTACCGTGTGCATGCACGAATGCGATGAGAAAAACGACGCTTCCTGACTACTAGAGGTTGTATTGTATTATAGAGTTATAATTAATGCTCATTTTTATACAACGAATAACGTAACTGTTTTCTATTTATTTATTGAAGTTTATAATAGTTTTTTTTTATATTAATGCACCAGTGATACCTACATATGCAAAGATGATTTAGAATTTGATTAAAATTTGTAAGCTATTGAAGCAACGCATAACGAATATTTTATATTTATTTTATTTAGCATATTGGATCATCTTAAAACTAGCACATTAACGATTGTAGGTATACCTAAATAGACGCGAAACTAGGGTTTTAATGCCACAGATAAATTGGTTTTTGACTTTATTACATCCTTCGCTTAGATATTAGCCGTTGCTTCGGGGAACAACGTCAGTTTATTGACAAGATTTAACATAATAAAGTTGGTTTTAACTTTTTTATATCGCTTTTTAAAATCAAGTAACACCTAGCCAGCCTCTAGCCATCACCATTAACGAGTCTCTACTCTCTAGAGACAAAAGGATCTCTAGGATATTAATACAGATTATTAATACATACATATATATTAATAGAACAAATTTGTGTTATTTACGGGTTTTATGTGTCTTTGGCGGTGATAAAATAAAATAAAACTTCTACGCCTATCGAGTATCAACTATCAAGTAATGATGTCAACATTTTTAAAATTGCTAACCCTTATTATACTTATAGCACTTACAGCACCATTATGTGCATGTGTATACCTACATGTGAACTTATTTTTTAAACACGGCTCAAACGTAATTATAAAATAATCCTTGACAATGTCGAGAGATAAGTGGCTTCATTCAATGGAAGGGGATTACGTTTGAAACGCGGCTTCATCGGTCGCGCTATTTATAAAAGCGAGTTTTGAATTGTTTAAGATACTGAAGCGCAGTACAAGGTGTCAGAGCCGGCCGAGGCAGCTGTTAGTAATTATTATTGACGTAATTAGAATGTGAGGTGGCCCGCGACTACCACACGCCAACACAACATACGCCATTATTACTTCTTTCCGCTTCGCATTACCGCGGCTTGTTATGTTTTGTGTGGCATTATACAGGCATTATAACAAGAAACCAATCAATATGTAAACGCGTAAAACATCTCCGTACGTACATTGTATACATTTACCTTGTTGGCAATGTTAGTTGTAACACATATTTGATCAAACATTTGTCGCTTTTTTTATTATTTACATATTTAATTTGCAGTGTAGGTACATACGTACACACACAGTACATAGTAATAATATATACACAGCGAACATACGTTATGTTCGGGTCATATTTTACAAGTAATTTTTGACCCACTGGGATATGGTCGTGGTTCTAATGACTTAAAATTTTGTACAGTTATGTAAGTTGGATGACAATGCAAGATTATGATGTCGAAAAATGAATAAATGTTTTAAAAATAATTTCAAAGGCAGACTTTTAAAAAATTTAAAAGCTTTGTATAATCCGTTTAAATTGAAAAAAAAATCCTTGTATGGTTTAGTTGTTCAGTTCAGTATTAGGTACTTTTAACAACATTCTAAATTACTACGGCTTATTTTTTCTTTTGAGTTTTTTTTACGCAGTGATGAAACAGTACGATATGTTTTGAGAAAAAAAAATTGAGAAAAACAATATTGCGTCAGAAATCTGCCATTTTAATTTTTTTCTCAATTTTTATGTACCCAGTGCCACTCTCATAATTAAGACGAATGTAAACAATTTAGGCTACAGAGCGTGTCAAAGATATATGCACACATACATATACATACCTACATACACTCGAAAAACACAACCCTCCTTCTAGCGCAGTCGAGTAAAAAGATATTTATTTACAGTTCAGTTGATTTTACATTTAGATTTTTGTATTTTTCAAAATGAAATAACTTTGGCAGCAATATTTTATTTATTTATCCATGGAGAAGCGATAATAATATGAACATGATATTATGCAACATCACGAAGCGACATTCTATAACCATTACATATTGCATAGTTTTTTATGATTGGAATACATATAAATAAAACGTTAGTAAACTCACCGACGGTATTTGACAACTTTATCTATGTGAGTAAAACATTTTTATCTGATAGCATAGACTATCGACAATCGATGACAATTAATCTAATGGTTAGCTTAAAGTTTTATCGCATCGTTAGATTCACTTGGTAATTGCCCACGAGTCCCACGACACAAACAAAACGATCACGGTGACAGAGCTCGTTGTTCGGATTTTGAAGCGATTTCCGATACTACAATAAAATAAAAGCCATACAAGATTACACAAAATCAACAAATGGAGTCGGCCGACTAGTCCGGCGACCAATAAAACCTTCACAAATGCAATATAGGGGAGCCGGGATCAAAAGCCGATTTTTTGTTACGTTTTTTATGAGCTGCTATTTTGCCCTCTTTTGTGCCCGTGTTGTTTACTAATGGGTTCTGTTGGGTTCGACTTAAGATAATAACTCCGGTTTTTTCTCGCCCATGTGTCGAGCCCGGCGAGTTTTTGCCGCCGGAAATGCGAGAATGCTGTTCGGTTGGATTAAAATATATTTGTTGATCTTTCGACTTAATCTGTAAACCGGGGCTCGGCCCGGCTTCGTTCGAGGCATGTTTTTATTAGTCGGGAGACCGGCCTTTTTAATTCACTTTCGTTCGACGAGTTTGTTTTACGGAACGGTGTTTAATTATCGGATATATTACGGGTGTCCGTGCCCCTTCCGTTTTTCATGGCGCAATATCTTCGGCCGTAATCGTTATCGCCGCTTAATCAATCACCGCGCGCGTTTAATCCCCCAATATCCTGTGGTCGAACTAACAATTACACGTGGGGGTCCCATATCGCCGGCGTCCAGGCAGGGCCAATAACATAAATTGTCGCAGCGGGCGGAAGCTCCCCCTCCAGATTGCTGTCGACTCGACAATCGATATTCAATCTCTTTGACGCTTTGTGCTCCCAACTTTTCTTACTTTGTGTCGACGTTTAGGGGAGATGATTGAGATCAGACAAGGCACAAGCTGCGCTCGAAACTTGATCCGAGCCGGGCTTCTTTTCACATCCGTCTTCTATTGCACAATATTTGTCTAACCTTATTAGTCAGTTCGTATAGGTTACGCATCTACGATTTTATCGTTTTACAGGCGACCTTTGCTTTGCTAGGTCGACTGTTTCTGGCTTTTGTCTCTTTTGTGCAATTATAAAATGAATTATATTTAATAATTATCTAACAGCGCGGCGTCTTCATTTATTTTAATACTCAATATATTTGAAAATTTTTATATGAATGCATATAATTTAATATCTGTTCATATTAATTTTCTGTAAGTAGTCATGTTGTTATGTCATCAATCAAAAATATCAATCACTTAAAGCGTGATCCCGATCACATTATAATTTTTTTGATAAATGATCGTACATCTCCAGCTAATAACAACCGTCGAGCAAGCGAGGCCGGTACAAGTAAGCATCGTTATAAGTTGATTGATGTAATTAGCGTATTCGGGACACGGCGTGCAGATACGTGTAGAAGGTTAATTAGGGACCGGAGCCACGTCGCTTATCCACTACCAAGTTATAATTGAAAGCGCGGTCTCTACGGCCCAGAAGCCGCGCTCCGCGTGTATCGCGTTATTAGGTGCGCATACGTAATTTGTTTGTTAAAGACGGCGGCACGCAGTTATACCCGCTGTGAATAATTTAAATTCATCCCCTCGATGGGATCCGGGGTGGAGGCGCCCCGGATCGATTTGGAGTCGCGCTTGCCCGCGTTTCGGAGCGTATGTTCTGCTGTCGCGTCACGAGCGAACGCCACTTTCGGTGCCCTGCTCCCCTAGTATTAGTGATCTCGCACGGATTCTCGGCTCGTTCGTTGGCGCGCCGCAAAACCCGGCTATCGAGTTGACATGCGGCTAGGGTTACCGCCGGCCACGCTCCATTGCTTTGTTTGAGCCCCCAATCCAATCGTAGTCTCCTGGTCGCCGGCTTAGCGCGCAAACTTAAAAGACTGCAATATTAAGCATCACTTCATAAATTATTCATAAACATCGCCGGGCTAGCTTTTGTTATGCAAATTTTTTATACAAGCTTTAATAATTGCATTCCAAACACGTTATAAAATCAGTACAAAAAGTTTATAGATTTATTTTATCGTGTAGTGTAGTTGGTTTCGAGTTTTCATCAGCGCTAGTCCGCATGGGAATGGTTTATTTGACGCTGTTATTTTGTTCTAGTCTCACAGTCAAATATTTGAGCGGAGCAACTTGTTTCGTGGTGGAGGCGATGTTTTAGAGCACATTAACGTTGTTTAGACGCTTAATTGAGGCGTTAAACACTTTTATTTGTCGTTATCGAAATGTACAATTTCAATTCGGCAAATAAATTGGCAGTTAATTGGAAATTAAATAATCACTGGGATCTAAACTAGTCACAAACTCTGGCAGCTGATATTTATAGGAGGAAAATTAGTATTACTCAATCGAAACTCCAGCTAATCCGCAGTTAATTCCGAGCGTTTACCCGAAACATTTTGAGCGACGCGTCCTCCCACGCAACCGAAAGCGTCTATTTCTGAACTCGATGGGTTTTTCAACGATACAGCTGGGGCGTGGGACAGACTTATATTTATAAAATCCGAGCGGGGTAAACTTTAAAATATCGCGTAAGTATTTCGTCGACAAATTGACAATATTTAACCTACAATTTTATTTTTCAAGTGAGATGTCGCGTCGTTCGAAGCGTCATTCGTTCTATTGCCAGCTATCGCTATGTTCTATCGGATACCGCTCAGACTGTGTACTATTTTATGTCAATGTCGCGTGACTCGTGTCATATTAGAACATAAAAGATTGAGTGAAGCGAGGCAAATGTTTTATGGGCGTTTGGCACGGGCTGTTCAACTATTTCTACTCGGAGGAATTCTATTGTCGTTACATTTGTGGCGAAATACAAATATTTGTGGTGTTCGAGCTTAGCTGTTTACGAAACGGTATGCGAAGTAGGAATTACGCGATAAATGGAGGCCTGTTCGGAATAAATCCTCGTTTATCGTACTGACGAGTTAATTATTCGAATCTGTGCCTTATTATAAAACGTTAAATTGTTAGATAACCAAATGATACCAAATTTTGTTTTTATGGGTTTGGACAATAATTATTATAACATGCATCTTCTTTATTAATGGCTCTCGGTTAAGGATGTAATTTACTATTTTTTTAAAGTTTCTTTTTGGGACTCCATTACTTCTTTATGCTCTAGGGACATTGATGGTCATTAAAATTTAAACAATTTAGAAATAAAGCACGTGAAATTAAATAAAAATCTGCAATTTACCTACGTGCCTGTCTTAAATAAGTATTCTCTTCAGTTCATTAAGTAACATCACGGTACTTACTACGAGAGATGTGATGACATACTCATTTAGCAACTCCCACGTGCCAAGTATTTCATTGGCATTAATAACCGCTAATTTATTTAAAATGTAGCCACTTATAAACCTATAGATACAGGTATATTTGGATGGTTTAATCTCGGCGATGACAAATCACAACAACTCTATATCTGTCAACGGAATTCTTACACTAAAGTTATTGATTGCGATGCCAACAATCTCTTCAGTAGGCGTTTACTGCACTAATTGTTAAATGATTAATAATGTACTTGGAAAATTGTGATAGGTAGTATATTTATTTATATATCTGTATATCTTATATAAAAGGGGGTGAAATAGGAGCTAAATACGATAAGTATAATTTCGGCGTGCGAAGCCGTGGGCAGCAGCTAGTAAAATATATTTATAGAAAAAAAATGTGTGTCGGCTCCGAAGCACGACTGGAGTTTAACGCCATCTAGTTTGCAATCGTCATATCAGTAAAAAGATTATTACAACGCCATCTATATTTTGTGTTACGAAACATAACGGAGAAAGTTTTATTTTACTCCCCATAAATATTCTTATACCTAACCCGGGCTTAAATATGAAAATCGATTCCAAAGGAGTTAAACTCCAAAAAATAGTATAATATGGCTTGATCAACGATTTTTTTATGTATCAAAATAGTCGATACAAGAATATGGTCAACGATGCCTATGAACTTGATTTGAAAGCAAATAATTTCTAATACACATTTTAAAAGGTGGGGTAATTTATTCGATATATTCAAACCATTGCTTTTAACCGTACTTAACGTTTAAAGATACGTGGTACTGTAAATAAAGAAACCGATATTTTGTAATATAACATTATTAACCTTTGCATGTTAAAGCTTCATTCCAAAGTGTATATATAAGTAAATTCTCGTGCATTTTTCTCCAATGAATTTAATAAAGTTTTATATGACAGTGAAGTACCTCCCTGCTATAACTTTACATAGCCTGAGAATAACGATGCAGTAATAATACTTGTACATAGTTATATTTTGAATTATTGCACACCCTAAAGTTTTACGTAAGTATTCAGCTTGTAGTATGTATTCTGTTTTAGATTACATTATAAGTAATTATTGATCATCTCTTCAAATTAAAACACCGAAATATCAAAGAATAAGTAATCGTTTTTGAGCCAAAAAAACATAAATTATGGCGAACTGACAGACGTGAAGTGGTTTCCATTTTCCTCCGAAAATTCTCTCATGTGTCACCAACGCTACTAGGGTAACAGGACATCTTGGAGAGCAGAAAATACACTTACATTTATTTTTATCGCGTTAGGACGGTTTATCTGATAAATTCTCGAAACGAAACAGCGCTGCCCGCGCCGAGCAAATTGACTTAATTGCTTATTTATGTACAACTAGTACAACGGCTGTCCGGTTTTATGAAGCGCTACAATTAAAGCGAAACAGATGTAAATGGAATGTACCATTAGTGCCGCTTCATTATATTACCATAGGAATTTTGAATAGCTCGTGGCCTTTCGTACAACAGATAAAAAACGGTACAATTATTGAAATAATCATTGGAGCACTTGTCGATTTGCTCAGCATCTTTTTGAAAGAAAAATAAGTTTGGTTCAGAAAGATATCTATGAGCTTTAAGACGTCTATTGAGTAACAAATTAATTCTTATTTAGTTTCTTTCATATATTGTAACGTAGAAGGTGAAGGTTCACTAGTTTTTATAAATAGTAAAGGTAAATCGTTCTTCCTTCACGAATAGAACAGTAATTACGAGTATACATACACTCTCGAGCATGCAAATCGACTCAACACGTAATCTACCACAAATTGATGAATTTTTCGGAGAACATGTAATTTATTCTAAATTTTTATGCGTCGCTTGAAACCACCAATTCAAAGTTTGAAGGTCACGCTTTTCAATAATGTATAATATAATTTTATAGTAAATTATCTTGTCTTTCGGAAAAAAATACATTTGTATGCACGCTTACACGTTGAGTCAATTTGCTTGCTCGTAAGTGTAGTTATTTGTTGATAATATTATGTGTGTGTGCTACGGGTACATCATTCTACTCAACATTAAAAATACCACGGCAGCTGGTCGTACCATTCTGTTGTTCTGGAATCTGTTATGGATGCCTTCTACTAATAAATGTGTAGCCACTCATAGTAGAGATTAATGGTATAAGTTTTACATGTAGGTACTTACTAGCTGATAATGTGTATTTATTTGCCTCTGCTGAGACAATAATGACCGTAAAATACGATAGGACAAACGCCATAATATTATGATTAATCTTAATTTATTGACCGTGATTCATTTAAACTAAAGTACATTTATGTTTGGGCAAGTAGCTAGTTGTTTATTTTAGATTGATAATATAAATTCATTTTAAAGTCTACTAGCTTACGTCATAATTCGTGATAGATACTGTTCACAAATACGCAAATTATGATAATTTTATGACGTTACCTTTCAGTAACTAAAGGAGAACAAAATTATTCATGCAAATTATAAATTGCTTTGTTGATTGTTTATCAACCATTTTAACAAAGCGTTGGTTTTTGCATATAACATTTTATTTATTATTTATCAACGTATAACATTGACACTCGACCTATGGATAATCTTTGCTCTGGCGTCCAACGTTATCGGGCGGACCATTTAAGTTTCATAATGGAATTTTTAATTAACTCAATAACATTAATGATGTATGTCATCTGAGGTTATAAACGCGCTTCGTTATAAAAGAATTTATCGACGCCAAAGAAAAAACTAGATACATGGTTACTGCATAAAACATTTCGTATGACTTTTATGATTTCAAAGCCATGTCTAAAGAGAACACAAGTGCTTATAAAATGGAGCAGAATCCGAGAATACACGCAGTTTAATAAAATAACAAAGGAAAGAGAAGAGCGTTGAGTAACAAAAGGACAACAAAGAATTCACGTTGCATTCTACAACGTGAAATGCAAGTATATTTTCCCGAACTCTTTCATTTCAGCTCGTGTCGGAACGCCAACTATTATTTTGAATACTTTCGTAAGAGTCACTTTGTAGCTCGGTTTCTACTTAATAACACTGCAGTCGTGCGGTATTATGCTAATTGTTTATTTGCCGCAGAGAACGAACACGTTATAATGATTAATTGTTATCTGCCGTTTATTATATAAAATGTTAGGCGGAGGAGGCCATAAATGCTTCAATCAATCAGTATTATTGGTATTACGAACATTAACATGACAGTTACTAGTTAGCTACGTAATGTTAATGCAAATAATGTTGGGAAGATTGTTTGTGCTTTTAGGATAAGTAAGCATTTGAATAGTCCATTGTGTGATACAAAACAGGTAGACAAGTTTTGTTAAAATACAAATATTGGTTGTAGTATTTTTTATTTTATTTATTTAATCTTTATTATACCTAAGATAGTCGGTATAAAAGGCGAGCTTAATGCTAAGAGCATTCTCTACCAGCTAACCTTTGGGCAAAGCAGAAATTTTGTTTGTTGTAAGTACATAATTTTTTATAACAAAAATCTTGTTGTTGTTCCGTTGTTACTCCCGTTCATTATAATATATCAAGTAACTATTGTCAAAGTACCAGGGGAGCGGGAAACGCGAGGAGCAGAGCGTCGCAAATGAAGCGGAATCCGCGACGGGGAGTAATTTCCTCGGGCGCACCCAGGCGGCGCGACAACGGATTGAATAAAGTTTCGAACCGCGTTAATTGCCACCAGAGGCTCAGAGCGCGTCGAGCATGCTTATAATGAGACGGCTTCTTTAATGAAAATACCAGGCGCATGCCCCTGCCTCGACGAATTGACCGTACTCAGCTTCTTAAATTGTTCACGCTGGAATCCTGATTTTAAGCACTGCAAATGATCGATCAATCCATAAATCGATGTTCGTTTCTTGCAACATTTATTTTTTTAATTCGACGTTTAATTTTTGTCTGACGACATGCGATAGTTATCCGCTCTATTCGTGCATTTAATTATGTTGCCATAAGTTTTTTCTTTGTGGATAATTAAATACTACACGTAATGTACCTTGGTAGTAGGTAGTATTCTGCTTCTAGGTTGCTATGTATGTTCTGCTTTATAAAAATACTTCATAAATAAAAAAAAAACGCAAGTTAAACAAAGTAGACTCGAAGCCAATGAATTCGGTGGGAAAACCGACAGCTCATCGGATATTACAGATCGACAGATAGATAATTGAAATTTCGTGAATAATCGCTAGAGATGCGGCAACTGGCCGCGCGCACGGCACATTGCGTGTGCGCAGGAATTATTAAGGCCAGTTACAAACAACTGCTACAATATTCGTTATTATTATATACGTTATTGCTACATGCGTTAATGAGTTTTGTTATGAACTATAATAAAATAACATTATTAAATTTATTCTACATGTTTTCAACACGTTCTTGAATTTTTTAATTACATAGTTACCTATCTATGGAACTGAAACTTGATAAGAAAGAATATTTAGTGATACGATTTAGTGATAAAATACATTTTTTTGCAGCGCAACTAATAAAACATCTTTAATGTAGAAATTTCAAGAAGGGAGCGAATAGGATTGACTAAATGTAAACCTGGATTTTATAGCTATGTACTTTTAATGAGCAATGCAATGTTAAACAAACAACTTATTGTTCGTCAAAAAGCCAACAAAAACCATTGTAATATAGAACTTAACAACGTTAAAGCGCATACTAGGAAGGCTAACAGCAAAAAACAAGTGATACTTATCAAGACACGCTTCTCAGAATTGAACTTAGGGCTTGTGTAGTCTGTACTGTGGCTTGCCCTTGTCTCGAGTGTTACAAAAACAACGATCGAAGTCATCCATCCGGTTTAATGTAATGTCCGATGAGTAATGACTTAATGAGCTAATCAAAATTGAATAGCTCTTATCTATACAGTAATAATGGAAATGTTTGCTAATTCGAGTGGGCGACCTTATTGTTATATTGTAAGTGCTATTCAGACATGTTTCTATCTACAAGGAGTCACTTTGCTTGTTTGTAACTTGTTACACATTATACTTGCGATTATGATTAAGAAGCTGCTTTATCTATAACTTCATAGAATATCTTTGTGAGTTTGTAGCGACATCTGTCTCTGCTAGGCTTAAAACTCTTTCGTTCAATCGTAGGGAACTTATGATTGCCTGGTACAGAGATATTGAGATTTGACCTGTTCATGGCTAATTTATAAAAGAAATATGATTATTATTGTATAAATTATTATTTTATAAATAAAATAGTGGTGGTGGTTTTCGCTCGTGGTAGGGTCCCTCCAGGAACATTGATTTTATTTTTTAATTGATACCATTATTAATATTATTTCTCCATGGGGTTCGCCTGGATAGCTAGGCACCATCCTTGAGCATGAGCCAGCCGCCAAAGGACTCTTCGTGTTCCGGCTCGGGGCTTGAAAGCTAGTTCTTTCTTTCTTTTTCTTCTCTTTCTTGGCCGGCAACGCATCAGTGATGCCTTTGGTGTTGCTGATGTCCATGGGTAACGATAGCCACTTCCCATCAGGTGGATCGTCAGCTCGTTTGCCGGCTATTTCCATAAAAAACAACTTTAATACTTTTCTTTTTAAACACTTAAATGCACAGTGTTTGTTTTAACCACTGTCCAAACAGCTCGATCGGTAAATACTCTTCGAGCGTACAAATTTTTTCAAACCGTCCGTTTGTTAATTTTAAAATTAAACGCTTCATCACAACCAGGGCATGCATCATCCGCCAATTTTAGTATCCGGATAACACTTTTAGAAGGTAAAATCAAAGTATTATAAGAATTTAATCAACATTTTTATTACAAAAAAATTTTCAAAGTTCTTTCGTAGTTAAGCTTGATGAGCTCAACCCTGGCCTCATAATTTAATCATAAATCTTAGAATAATCAACATAGTTTTCCACACCGACTTATCGAGCTGGTAAATGTAATGTCCCGTCCATTAATTATGTTGACTACCAAAACAAATTTTTTGATTTCGTATTTATATCATCTTTTTAAGGGTTTCTACTCGAACCCAAAAGTTCCTTTCTATTATTTTGTAAGCGGTATAAAAATATACGAGTTTTCAAGTAATTTTTTGGCATTGAGTCGTATTTTACAATAGTGGAGGTGAAAAGAATATCTTTTTTATGACAATATAATAAAATAAATTACTATTATTTTTATTCGAATTACCCAGATAGTAACAACCCCAGTATCCGGATATTAAATTCGGCGGATATCCGAATAATTCGGATATTTGGATTAAACCCTAATTGCAACTCTTCACGCTCTTTAAAAAAACTAATAGGCTGTGATTTAATCGGTGAAAATATAATTCATAATTCACTTTAAATTGCTGTCCGAACTCCGAAGCTCTTATTATGGACAATTAAATGAATTAAAAGACGGTCCCACGTCTGTGTCGCTGACATGACAGATTGGGATAAATGATACCTTGAATTCGCTGTAAAAACAACTCAAGTATAATTTTGTCAGTTGTTCTGATGTATTTATGAAGTGTTGTGTACTTTTGAATCTTCACTATACAGAATTCTAACTTAACCTTATTAGGTTCTACAAAGGTTTTTTTATGAACGTGTTATATCAATGAAAAAAATTTTATTTTTGAGTTTTTTATGTTATTGCAGTTAAATCACAAAACAAAATCAGATATGTCTCCATGAAATCTGACGAAAATGACGCTGTCGGCCGAAACACAAAAAAAATGAAGATTCTGCAACCATTCATAAACTATAATGTACTGTCACGGAGGTGGTGGGGCTAAATTACTTTACGCACCTATTAATGCCTCGTCATTTGTGTTAAAATGAATCATGCTGTTAAAATTTCCTATGATTTTTAGGCACCTATTTATGTATAATTTTTGCACCCCTACCTCAGTTCTTCAAATGTATTTTGTCCTTCGCTCAAAGGGTTGTCTGGAAGAGATCGCTACTGTAGCGATAAGACCGCCTGTTGTATACTACTTTATTTGCTGTGTTAATTTCTCTCTTTTGTAATTTATTAGAGTGCACAATAAAGAATATTGTATTGTATTGTACCTTATAGAAAACATAACAACATAATTCAAGCTTCGAATTTAAAACAATTGGAGCACAGCCGTTACGCCGACATAATTAGGTGATTTAGCTAGATGTCTGGCGAGTGATGTTTCTTCTTTACTTAAGGGGGATAAAAAATATCAATGCATATATATATTTAGACATTTAAGCTTTACCTTACAACAGAAGGCAAAAAATCTCCGAAAAGAAATGAAAAATAAACCGCAATTTGTACATCTGTAAGATTCATTAATTTTCATAAAGACAAAAGAAAAAAGTACACCGAGCCACGTGATTACGAATGCGACAGGAATCCGCTAAGTAGTTCAATTACGGAGTAATACTCCGACGCGAGCCCTCGCGGTATTCGGAATGTCGTTCAATTGATGCTGAATTGCTAACAATGCCATAATGGAGGACCTTTGACAGTACATTTTGTTATGAACAGAATACATGCTACTGTGAATAACTTTGAATTAAAGTGTAAATACATTAAACGGAATTCACATTCGGAATAGATTTAACTTATTATAGCTGCACACCATGCAAAATGCAAATTAACAAAAGGTTATAAATGTTCCGTTTTAGATAAATAGGTACCGCAATTTCAAATTTTCTACATTAGAAAGGATCACTGGATGTACGAGAACGCTAAAAAGCTAAAAAATCGTGCTTGCTCATTGAACTATTATTACTAGCGTATAGAACAGACACCGCGAACACCATGTATGTCCCAATGCATTGGGCCACGTGGCTTCAATCTTCGAAATGAAATGAAATGAAATGAAATGAAATGAAATAATCTTTATTCATGTAGGTATCACTGATACTCTTATGCACGTCATTTTTTTAATCTACCAGCTTTTCGGAAAGGTGCTTTGTCATGGAGGAGAAGAAAAGCCGTAAAGAAACTCCTCAGCACATCTTTTAAAAATAAAACTTATATCTATTACAAAAATAGGTATTCTTTAACCTGTGCAGAACTGGTTGCCTAGCTAGTCATTTCCAAGCATCCTTGTCATTTAAATATTCATTTATGCTATAGTAGCCCTTGCCTAAGAGCTGAGCCTTTACACGTTTCTTAAAAGATTGCACCGGTAAGTCATGTATTTGTTTTGGGACTTTATTATAAAATTTTGTACCTACTCCCATAAAAGAACGTTGCACTTTAGAAAGACGGTACGAAGAGGTAGCCAATTGATGCATCCTTCTTGTTTGACGATTTGAAAAATCACAATTTTGTTTATATGCAGTTATGTTATTCCGTATAAACACTAAATTATTATAAATATATTGGGAAGCTACTGTAAGTATACCTATTTGTTTAAATTTGACACGCAAGGACTCCCTTGATTTTAGTTTATAAATAGCTCTAATGGCTCTTTTCTGTAATACAAAAATTTGTTCTATACCGGCTGCTTTGCCCCACAGTAAAATGCCATAAGACATAACACTATGGAAATATGCAAAATAAACAAGCCGAGCAGTGTCGACGTCAGTGAGCTGCCTTATTTTTCTAACAGCATAAGCAGCCCTAGCAAGTTTAGTTGTGAGAGATGCTATGTGCGGGCCCCATTGCAGTTTACTGTCCAAGGTCACCCCTAAAAAAACCGTGGATTCCTCTATATTTAATGTTTCATTATTTAATTTAAGAGATTTATTTACTTTTTTTACATTTGGCAACACGAATTCTAAGCATTTGGTTTTCTTTGCATTTAAAAGTAAATTATTTATAGTGAACCAATGTGAGACATGCGACAGAGCACTATTAACATCGTCAAAATTATTTTTATTCCTATCAGTCTTAAATATTAATGATGTATCATCTGCAAACAGCACAATGTTCGCATGGTTTTTAACATAATGTGGTAAGTCATTTATATACACCAGGAAAAGAAAAGGGCCCAAGATCGAGCCTTGCGGAACACCCATCACAGTAGGCGACCCTGATGACTTTTCATCGTTTATATTAACCTTTAGTATCCTATTACTTAAATAAGATGCGAGCAAGCTAAGGGCCTTGTTTTTCACGCCATAGTGACTAAGTTTAGATATTAATGTATCGTGCTCAACACAATCAAACGCCTTTGATAAATCACAAAATACACCTATAGCATTTTGCGACGACTCCCATGCTTCATATATATGCTTCAATGGATTCGTTCGATTTTGAAAGGAGAACCGGGGCACAAAATTTGAAAATGGAACCTCCCGGGCGGGACACATTTTGTTCGAAATGTCTGTTCTATGACATTATACTTCAATGTGCTTGCTACACGAATTAAGTACTTTGCAATAAAGCAAAAAATAAATCATCGCTCCCTCCTACGTCGCGACCTCGTTCTGTAACTTCCCATGTTTGTAATTAAGTATAATATAGAAGCATTAAGGCAAAGGGTGCTTTAACTTAAAACAAAACACATTTTAAAGTAACGGTCGTCAAATCAAAATGATGTCTTTTTATCATACTTTTTAAAAAAAGATACAAAGGATTTCTGTGGGAATTAATATAATACGAGTATTAGGAGAAGAAAAATTTTCTTTATTTATACCTAAAATACAACTACAAGTTTTTGTCATTTTGTTTTAGTTAAAAAATCTGCAACTTACGATAGAATGGGTTACACCATTTAAAGATAACGAAGGGTTTTTATAGTTTTCGTCATTTAGTGCATTCGTGAATGTTTAAAAAAATGAACTATGTGGAAAACTGGTGGATGGATTAAGCTATCATTGATGTCAAGTGGCTGTAGAAAGTTTCTCTTCGTCACCGCAGCTCGCCTTCATGAGCCATGCAACTGGGTCGAAATATCAGCATTAAATTCGCTAAAACTCCCTGACTGACTTACAAACGAACTGCCTTAACTAAAACTTTACATAAAGCCTTTAAACGTGGAAAATCATTGTTTAATGAGAGTGCCTTTCTAAACGCAATCTCTTTGTATGTGTAGTGATGAAGCTATTATGTCTATACATTTCACAGTTACTTTAATTTGGAGATCTGTAAAATATAATAGGTTATTAGATTATTTTGAAAGAACTTCACAATTAAAAAAAACTCATTTTAAATTAAGTTTGCTGCGCTCAACTCCACTGAATTGAGACCATACACAACAAAAATATGATGACTCCTCTTCAACCTACTTTTTCTGTATTCATTTATGCAAGTATGATGTAAACGGCGAATATAATCAATTGTATGCGCAAAATGATGAATATTCAATGTCTAATGATTAGATAAATCGAACAAGTAAAATTGTTGATTTAATTATAAGCTATTTAAACATTTAAAATAGCTCTAAAGTAATTTTTCCATGGTAGGAATCGGTATACAAATTAACTGTCGTTTAAAGATAATTGATTGATGGATACATCATACATCGCGAATCAATCCACACGATATCACGATAAAATCAGTAACGTTATAAAAACACGGATTAAATACGCTTTTGTTTTCGTTAGATTTTATGTTCAGATTGTTAGCAGCATGTTATGTAACTAATGACCTAATGAGTGAACTTGATACCGGCCACATTTCACCCGACAATGTATGTAGGCCAAGAGCGCCGATTTCAAAAGCATTCATTGTTATATTTGATTTAAAGTGATCATTAACGTCTCGTTTCTATTATATCGCTTTTAATTAAGTTTTATTTTTTATTACATTGTTTTTATTTTATTCATTTTGCTACGACTACTCGTAGTTTTATAAATGGCAAATTAAGTCTTTTAGTGTTTGTTAATTTATCTTTTTAATAGTCATGCTGTTTCCATTTTTTATGTGTCACATATTTGAAAACGTAGTTGTTAATGTACTTTGTGTTTGAAAGTCGATATTTTTTTTATTTTATTGAGTTAATAAAAAAAGATCTCAATTAGAACAAAATTCGATTTCGCAAATATTGTTTGGAGCCATCAGTATTGAAACAGTGCGAGTACCAGGAGCACATGAATACAGAGGCAATTGAGTGGCCGCGGCCAAGCCAATTACCGCTCGCGTCAACAGTGATTTACGATATAATGGCCGACCGCTCGACGCCTACATTGTATAAATGCCTCGGTACGGATGAGATCTGTTTAGCAGTGAAAAGCTTTGAACGTTAGAGCCGTAGACAAAGAATTATTTATACGAATTTTCACGCTATATTTTCTCTTATTCGCATACTAAAGACAGTACTTTATTTTGTTAATCTGGCTGCATAGCCGTTTTTAGGGTTCCGAAGTAAAATCGTAACACTTATAGTTTTGTCATGTCCGTCCGTCCGTCTGTCCGAAGCAAAGCGCCGAGACTCATAATGCTAGAAAGGTGTAATTTGGCATGGATTTATTAAAACTCCAAAATCGTACACGTAACGTAACATCATACCAAAAGTGCGGAGTGCGCCAGGCCTGGTAATAGTCGATAATATAACTAATTCAGAACTCTACATTGCGCGTGGCCTGACACGCACTTGCTCGGTTTTTTAAATTCATGTTATCTGCTATGCTCTTATGCTTTTTTGCTTTTGCTTTATGTTAAAAACTTAATAATAATAATAACGCTTCACACTCATAGCCCCACACTAGGATTCCCTGTGTCGTGGGTGCCATGGACAACACACAAGACAAGGACATTCACACCCAGACCGCGAACAGAAATTCAAACTCATCATTCAAATTTCTGCCTCGCTGGGAATCGAACCCAGGACCCTTGGCGCGGCGATCCGCGTGATCTGCGATTTAAAAACTTAAAACTGCAATATTATAAAATATATACTTAAATAAAAATCACCTGACAAGATTTATCAGTAACACCCTGTATAATGGTAGGTAGAGAATTTTATCAACCACTTAGTTGCAGTACCGTACGAGAATCGATATATCACATGACTTAATCGAGTCGGGTGTGGCCCCAGCAGTCAGCACGACACAAGCTAAATTAAACACGCCAAATATTTCAAGTAAATCTTATCTCAATGTCTTGTTTATTTTATAACTCGACATAAAATTTTCGCAATATCTATCCAAACGGGCCTGTAGTTATTTATTTACATACTAAGTTGTACAAGCCCGCGTGTTCTATGATGGTATAAAAAACCGGGCAAGTGCGTGTTAGGCCACGCGTAATGTAGGGTTTCGAAGTACAGTAAATTAATCGACTATTACTCATTAACTACATATGCTAAAATAGCCGTGATAGTTTTCCTTGTAAATTCATCATAATATAACCTATTTTTTTAATTGTCCAACTCCAACTTAGCCAGCAACGGGGGGACACTTGACGTAACCACAATTAGCACTTTAAAGCCAAATATTTCGCAAACAGATCCCTAATTCCAAAAATGGTCTTAGAAGACCCATAATATTTTTGGACGATCTTTTTAACGATACCCCATACTATAGTGTAAGCGATGAATAAAAAAACCATCCTCACATTACCTGTAGGGGTGGTACCCTAAAGAAATGGTTTTCAGTATTTTATTTTACAATTTTGGAGAATAAATATGTCAAATTACAGCTTTCTAGCACTAAGGGTCTCGGCTTTTTGTTTCGGACAGATGGACGGACGGACAGAC
Source organism: Thymelicus lineola (assembly GCA_963932265.1). NCBI lineage: Eukaryota > Metazoa > Arthropoda > Insecta > Lepidoptera > Hesperiidae > Thymelicus > Thymelicus lineola. The sequence continues at coordinate 10,789,325 of OZ010700.1, read as the reverse complement.
GAACAGACAGACGGACGGACATGACGAAACTGTAAGGGTTCCGATTTTATTTCGAAACCCTAAAAAAGAAATAAGCACTTGGGAATATCGCATGTCATGTGATTTTATCATTAAGCAGACGAACTTGTCTATTTCCTTCTAAAATACAAAACAACTATTTGAAACTTGTAAAAACATACTTGCAAGCTTGTAACAAGTTTGCAACATAATAAACATAACATGTGTAAGGCGACAGGTGACCGAACAAAATTTTCATTTATGAAAATTGTTATTCGACGACATCAAATATATTATTCAGCGCCTCTATTGTTCTTTTTAACCGATGCGTAACCTTTTTCATTCCTTCCCGATATAAAGATATTGTCGTTTTCGGTTTTGTTTGACAAAAGGAGTGCGCAAAGTATGTAGGGCTGTCAATTTTTTTATTGCTTGTTACACGCTCAAAAACGTCAGCGCTTCGGAATTCAATGAACTAAATTAATGTTAAATCTCTATCTTTTTCAGTTACAATTCTTAAACACATTCATTTTCTATGCTTGAATCGAAGGTTTGTTCTAGAAAGTGAATTACCTCGCTTCAGTTCCTATCTATTGTTAAGAACACGTTGACAATAATTATATTAGCCACGAAATCCGTCCAGAAGCGATCGAGTTCGCCTTTTCCAGTTAATAGAAACGTTCTTTATTCGATGTTTATTTGTTCCGTGCAATGGAAATGGCATCCCTAACCCACCCTGTCTATTTGTCGAAGAGTCTCGCCCGTCGCGTCTACAAATGGAATCTACATCTTTCCCGAGTACTTTTACATCGTTTACGGTCGAATACGCGAATACAAAGTCAGGTTCAGCGAAAATAAACCAAAGTCCACTTCGGCACCGTCCATTTTCAGTCGCAACGTTAACTCGTCAAATAAATCTCGCCCATTTCGTTTTTATGCGACAGACGTTACTCGTTTTAAGTTTTAACGTAGACAGATTGTACTATGGACTATTGAGGGATAATTTGCGACAGTAATATCGTATTTTTAGTTTAAAACATTTGTAATAGGTTCATTTATGAATTTACATTTTGTAAATGCTTTGTAATGAAGTTCTTTTGAAATAGAGATATTTAGTAATAAAAAGCCAAGCTGACGAACCTCGTTTAAGTAAACGGCCGTACAGAATAACAAATTAAGTTGTTCTGTCTCACTTCTACACAAACATGACACATGGCTTGTTTTCATCGTATATTCTTGCAGTTCTCTGTTGGTTTGAAAACATGACTCGCAGAACTATGAAAAAGATAGCATGTAATCTTTTAGTAGCGCATTGAGTGGGAAGTTCCGCTCGCGGGCTAGTTCACAGCGGAGCGCATTCAATAACAGTATATTTTTATCTTTTGCAGGTAAGAGCGAACCGGCCGGGCAGGTGAGAGTTTTGTTCCCTTTGCGGACCGCCAGCGACATGTGTGAACTTTATTATGGCCGGTTTTATTGTCCGGACGAGCTTGCCGGCTTCGTATTTTCGACGGTCGACTCGCTTTAATGACTGCGATATGGCTTACGTTACGTTGGGCGGTTGGGTGTTAGACGCTACAGTGCGTTTAATTATTAATGGCTGCTGGCAATCTTCGTGTTCTACGTGTTTGTTGTCATCGTACTGGTATAATGAAAGACGAGAACTGCCGAGAAACATTAATAAAATAGGCGTTTACAATATACATTCCTCAACAAGTTACCGCTATCGGAATATACACGTTTTCCTTGTCGATCGGCGAGTGCCCGTCGCACATATTTACATTAATACACGCTATCATTGAACAAATTTACACGCAACGGCTCCGCATAAAATTTATCATAAAATTATGAGCCGTGAAGTAGAAAAAACGTTAGCGTCGCTTTGTGCGGCTCGCCGATGCGTGTGAACTTAACGTTCACGGTATTGTTGCGATCGCTAAACGACTCGCATCACATCACCATCCATCGGGCCGAGCCGCGGAGCGTATGAGGAATCGCATTAAGGTTAACTCATCGCATTACCAGTCATAACAATGCCGCGATGCCGTGAGACTGAGACGAATCGCTGTTCATTGCCGCTATTTTTAACCGACATTAAATCACGGAGAGCGGAGCGTCTACGCGTGTTATCGCGAAACTTTATTGACCTAGGTAATCATCGCTAGCCGACACGAATTGTTTATAAGGCGATGAGATAGGGATGCGTCTGTCAGACTCATAACAGAGGGAATCCGAGAGCCGTTCGGAGCGTGAGCCGATAAACGTAAAGTAGATCGTTGATGGTTGATTGATTCATTTCAGTAGATAAAGTCACGTTGGAAGGCGCCAGAGTTTACTGCTCCGGATTTTATTGTCTCCTCGTGGATGTAAAGGTCGAATTTGTCCTCGGCTAATGGCTTCGGCAATATTTATAGCTCAGATAACAATGATTCGGCAAAAGATGAATCTTTTGTTAGTGCCGACAGGGATTTGGTGTGAAGATCACATCTCAATTGAGAAATCATCATTGTGAGAGCCTAAAAAAATTAATGTTCTTAAAGCCAAGGAATTTCTAAGTTAATTTACTAGCTAAGATGAAGTAACATATTATCTAAAGTAGGTACAACTAATACATACAAGATAATTTAACCGTTTAGTAAAAAGCTAGTGACTAGGAAAACAGCGCGTTAAGTGAACTCAAACACGAGACTGAAGAAGCTGGAAGTCTGGGAGGCGGTTCCGCAACTCGTGCGATCCAGGAAATTGCGAGTGGATTGCGGGGCGGTAACGGGGAGCGCCACAGATTGCACAGCATGCACACTAATCGCTATCAGGATATTTGTTATCTATCGGGGAAATGACAAAAACCTGCCGGTAAGTGAGTAGTGACCCTTGGGGAGTATTGAAGTTTTTTAAACGTCGGCCGCTGCGAATTTCAATCTAAATACATATCCGATTTGTTGTTATTAGAATACGGAAAAATTTCAAAGTCAGAATATGAATATGTTCTATGCATTGGACTCAAATATTTGTCCAAACAGACGTTAGCAACTTAGCATCTATCAGTTTATTATACCATTCAATAATATTTTTTGAAGTTGTATATTATTATGTAGCTATGGAATAAAATAAATTCGATCATAGAACAGCTAATAATATAATTAAATTAATAATGTATTTGTAAAATAGCATTGATTAGTATAAAGGCGGCCTTATTGCTTAGTGATCTATTATAGATAACATTTATCTAGAGGTTAGAAACACAATAAAAAAACCGGACAAGTACATGTCAGGCCACGCGCAATGTAGGGTTCCGAAGTAGTAAGTTTATCGACTGTTACTCATTAACTATCTTATGGTAACATAGCCGTGATAGTTTTCCTTGTAAATTCATCGTATAACAAATTTTTGAGAATTTTTCCACTTGTCTAACTCCAACCGTTCAGCCGGCAGGGGGGCTCTAACCAAAATTAGCACTTTAAAGCCAAATATTTTACAAATGGGCCCCCAATTCCTAAAATGGCCTTAGAAGCCCCTAATATTTTTGAAAGACCTTTTCAACGATACCCCACACTATAGGGTACGCGACGAATAAAAATTCATCCTCACGTTACCTGTACCAGGTGTACCAGGTACCCTGAAAAAAAATGTTTTTCAATATTTTATTCTACGATTCTGGATTTTTAATAAATATGTATATCCATGCCAAATTACAGCTTTCTATCACTAAGGGTCTCGGCGCTTTGCTTCAGACAGACGGACGGACGGACATAACAAAACTATAAGGGTTCCGATTTTACTTCGGAACCCTAAAAAAGAGATGTAGCGATTTATGAATGAAAAATGAGTGACACAATTTGTAATACATATTCACGATTCATTCAAACAAAGGGGTTTGCAACAGTAGGCAGTTGCCTGATAGGCAAAGAAACTCCTGAACTTCTAAAAGGAGACACCTACCCTTATAGTCATCCATTGTCTAACAGACTATCCAGTTCGAAGATAAGCGGTCACATAAAATAACAAACAAACCCTAAAATAAAAAGTTGTGAAACAATACTATGACTAATGAAGTGATAAACCAATCAAAAGGTTAGCATGACGTCAGCACATTCCCTTCCCTCCGGAACCGAAAGCAATAATGGCGGCGATGAGGAACGATAAGATATTATATCTCGAATGAAAACATAGTTACAAAACGCAATTAGTATAATCCACGAGATAAAATCCATCTGATCTATTAGTTGCAGTTATCGCCGCAACGATCTAACGGCGGCGCGGCCTCTTTCACGTAATTACTTCTTCAGTTTATACAATATTTTATTATCGTTGATACTCTGTGCTTGGTGGCTGTCAGCCGGTTTTCTTATCGTTTTTAGGGTTCCGAAGTAAAATCGGAATCCTTGTAGTTTAATCATGTCTGTCTGTCAGAAGCATAGAGAAGGGACCCTTAGTGCTAGAAAGCTGTAATTTGGCATGGATATATATATTTATTAAAACTCCAAAATCGTAGAACAAAATATTGAAAAAAAAATTTTCAGGGTACTTTCCCTATCAGGTAACGTGAGAATGAATTTTTTATTCGTTGCGTACCCTAGGCATAGTGTGGGGGTAAAAATTCTCAAAAATAGGTTATATGATAAATTTCCAAGGAAAACTATCATGGCTATGTTAGCATAAGTAATAGTCGATAAACTTACTAAGTACCTACTTCGGAACCCGTTGCGCGTGGCCTGACACGCACTTGCCCGGTTGTTTTTTATTTGTTGTGGTTGCTATCATTTCGCGGTTTTTTGATGGTCACCTCTGATGTCCCTAATCTATGCAATCTATAAATATTAATATAAAATACAAAAATCCTCTGTACCAATTGCATTCGGATCTTTGTTTTGATGACAATGTATTTTTGTGATAAGAATGAAGTGATGTCACACTCATGTTTGATTCCCGTCGAGGGATCTCCTTAGCGGTTAACAGCACAGTCACAATTATAAAAGCGGGTTTTTCGGTTTTAAACTATTCATTCCTTTAGAAAAGTATGTTGCATTCATCTATAATATTCCGTGTCTACGTTTATAACATGAAAAGCAGTTTGCACCGCGAATGTTTTATGAAACATCCGCAACAATGTTCACAAAGCAAATACCGGTTTTAAAATTTTAATACTGCAATTTATAGAAGCGTTCGTGGCTCTCTCCCTAGTACTCCGGCACGGATGGTCTGTGTGCAGTTACAGACTGTTTTACTTTGTACATACAGATTCGGTTCGGGTATAAAATTATCACATCAATCGCAGAAACAGGAGGCGTACAATGCAGGTATTTGATATAAAGTGAATTCTTCGCACACGTTATTGTACATTGGAACATAGCTTACTAAAATACATGTCTATCTATAAAATACATATCTTCGTTCACATTGATTTATCGTCGCATTAGTAGTAAGCTGTCGATTAGACAGCCCTTTGTTATAAATAAATTACAAGATAAATTACATTCCCTCATGTCGCTCACTCCATAATGTTGAAGTTAAAGTATAATCTCAAATGCTTGAGACACCATAACTCGGAGCTGCAATTTGAAGCGACATAATACCGGTTTTTAAATTGTAACGCAATTTTACAGTACCCTTCGCGGTTCCGCTCAACTAATGCTACCGTTGCAAGATGCTTTGTCGTGTTGGGAGTTGTGCAATAAAATATACTTCGATGCAACGACAGGAACAGTCAGAATACAGCTTGTTATACGCAATAATAGTAAAGAGTTTGTTCTGAAATAGGAACATTCACGACATCTGTTAATTATTGTAAGAAAGTTGGTTAAAATTAGCGCAAAAGCAACTTTATAATTCCAACATTTACCAAAAGATAAAAGCTACAAGCTTCTTCCAAAAATGGTCATAAAGTGAATTCCATAGAATTTTAAGAACTGAGCAAGCTTATTGAAGATTGCAACAAACTACTCGAATCATGGTTAAATTCTCGATTTGTAGAGTCATTTCATATCAGTCCTCAGAAGTAGCAAATATCTGTAATGTGTGACTGTGACCTTTCTCTATACTAATACCACTGTAGTCTGTAGACCTGTTTTATGTTTGTTAGAAATAGGGTTATAAAATACTAGGAAATCGCCCTTGCTTCGCTTCGGGAAAAATAGTAAAAAAAAATATAATATAGCCTATGTCACCCCGGGATAATGTAGCTTCCCAACAGTGAAATAATTTTTCAAGTCGGTTTGGTAGTTTCGGAGCCTATTCCATGCAAACAATCAAATCTTTCCTCTTTATATATTAGTATAGACAATGTTACAAATTTAATATCAGGTGAACTGCACATCTTTCGCTACTTCAGTGACAATAAAAAACAAAATACAACTTTCTAGTCGACTTGGACTATCTAAAGCTATAAAATTATATAAATTTTCACGGCAACAGTTTATTAAAATAACATTAGGTATACATTTACAACTCTGAATATACTAATAATAATTTGCTGAAAGATCGTTTATATAACGATAGTTTTATGCTAATGATTCTTTTAGTGTGCAAGAAAATGTAGATGAATAACTGAGGATTATAATCATAAAATTTTAATTAAATATGTCTCGCGTTCGCTCAGTTAGCTTCACTTTAAAAAGAAAAGATTATTTGGACGTTCACACGAGCATTGCTCTCGAATTTTAAATAAGTGGGTAAGCCGTTTCAGTAAATAAACCAGCTTCGTATTCATCGACTTTTGTTTTTTGATTTGATTTTAGAGACCAATAGGGTCAATAACAAAACAACTAATCATTCGAAACAAAAAGTTTCGTAGTAGCGTCATAACTACTCTCCACTGTGCCCTTTGATAGTCAAACTCTTTGGCTGAAGAATGACGATCCCACTGGTATGTTTTTTTATGGAGAAGATATTCATTGTATTTTTATCCATATTTTTTGTCTAATATTTTTTTTATATAAGTATGTATTTCGTTTGATCAAGTTTCAAAAGAGCACATTGTATGTATGAGGAACATAGTTTCATGCTTTTAGGTCCACTGATTTAGGCTGTGCATAATATGTCACTTCGTACCAAACAGTTAGATAGCGTTTTTTAATGGAATAGATATCTACTGTACATTTAGTGTAGGCACAAAATATACCCAGTCTAGGCTGTGGTCTAGGTACAATGTAACAGCAATATTGAGTATAATCAACTTAGCGTGCGGGCTGAATATAACGTTTAATTAAATTATTTAATGAGTTAGGTGTGGACAAGCCGAGCCGACAGTGCCGACACATGGCCCACACGGCCAAATGTGCGGCTAATTACACACTTCCAACTAATCACCCGCTGGTACCTACTGATAGAGGGCGCTGATGACTAACGTAACTTGAGCTGGGACGTTGTTACTATGTATTATGATAATAGTATTATCCGTGCTTCAAGGTTTATAGTTGGAGAGAATTTGGGGGATTAGAGTAATTGAATTGTAAAGTGAAGTAGTATTTTTGATTATTACTATAGTCTGTGACAATTTTCTGTGTTTATTTTTCTTTATAATTCTTATTATACGAGTATCTATTACTAACGGCAATTGTGTTTAGCGTTCTTTTGTATTTTTAGTTAAGTAATGTACCATTATAGATACAGTTGTTTCAGAGTGTTTGAATTACCATTTAGTGATTTAACAAAACGGTTAAATTTACGAAACACACCTAAACAGACATTTTGACTTATTACGCTGACTGTATAATACGCTAAATTAACAAAATATTCGCTTGTTAAAATAATATAGAAATCTTATGAACACAATTTCTCTCTATCAACACGTAAATAAAAAATAAAGTTTGTAATACTATAATACTGAAATATCCACAGGATTTCTCTGTGGGCACAACGTTGGGGAGCTGAGTTATAGCTGGGTTATTTTTAACGGAATGTGTTTTCTGAGGCAACAACCTATCGTTGTCAGATTAATAACGTCTTCTGAACAATGTTTGTCGTATCTGAACTGATTTTAGATTGAAAAATGAACACATTTATGTGGTTTTCAATGTCGTGTGATAAATGGTATTAAATACCTTGTCTTCTTCTTTATGTTTATTGTATTAAAATTAAAGAACCACTTAACATAAAATGTTTCAAGATTAGGAACCTTGTAACAAGAAATTGTCAAAGTCGATGATCACCTTAAAGGGTCAATCATTGTGCTGCTTACCCTATAAAATAATCTAAACGACTTTCTTTGTATTCGGAAAACACATAAACCAAAGAAATAATTAGCTTTACTGGTCTGATTACCAGATTATTTTCCTTTAAAAACCTAAATTCCTGTAAGTATTAAATAGGATTTTCAGAAAATACTAAGGATTATAAATAGTAAATACATAATAATAAAATCACAATAAATAAAAGGCATCTGCAAGAAATACTCAGAATAATAATTCTTGTAAAGCCAGTTTCTTATAAACACAATGGTTGTCTAGGGGTCGAGCCTTTGAACAAACAGTCGCTTACATGTTTCGTAATGAGCTGTTAAGTTTCTCACAATTGTTACTATAAAAGGAAGTTTAACAGCGCTTTTAATTATTTCAACCCAGTTTTTGGATAATACTATACAGTTTGTCTTAGTTAACCAGGTAATTAACCTCTGGAAATAGAAATTTTAATCATCCTAACCGCCGTAATTCAAATTTCATCTTACAAATTGTATTAGCCGAATATTCGTGGCGGAGTTACCTTTCCGGCGAATGGTAGCCATTATTCCCTCGGCTTATTCTTTAATGAATTAATAAAAGTTTTAATTGGACCGTCGAAAACGAATTTTGTGTAGATAACTCTTACTGCTTGTTTTGGTAGAGATAAGTGAATATAAATAATTACATTTTATAAACTTTGTGATTGTTATTTTTCCCTTTTTTCAAAACAACAAAAAATTAAAGGTTACATAAATATTACATTTTAACATGAACTTAAAGCACAAAAATAGATGTATATGTTTGTTACTTTTATTTGTTTGTCAGTTTGCAAGTATTAAGGTATGTTTATGTGATATATGATATACACTTACCTCATTATTTATGAAATTCTGTTTTTTTATTTACAATCTTCATTGTTGTCTCTTTTTTACTTACCTGCCTGCTAGTCAGGTTATGTACCAAAAAATTCGAAACTTTCATCCCATTTCTGATGTTCAGATCAGTCATCCCCATTCTGATATTTCATATTGCATAATCAGCTTCTGTTCTATCGCGAAAATGAAAAGTGTTATAACATAACGCGGTTTCTGGTCACGTGTTTACAATTCCTTTGTCCGCGGCGCGGGGGGCTCGAGGGTGCGAGGGGCGCGGCGGGTCCTGCTCTCCTGGTCTCCCGCGACGGCTGCGATCCCTCACGATGGCTATCTCAGCGAGGATTCCCGCTAAATCAGCTATGTCGCTGTCATTTCTTGTGTTAGACGACATTCCATTTCTTTAGCGCCATTGTTCGTCATTTCGAAGAGTTATTTATTATATGTTTTACGCCTCATATTTGGGTCTGCGATAGCTGTGCGAGTAAAGATGTACATTTTTTCTGATAGTAGTAAGTCACTGTCGAATTATGGACAGAATATAATTGTTTTATATTATAAATAAGTACAATTCTATTCTTATATCGTGGGCTCGGAGCCTAGAAATATTCTTTCCTCTCTCTAGAATTCATTACAGTACATTAATACCTACCCCCTCTAATGACTGCAGCTCGGGTGTTTAAACTACAAACTTGCTTCAGTGTTGTCTTCACACGTGCAAACAGACAAATCAGAGGACCAACATTTATCGGTCTGCTCTGATAAGGAATCGATCCCAGTATACCGTACCGTGGTTTGACAGGGTCTAATCACTAACAACTGAACTACAGAGATCTAAGAACATAATTCATAATCTCAAATTAAAATTTGAAAAAATCCCCGACATTTTTAAACACCCTTCTTTTTGTCAGGGGTTAAAAAGAATTCCCGAATAAAATAAGCAAGGTCGATAAAACACTAAATCAGTACTAGAGATTTTCTTTGCGTCGCTCGATTTATAGCGGGAGGGTCGCCACTTCTGCGTTTCCCGTCTTTCTAACCCTGCACACGTTTTACATCCGTTTCCATCAAATTGCCTTAAGCGACTGCCTTTATACCCGCTCTAATATGGGTTTTATCACGATACCCTCGCACCGATAAATTCACGAGACGCTAACTCAAATAGACATTTCAATCAACACGCCCGCGTTTATAATGCCTCGGATTCCACTCGAAAATAAAATCTTACAGCTCTGTAGCAATACATATTTCAGGGGAGAAAAGGTTTTGACAATGACATAAATAAATGAGACGTCTTGTATTTGAAATAGTGGAGCGATAGTGAGGGTAATCGATCACAGAAAATCGTGCGAATTGCAACATTTGTGTAGATAGACGGTAAGGCCGTATGGGCCATCCCGGTTTTATCCGACGCAAGATTTATAACTACGCGACACCCGGCCCTTTGAAGTTAGTTGGTAGATGGAGGGAATAAATTCTCTCGCGCCGCCTCTGTTTTTAATTAAATCGGTATAAAGTCTAAAAGTTTATTATTATTCAGGAATACCTTTTGCGGTATCTGAACGTTATCTTAATCCCTGTAAGCCTTCGCCTTTGTCTTTCTTTGTTATTAATCGGTTGCGTTAATTATTCGCCCTCTGATCCGATATAATCCAGATATGATAGCAATTTCGTCGTGTTTTATTACGGATATCTAATGAAATTATGGTATCTTTTAACAACGCTCGATCAAAGATTTGAGATTTTGTACCGAGATAGACGTGCCTATTAAATATTCTTCTGTAAGTTAATGCGAATACATTAGGTATCTCTATTATCATTCTCTATTATTATTCTTTGATCACAAAAATTAGGTCTAATTCTAGCAAACATAAGAATTTTGATAGTCCGTATGACTTAAGCGTTACTGAAAAAAAAACTTTCTTACGTAATACCTACTTATAACTGTAAAAAAAGATTGTCATTCAATAGATACCTATAAGTATAATGAGCAACCTTGCGTAATTGGACCTCTTAACATAATTGAAGGTAGCGTTATTATTATGTGAAAAGCTGGGAGCCGTAGGTAAATAAAACACGATCTGTTATTGTGTAAACATTAAGATCATTACAGGAAGTTGGTCGTTGGGTGAGTCAGGGCTCGAGTGTGATCTCCACTTAATCCGGTGGACGAGGATAACAGCGCTAACAATGTGATAAAGCCGCTTAGAACACGTCGCACTCTCTCGCAATAACTATAAACTATCAACCGCAAACGTCTGCCATCTTGTAGCGGGAGACGATGAAATATCCACCTCTCACTCACACTCCAGGAGGGCGATGCGCCGTCTCCCTTCCCCACGCGGGCGAAGTAGACAAGCGTCTGCCACGCTGTTACCCCTATAGCCGGTATACCCTGGTATACCGGATGATTACACTCTATTATTTTTCGTATCCTCGTATCAAGTTATTGTCGTTACATACTACTACTACTAAAGCATCGTTTAAACACTTTAAACACTTCAATTTATTTTTCGTCTTAGAACTAGGTAAAATAAATATTACTTATGTTTTTTTAAAACTCGCCGGAGTACAAAATAAAAGGATGTGTAGTCATTGAAGTATAATGTCATAGAACAGACATCTCAAACAAAATGTGTGTCCCGCCCGAGAGGTTCGATTTTCAAAATTGAGCCCCCGTTTTCCTTTCAAAATCAAACGAATTCATTGAAGATTGAAGCCACGTGGCGCCAATTCATTGGGACATATGGTGTTTGCGGTGTTGGTTCTATACGCTAGTAATAATACTTCAATGTGGGTAGCGTTTATCTTTTAAAGTTCAGTACTTAAACGAAAATATTTTGATTTGGCCAACTATGATAATGAATTAAAGATCTTCAGGAAAGTGCATCGAAAGTGACCGAAACGAATAGGTTATTTCCAGAACTAAATACCGTGCTTATAAATATTTATAAATTGAACAATATACTTATCTACACAAGTAACTCATACATAAGCGAAGAATTAAATTGCAACAACACTGAATATTTTGTCATGTCTATAAATATTGTGATGGACAATAAAATATTTAAATATATTTAGATTTAATAGAACGAATTATCATATGCAGTGCTGTCTAGTATTCTTCATTATTATGAGTCTAATAAAATAACGGCACAAACAATCGGAGACGTCGATAGATGTATAAATTAGTGGCATCGGGGGCCGCTCGTCTGCGACGCCCACACTGTCTGAATACCTACTCAGCTTTGTATTCTCCTGGTATTGGAGTTTAAATTACACGAATTAATCCAGGCGGGTACTATTCCCGAGGGATGAATGTGCTTACGCTCTCTATCTCACGCGGTATTTTTCATTCGGATTCCCAAACTGATTTTTCTGTAAACGTTGCTTATTTCGAAACAAAAGAGGAATAAACCGCGGTTTAAACGCTCGCTCGCCGTTATTGCACACGTGCTTCGTGTTTACTATTAATGCTATTTGAAGCGCTGACGGCCGGCGTCGGAGGTTGGCATTACGTCAATGATGTTTAAATAAATATAGATACGTTATGCCCTTACAAATCAACCGAAAAATTTGTTCCGATGTCCGCAAGGCACACTTTATTGCTTTATCGCACGTCTTTATCGTTCTCGCGTCAAAACTACATCGCTATCTCTTTCTTCACCTGAATAAGAGTTCCCAATTGGGAACTTTTTGCTATGATATTAAATGTTACTATCGTAACTAAGCTCACTGTATTAAATGTTACTAGCTCACTGACTTTTTGAGTCACACAACGCGCGCGCTTATGACATATCTGCCTCTTTTTAATATATAATATCATTGCATTACGTGTAGGTCTGTAAGCTGCGAGGTAATTTATATGAAGCCGCTTCCAGCAATAATTTATTCACAAAAACTGAATTTATGAGACCGAAAGCATGAGCACGTAATCGTGCAGGGTGTACCTATATTAAAGGCCGCAAGAAATATTTTAGCGATTCAATGTTTGAATAATTAGTATGGCGATCACAAAGCACTTTCTCAATGGCGCGTTGCCCCATGAATTATTGATGGAGTCGGGAGCGAACGAGTGTGCCGCCCGGTTTATTGTTGCGAATATTATTCTTTTTTACTTTGGAAGAACACCGCATTATACGATAATATTGACTTAAAATATGCTAATTGGTTTAAATGGCGTATTTCGTCACTTGTTCGTAGCGATTAATGTCTCGAGCGACGGGAAAATGATTTGTTAAGCTTAAGAATTATGAGGACAAGGTGCATTCAATGCAAATAGCGTTCAAAAATAGATGTGGGGAAGGAATTTTAATTGAATATCGCTCGTTTTCCGTCGGTTCAGTGCATCGGCGCAGCGGAGGAATGACATGTTATTTGTAGAGATTTTAAAGTGAACAGGGTTGGGAAGCGCGGTCGTTTCTCAAACTGTAAATCAATTACACACACGGTTGGTTGGCGCTTTTTCTGCCTCGTAATGAATACCACAGCGTAAGTATCGGTAATTCGTGCGGTGTACGCTCGGCTTTGCGCACGAATGCCTCTGCAAGTGCGGGCTGTGAGCTACACGCTTTGTGCTCGTGTACTCATCGCTCACTGCTCAGTGCTCACTGCTCACTGCAGAGTGCTCGCCCATTTCTATTGCAAGTATTGCAACGTCAGGGGTGGGTAAGCGTGACGTATAAAAAAATATATTACATCTGTCGAGCGGTTTTAATGTTTTTATTGGAACGAAGTTCCTTATCGCGCGTTATGAAAGGGGGCTAGAAGGAAAATTTTCTTACGAAATGTTGGTACGATACTTTTTGAAGTGATTCAGAGAGTTTTACAGAGATGGCGCTGTACAACTTTCTGAATCACGCTAACTTTCTGAATCACTTCAAAAAACAATACTTAAATACTTCGTTCCATCCGGGTGTCCCTTGACACCTCTCATTTTGTTTTTAAACGCTTTTATTTAGCTTCACTTCGGAGCATCAAAGCATCAAATCTTCAAAGCATCAAATCTTGTAACGTTAATTTGAATGACTTCCCTTTAATGAAAATTGATGAAATTTGGCAGACATGTGTATTTCCGATGACAATACACGAAAATCATATTTTAAACTAATTTTCATTGTTTATTTGTTGTTAAATTAAAAAAAACTATTTTCAGACTTTAGACGCATAATTCTCTATGTTCTATTTTACGTAGAGACTTGAAATTTTCACAACTTGTAGCTAATTTTATAAACTAAACATTATTGAAATAAAAGCGTTTAAAAAAAAATTTTTTTAGGATTCAACTTATTTCTTATAAGTTTGAATATTAAAGATTTATTTTGTCTGACAATGAGTTTGATGATCTCTCACAATAAATTCTTGAGAATACTTCTTGCTACTCTTGCTAGATTTCAAACTTAAACGAGGTAGATCTTTGACGCAGCTGATACGCAGTATCGATAATGTCGTGGAAACTCTTGATTTGTAGTAAACTTTAAATCGTGCAAAATTAAACTACACATATATAAATAAAACCTTCACGTTGCTTATAAAAGCCGTAGATTATAACAATCCAGTCCGTTTGATGTGTGATAGGGCTCCGGGCGCTTCGTGTGAGGGCGTAAATTCAGAGGGCCCGTTGCGTGCGTACACTTTTTGCTAGTTTATTGTTTCTACAAAAATGTAGGGGCCATTGTTCACTCGACTCTGCGTCTGCGAGCGATTTCTTAGCGGTGCATTACAATACCAGTATTAAATGCCGTAATGGTTTGCGTTTTTGCCTTGTTAGCGCGCTATTCACTGCGCTTTTTGTTCCCTCGTCGTAAATATTGTTAATTGTTGCCGACGACTGATGAAAGATGTTCGTAGTCTTCGTCACGCTATAGCTTTATTTAAGTTACTTATAAATTCTTCTGGATTTGAGAAACTTTCGGCGTAAAATCGTTCGATGCACGTAACACGAATAGATAAAGAAATATAATATAAGATATAAGATAAGCAATAATAATTAATTAAATAAGTTATGATACAAGTCTAGATAGGCATACATATATGCGGCTAAAGCTCTAGGTGATTAGAGGAACATTCGTAATTGGAATATTTGTAAGATACGGCTATCGAGTCAGGCTTTCGCATTTGCATAAGGATGTTAAAGTCCGAGTCCCAAATAAAGTCTGAAAGTAATTTACATATGTAAATGGCTCGTCGTTCGCATTCAAATACCTACTTGCTTTATTACGATCGGCTTAATGTTTCGTACCCTCAAAGTTCCCGGGGAAGGGCGTTCCGTGCGGACGCCCTATTTGTCATTAAATCGCAGTCACAGACTTAAAAAAAGAACAGACGGATTGTCAGCAACAAATTCAGTGAGGCACCCTTAGTAATACCAACTCCTCTATTCGTACAAGTATCACACGCACACATTGACACCATGCTGTTATTAATCGGCCACCATTACTGCGTCGGACCGCACTAAAAATTACGCACACATGGTAAGCGGGCGGCGTCACTCTCGATAAGACAAGGTGACGTCTGTTCTTTTTTTATGTCTGTGATCGCAGTGAAATGTTGCTTCATCATTCTTGTGTCTACTACATGTACCTACTATTTGTACATGCAATGTGCCGTGAGAGGTAATACAGGAAGGATGGGATGATTGATTCACATAAGTGTTTTATTAATTGATTTATTTGCAAGAAATCTAGTTTCTATTGCGTTTTCCCAGTGTTCTTTTTGTGTGAAGATAGAAAGTTCTGAGCGATAGACACACGTCATGTTTCATGGTTTTTATATGCGAGTAGAACTCGAAATTCAATGGCTTTTTGCTGTTTTGTTCTAAACCTCAGTATGTTTGATCGGAAACCGTCCTTTTTTTCAAGGGAAAATATCTTGATGGTGTTTCGTAGCCAGAAATCATGGGCAGATAGTTTATTGAAAACGGTCATAAGTAGTATTTGGCACTTGCGACGTAGAATCTTCCTTTAGGAGTTAAAAAACTTAGCCGTAGCTCGAAATATCAGTTTTTGTATTATATGTAGGTACAGTCGGCAAAAGAAATACGTATGCAGGCGTGATTATAAAACCTTGTGTAATTATTGATATTACAGATTGTTTGTGTTATCATCAATGTTAAATTATACCTGTTAATTAAGTTAATTATAGGTAGGGTATGAATAAACATTGACAATAACGTAAACAATATTATGTTATATTAAACATTACACAGTGTTTAAGAATCATGCCCTACATACTTAATACTTTTGTCGACTGTACTAGTCAGTACTTACGGTAAGCAGTCGTCATAGCTATGCTATCAGTATCAATGCAAATTGGGAAGCGAAATATGCGTCACGGTTGGTTTACGAGATGGATAATTCAAACGCACCGCACAGAATTAATTTGCATAAATGCCGCGCTTGTTACTAAATATTCATTGATTATGGTCGTTATCTGAAATATATCGTTGATGTTTTTGCGTTATTAACTTTGGTTTGCAGTCTAATTGTGCTTTATAAATATCGTTGACTCGCGGTTACTGTTTTATTACTGGGTCTTCATTAATTGCAGTTTTGATAAGGTACAGATTGACTGAAAAGTTATTCAAAGATGTCCAAATACTGCAAACAAAGAATACTTCTGAGTTTACATGTTTGCTTTGTAAGGATATCTTTTCTTTCTTCTAGTTACGATTCTGCACATAAATTAGCTCTCGTAAATAAATTTATTCACTTGTAAATCGTGCGTAGTAAATAAATTCACGTGAATTACTTTTAAATATTCGTAAAGCAGTATATTCGCCAAAATGACAAATGCTAAATGACGTAAGCACTACCAATTGATGGACAATTTTCAAAGCAATTAGTTGACCCGGCTTGCGAGTTTGGTGCAATCGGCGAACCATTTACGGTTGGTTTAGCTCTAGTAAAACCAATTTTATTGCGGCTTACCTGTGTGATTATTCAAAGGTGCACGGCATTAACTTGTCATTTACATAAATACTCTATTCATTTAATCGGAACTAATTGAAATATATCGTTATCGATATCACCTGTTTGTTCCTCGGTACACCAGGGCATTATAAAGCATCAGGTACTGAGTTATAAATAGTGTGTAATTAACCTATCGCCGCCTTTATCTGTCACTGTTAGACTTAATGTAAATATATCGAGAACAGCATGCCATTAATTCTAAGTCATGTTATAGTAGGTAGGTAATTACAATTAATTACTACAGTTGAATATGATATCATTATATTTTTCGTTCTATTTTTTTACATTACTCTATGAAACCTGAATTGGTTGAGTGAGAGAGATTAGTGCGTTGTACAAAGCAGAATAGCACTGCACAGCTTCTAACCCGAATAATAAACTGATCTCGGCTTAACAGCGCGATTTCAGATTTTACAAATGTCTTAAGGTTTATTAATATGGCCATAAAATGATCTGACATAATGTTGAGGAGGATAAGTTGACTTCCACATACGGATGGCCCTCCCATTCAAAAATTATGTATACTATAAATAAATCTGTATTATACAGTACCGATACCAATGAATATATACTCGTAAAAATAACTCGGTTCATGTAGATTGTAGACAGACTAGCTCATACTCGTAAAGGTAGACGGTTATAAAACTAATTCTACATTCACATACGTATTGATTTGCAATTAGGTCACACAAATTGTGAATTCCGCATTCGAACGCACCGCAAATGTATTAACGCGTCATTTACATAAACGCTCCCGGCGTTAATATCGCTACTAATTGAAATTTATCGCGGCCAATATTACCTCTAGGTAATTATTATATTTTGCTCCCTATTGTTTTCTATTGCGGTTAACAATTTGGTATCCAATTAATGGGTATGGTAGTGGAAACCATTTTATGTTGGTTACTTCCCAGTTCCCAGAGTTTTCTATGTATTAAATTATTGGTTAATTAAATATTGTAATTATTTGGAAATTATAATTATTTATTTGAGTTACATCCTGTGTTAATACTGTCTTTATAATCTGCTTATTTACCACTACCATTGATTGATTTGATACCTAAGTGTAGGTATGTATGATTGTAATTTTTTCTCATTATGTACATATTGTACTAGACTCAATATGCCATTTTGATTATAATCTGCATCTATTCTACCTAAGTAACTCATATTTATCTCTTGTTGATGCTTCTAATTAAATGTCTTACAATAAAGTTGTACTTACCTTCTTTTCGACACCGTAATTTTTATTTAGATGTACACACTATGTCCACATGAAATGGTGTCTAGACGTCTACTGTCATAATGACAGAATATCGATTAAAACGTTGGTCCGTTGTTAAAAAAAAAGAAGTTATTATAAATTTTCGTGTTCGAATGAAAAGCGCAGCATT
This sequence comes from Thymelicus lineola, assembly GCA_963932265.1. Taxonomy (NCBI): domain Eukaryota; kingdom Metazoa; phylum Arthropoda; class Insecta; order Lepidoptera; family Hesperiidae; genus Thymelicus; species Thymelicus lineola. The sequence continues at coordinate 10,770,936 of OZ010700.1, read as the reverse complement.
TTAATGATCACTATGAATAAACCATAAACTTAAACCAAAGCTAATATGACTGTTATTTTAAAGACTCTACTTTGAATTTAAAAAAAACTCTTTAGAAAGTTTCGGCGTCGTTGAGCACAAAACGTGGCAACGGCGAGATACTCGTAAAGCATTAATTAAGATTGTCCGACGACCAATGCCGCATAAATAAAATGGCTGACGTATTTGCATTCAGCAAGACTGTGTCCTGACAAAGTACTAAGTTTATATGGACACAAGATTTACCGCAATTTTTTACCTTACCCGCCTTTTTGTAAACTTGTTTTTGGAAACTAAAGGCGTTTTATGGTTTTACATGTGTACCTACCATGTTCCGGTTGAGTGTGTGCTGATTAAGGCTGAAAGAACAAGCTACGTCCAAAAATGCAATATCAACAGGTGCTAGGTTGGTAAATTTAATAGCATCCTGGCTTTCTCTCAATCGGAAGAAGCTAGGATGCTATACAAATTGGTTAATTTAGCTATTAAGTGTAAATTGTAAGGGAATTATGCTCCTATGAGGGTGGCATGATCATAATTGATCAAACCCTCCATAATGAATAAAGAAAAAATAAAAATAAAATTAACATGTCTACATACATAGAATGTCAATCGCTGGACTATGACCGACGTCACCTGTCGGATCCAACCTTAGTTGTGTTGTAAATCATAGTTTCTATAATTATGTATTAAAAATTGTATGAATATAAACTCGCTAACTAATACTAACGAATAAATTAGAAAGAATACATCACATTAATTTTATGTATTGTTTGTATAGTTACAACATTCCATTCGTTACAGGCGTATACAGCTCATCCGAAAACGTAACTTGATAAGAAGTTTTTACGATTCCAGCTGTATGGGAATGTAGATACCGAGGTAACGATGCAATGCGGTTTTACGATTCAATTACAAGAATGAAAAATATGAGTATATCTTGAATACTTGTAGCTTGCTTTATTTTATTGATATTTAAATTGTAGGGAGCTTTGTCTTTTCTGGAGTAAATGCTCGTTGTACAGGTCGAGCAAATCTTTCTCGGGTGCAAATTGAGGAGAAGAGGATGAAATTTGTGTCTGAAGTCGAGACATCTCTGGAGCGGGTCTAGGAAAGGGGTAGACGAAAAGTCAATTTCAACCCAGAGAAGTAAGAAGTTTGCGCGTTAACTGCTAAAAAAGCCCCTTTCGTCATAGCACCACAGTTCCAGAACATTCCTCTTAACATCTCTAAAAGTATTGGGATCCTTTGTGTCGACATTTCGAATGAAGTTCAGTTTCAGTACCACTTGGTTAGTAAAGCCAAACTAGCTGCAAGAAAACTGGGAGTGCTCAACAGAGCTAAGCAGTAAGACACAAATTCGGCCGCACATGGAGTACTGCTCCCACCTTTGTAGGCAGGAGTCGCAGCTGGCCAAGTGGATTCAACGGTGAACCATTCGTCTTGTCCCAAGCTTACAGACAGACTAGAGTTGCTTGAGTTGAGGAGAGATGTTAGCTCTCTCTCTGCGTATTCTAACGTCTGTATAATGGTGAATGTTCAAAAGAACTGATTGGTTTAATCCCTGCGATTAATTTTCGTCACCGCACATCGAGATGTACCAGGTTCCATCAACACCACCTGGGTACCTGGCGTTCGTCCACAGTTCAGTCTCGCATAGTTTTCTACCCCGCAAGGCAAAAAAAAGAACACTTCGCCGTTAATTTGTAGACACGTTTTTCTATGATATGATCATAAGGTTTTTACAATACCAATCTAATCTAGACATTTTATCTCGATATAGGTTTGTTCTACATATGATATTTTTAGTTTTGTCCTATCATATGGATTAGTATGGAATGTTGTACATATTAAAGATTGAATTCCTTAGACACAACAACTTAATTAAGAATGCTGTTTGATAACGATACCTACTATGAATGGGAATTGTGAATTAACTGGTGTCATTATTTAAATATATTATTAATTATCATTTATTGAAAACGAATGGCAAGGTAAATGAAGTAATTTATATGATATTTAATTAAAACAGAGTTTATTACGATAAAAAACATATAATTATGTAAATAGGTTTAATACAAATTACATTAAAGTCGGCTACAAATCTAATTTGTCTGTGTGATACTGATGACTAAATTTTTTAACGAGCCATATAAATTCAATAAAATTCATTAATTTGCTTTAACAACCTGGAAAATACTAGTAAATGAAGGCTATTTTACAAAAAGTAGGCAGTGTTAATGTGTTTGTTTTTTAATTTAATATATTTCGTCATAAATAATTAAAAACTTGGCTAAAGATTAAATACTACTCACAGTCACAGCCCACAAAGAAGAAGATACATACGGTTCTGTTCAACCTTGGCCTATTTCATTAACTTTGTGTCAGAAAAGAATTCTATTTACATACATTATTATTCAGAATTTATAAATACTATATTTTAAGAATACATTATGAATTAATTTATTGACAATTTTAACAAATAACCATGTATTAACTTAAGTGTTAGTTATGCATAAGATATGAGTCATTACTTTTTAAAGCAATATTAAGAAAAAGAAATTAGTGTTTTAATGACTGGGACATGAAAAGCCTCTGGTGTAATAATTATTTTAAACTAGAGCTCAGGTACACGATCTGCCTGTATGTATTACATACTTATGTAGTACATACGAATATAGGTAGGTACGTGATACTAATGTTTCCTCTCTGCCTATACGACTGTAATTGAGAAACCACATAGGACTTTAAATCTTTAATACCATGAATTAATTGCAAATGTTAAATTAATTATAATTAAAAATTATTCAAGTACATTTTATCAAGCACAGATGATGATTCACAAATGATGAAACTGATGAAGTAATTACGGAATTCCCCATAAACTCAATCGATTTGAATATCGAGTTTCACGTAAAAATTGTACGCAAAGTTATATTGCTTTTATTCATGAGATGAGAAACTGTAATAGGAAGTTGGAATTGTTATTTATAACAGAAAAATAAATATTATTTGTATGAAGTTGATCAGATTATTGTGGATGGATGAAATGTATGACGGCTTGCCATGTTACATGCTCTTTAGTTTTTATAATGCTAATTAATAGTAATTAAACATTAAATAGATAAAATAATGTAGTAAACATTCAAATTAAATATTTGTCATGTTTCTTGTTTTGTCTTGTCATACCAAACTTATTAGCTTAAAACGTATTTAGCACTAAAATATAAAAATTAGGTAGATGTTGTAATACAGTATCTTTATCCGTTTGTGGGCCTTAATAGAATCAATAAATTTTTACTTAATGTTTGAACCAAGTAAAGTACAAATCTTTCATTTAAACAAAGCAGTCTTTTGTCTAAAAGTCCATGTTTATCATATCACTGAGAGTGGCTACCCTACTTGAGAGCAGTTGCATGCATCTCTCTCTTGCTAATACTCTGTTAGTGCCATCTCGTTTCCACTTGTACCGCTGTAAAACATCAGCTGAGTTTGTGAGAACCTGAGATTTTAGTAACCGAACCAATGCACTCGTAAATAGGAATGAGCGTAATAATTAAACGAAACTCGGAAAAAGGAACACAGGACGCCCAGGATGGTCCAGGTGGACTGACGACCTGAAGAAGACGGCTTCCGCTGTAATCAGAAGGCTAAGGGCCGGTCAGAGTGGCGTTTGTTAGGAGAGGCCTATGTGCAGCAGTGGAATTCCAAAGGCTGATGGATGGATGGAATGGAGTGTTTAAAAATGGCAGTACTACTTCAGATATAACCCTAAACAATAGTAATAAAATATACTTACAAATATGTACATATAACAATGCATGTATGCCAAAAGTGGATGACGAAAGTATTAAAATAAATATGTACTTTGAACAGTTTAAACAAAGCGTTAAACATTTCATTAAAATTTTAAATGTAAAATGAGAATCTGTTACAGTAATAAAATGTTAATGTGAACAGTTTTTGTTGATTTTGATTTAATAACGCACTTAAAAAGTTCAGAAGAAGTCTTTATCGAAACTTGCGATCGTGACCTTTATATTCTGAGTAATAAAATAGTGAATCTCGAAGAATATAAAATGCAGTTGGGGTGCAGTTTTCTTATTGTTTTTCCTTCGTCGGCAAAAAGAGTAATATATTTTTTAATATGCCACGGCTTGGACTAGGTATCCCGTTACAGTTATTGACTTGAACAACGTTCGATTCGAGGGCCAATAAATAGTTCCCGAGAGAGCGTGTTGTTTATGGTGCCTTGATAGCTTCCTCCGGGTTATTCTTGACTGGATGCTCGTTTACGACTTCAGGGCCATAAAAGGTTTCATATTCCCTTCATATCATTCTCTTGCATTAATATTGAACCACCAAATATCTATTTATCTAATGCCGTTGTATTTTGGGGCTGTTATTTTAGAAATGTATAGGTAAAGTTATTTCATTTCATTTTTATCCTCGAAATAAATTAAACCCCTAGTAACACGTGAAAATTATGGTACATTTATTTTTAGAGATTTATAAACATACCAACATTGGATTTAATTTGAAGTTATAACAACAATAATATCATGTCAATCGAGTGGGATAATTACGGACGTAATGGATAATTACAATTAGCTTTGACATAATCACGGCTGTCACTGCTATGATTAACTAATCGTTAACTACGGCATGCGGCATTAATACGATAGATTCATCGTCAGTCGACATAATTGATTATGTATATGATAATGGATTGTCTCCGCTCAGAGTTGATGAAATTGTATTTCTAATTAAAGTATTTTTACGACTCGTTTAAGTGGATAGTTGGTAGGATTATTTGGATGAGAGAGAGAGGAGGATAGTCAGTGAGACGGCTTCATAATTAGGTAGGTATAATGTAGTTCACAAATTAATTTAAGAGACCACAAATATCTAAAAAACATACCGTTACCGTATACAAAACAAGTTAAATTTTCCTGTATGTGGATGTTCCTAATGTTGTTCTTCTCATCGCCTTGAATCATTAACAAGTAGGTAGGTGAATAGGTAATGTATTTCCTTCAGTGCAAATACATTGCGTAGCTACGCTAATTTCAAAGAACCCTTTAAACGCTTTTTGAACTAATTTGTCTGCTCATTACGCTTACGATCAAAATACCTCATAATCAAGTTTGCTGTCTCGTTGAATTACTGAGAAGTCGCGAATAATTTGATACGTGGGGAGACGTCGCTGAATTCGGGGGCGAGGACCGTAGCGCAAACTGCTCTGAAAACATTTTGAACCGAGTTTATCGCTCGCGAACGTAGAATTGGAGTTGTCATGCGCTTTCTTTGCACGCGCCACGCTCATAATTTCATTTTCTTCGCTGGGGCAACATGAAGCAGCGGAGCTCATTTCATAACCCATAATGCGCTAGCCGCGTCCCTCTCGTTTCGCCGATGTGGAAGTGGGATGGAAGACCCATAAAATTTATTATCATCGGAGTTTCAGCTCTAACGTGCTGAAGATAAAGTAGTTTTCGGTGGGAGCGGCAGGCTCCTTCCGGGCACGGCAAACGGCGCACTACATAACACTCGTAGAAGTTTTCTGCTTCATTTATTAGCAGGCGATGTCGACGTCGAGCCAATAAACCGGCGAGTACTCGCCACCCTCTCAGACGATTTATGAGTGAAACTCGCACTAATTCCACTAACAGCACTCCCCTAATTTGAATGTTAATTTTTAACAATTTAAGGCTGTTTAGCGGGCTGCGCTCCGCGGCTGCGGCGCTCAGCGAATTCTCAATGCGACTCTTTGGCTTTTACAAGTCGCTTTTGTGATTCCTTTAGCGTTAACATCATAAAAATAAGTTGAATCCTAAAAAAATTTTTTTTTTAAACGCTTTTATTTCAATAATGTTTAGTTTATAAAATTAGCTACAAGTTGTGAAAATTTCAAGTCTCTACGTAAAATAGAACATAGAGAATTATGCGTCTAAAGTCTGAAAATCGTTTTTTTTAATTTAATTTTTTTTTTTTTTTAATTTTCGTGTATTGTCATCGGAAATACACATGTCTGCCAAATTTCATCAATTTTCATTAAAGGGAAGTCATTCAAATTAACGTTACAAGATTTGATCCTTTGATGCTTTGATGCTCCGAAGTGAAGCTAAATAATAAGTTGAATCCTAAAAAATTTTTTTTTTTTAAACGCTTTTATTTCAATAATGTTTAGTTTATAAAATTAGCTACAAGTTGTGAAAATTTCAAGTCTCTACGTAAAATAGAACATAGAGAATTATGCGTCTAAAGTCTGAAAATCGTTTTTTTTAATTTATTTTTTTTTTTTTTTTTTTTTTTAATTTTCGTGTATTGTCATCGGAAATACACATGTCTGCCAAATTTCATCAATTTTCATTAAAGGGAAGTCATTCAAATTAACGTTACAAGATTTGATCCTTTGATGCTTTGATGCTCCGAAGTGAAGCTAAATAAGTTGAATCCTAAAAAAATTTTTTTTTTAAACGCTTTTATTTCAATAATGTTTAGTTTATAAAATTAGCTACAAGTTGTGAAAATTTCAAGTCTCTACGTAAAATAGAACATAGAGAATTATGCGTCTAAAGTCTGAAAATCGTTTTTTTAATTTAATTTTTTTTTTTTTTTTTAATTTTCGTGTATTGTCATCGGAAATACACATGTCTGCCAAATTTCATCAATTTTCATTAAAGGGAAGTCATTCAAATTAACGTTACAAGATTTGATCCTTTGATGCTTTGATGCTCCGAAGTGAAGCTAAATAAAAGCGTTTAATAAAAGCGTTTAATAAAAGCGTTTAATAATAATGTTGGTTTCTTTAGACTCATTTAATAACGTTTTTAAACGCTTTTATTTAGCTTCACTTCGGAGCATCAAAGAATCAAAGGATCAAATCTTGTAACGTTAATTTGAATGACTTCCCTTTAATGAAAATTGATGAAATTTGGCAGACATGTGTATTTCCGATGACAATACACGAAAATTAAAAAAAAAAAAAAAAAAAATTAAATTAAAAAAAACGATTTTCAGACTTTAGACGCATAATTCTCTATGTTCTATTTTACGTAGAGACTTGAAATTTTCACAACTTGTAGCTAATTTTATAAACTAAACATTATTGAAATAAAAGCGTTTAAAAAAAAAATTTTTTTAGGATTCAACTTATTTACTTTTAACTTTATTTTTACGGGATTTGGTGCCTGTTTTTTGTTTTCGTATTTCGCTTGTTTGAAGTTTTAGAATTGATAAATAATTAAAATTGGCGCTAGTCCAATCATTAAATTATAATAAACATAAGGACATTTAAGATAGTGACACCTACACTTCTGTGCTGTGGGCGGCATGCCGCATGGACAAATTGGATAACAACCTGTGACAACAAGCAGTAACTACGCTCCGAGTCTGAGATCAATAGTATTCAATAGTGTATCAGTTACATAAATGTTTGCCTCTACTAAATCGGACCCGAGACTCCTTCGACATAGTGTGTCCAGCTCCGCTTTACGTTAAAACTGTTATTTCCTTATTTCTGTCCAACTCCAATCAGATGCAATCTACAATGTACTCAACTCCTCCGAATTAATTAAAGATATCACTGGATGCGCCAAGTTTCAGTCTTAAGTACACAAAACTCGGCAGAAACTTGGACGGTTGTAGCGTTTGATAAGTATCAGCTTCGTGCTGCAACTTTTTGTGAGGAATATTTTATATCTAAATGTCTAACGTTAAATACAAAATAATAATATTATGCCCGTATATTATCTACACTAGTTTATTTAATATTTGCTTCGACCTTATGACCAGTCTTTGTCGAAATCGATTTCATTGTTTACTTATTACTCGAGATTCTCTATTTCCCAGCCTCAAAAATTAGGATTGTCGTTTCTAAATTTGAATACTAAATCATTGTAATTTTTAATGTACAAACAATGTTAAAAATGACAATAATTTCACATTTCCAAAGAATGACCGATCCGAATTAGTTACGACCTTTCGAGTTATAACTAGACAAGCGTTTATTCTCTTATTTTCTGAAATTAGCATTAATTGGAATTTTAAATCTCGCCGTCATATCACGTTCATCAATCAAGAATAAATTATCATGTCATAAATATATTATTTATTTACCGGTAAACAGATTAAACCTGTGGATTAAACCGTATATCTAGTTACCGTTGTATTCGTTGTAATATTGATCCTGTGTACGTCACTACTAGTATTCAGAGAAGGGAGACTTCTAGTGCACAGAGAACTGTGTAAAAGTAGATTCCTAGTTACTAGTAGTCTTCAGTTAAAAGCATATTAGTAGATGTAGTTATCAGTTAGTAATTCCTAAAATTTTCTTCCTTTCTGAATTCCTTTCGAATTTTCCAATTAGTATTGCGAATTCTCGTCTTAAACTCGTTGGTGATTCGTGATTGATTTAAAAATAAGGTTCCATAAAAATCAAACTGTGAATTGTGATGTACATAAAGCTATACTTAGTTGTACCACGTTATACTCTCAAGGGACTATATTATGATATCAGTAAGCTAGAGACTACCTGCTTAAAAAAATATATAGGAATCATATGTATTGAAATTCGAATCACACAATATAACATTTAATATTTAGTTGAGCAATAAAACGAAAACCACTGCAACGTTTATTTTATTTTCACTTAAATTATTGTTCTCAGAGCATTTACGTAAATAAAGGTTATTGCCGATGAAACAGTGCGTCGGTGAATTGTAAATTCATATTGCATTTGTTGGAGAATACTGAAGTACTTATAAAAATATGGAATATATCTCCAAGAACTTTATACTGACATATTACATACAAATAACTCTGTCGCTAGTGATGGTACTATATAAAGATCTCTAATAGTTGTTAGTGCCACATAATATATTTATGTGACAGATGTAATTGTTTGTTAAGGATGTGATCTCCATTGAAGTGTAATGTCATAGAATAGACATCTCGAACAAAATGTGTGTCCCGCCCGGGACGTTCGATTTTCAAAATTGAGCCTCCGTTCTCCTTTCAAACTCGAACGAATCCATTGAAGATTGAAGCCACGTGGCGCCAATGCATTGGGACATACATGGTGTTCGCGGTGTCGGCAGCCCCGGATCTATGGGGGGGCAAACCGGGGCACCTGCCCCGGGCGGCAGTTTCAGGGGGCGCCAAAATCATAATAAAGTATTATTTAAAATAAAAAACTTCCTCCACAAAGCGCCTAGCATACTTTATTAATGGGACATTCACGAAAAATGCCAACCATTATACAATATATTTGTGAGTTTATTCAAATAATTTATCTTAAACGCTGGAGAGAAGAGCGCCACAATCAAGTTTCTGCCCCGGTTCTAAAAAATTGTAGATCCGGGGCTGGGTGTCGGTTCTATATGCTAGTAATAATACTTCAATGGTGATCTCTCATATTATTTGGGTGTGTGTGTCCACGCGTAATGTACGAAGACATTTTTTTACCCGACTGCAAGGAAAGGGTTATGTTTTTCGCGCGTATCTTGTATTTATGTATGTATGTATTTATATTTTTATGGAAATAACCGGCAAACGAGCTGACGATCCACCTGATGGTAAGTGGCTATCGTCACCCATAAACATCAGCAACACCAAAGGCATCACTGATGCGTTGCCGGTCAAGAAAGAGAGAAGAAAAAAAAGAAAGAACTGACTTCCGAGCCAAAATGTCGTAAGCCTATGTATGTAGTATGTACGTAATATTCTTTATTACGTAATTATTACGTAATATTATTTAATTTTATATTGTATTGACGTTGTTTGTAGATTGTAATAACAGCTGGTGAACTTTTACTAAATTAAATAAGTATACAAATCTAGCCAGAACTTTACCATCACTTGATTGACTACATGAGTGCGTCATGACATCAACATGACGCCTATTGAAGTTTTAAATAATATAGATGAGACAAGGCTAAATAACTCCGAACATCTTTAAATTGAAAAAGAACTTGTGGAGACACTCGTAGCTCATGACTCTCATGAGAGCGAGGGTTCTTAATGAGCCTTTATTGTCTGGATTAATAACTTACAAGTACATAATTACCAATTCTAGATCCGTTTCAGACTTAAGTGGAGGAATATTATTATTCTGAACATTAACATTCCTTCCACCTTTTTTTTGAGCTTAACTCCCTTAGAGTAGATTTTCATATAATTATAAGCCCGGGGTATGAAAATTTATTAAGTAAAATCACACTTTGTGCGTTATTTTAGGTTATGCGTTAGTTTTGTAATTCGTAACACAGAATCTAATGATAATAATAATCTTGTTACTGATTTGACGATTGCAAACTAGATGGTGTTAAACTTCAATAGTGTTTTGGAGCTGACACACGCATTTTTCTTTTTTTAATTGTATACTGTCTGTATTAAATAAAAGTTATGTCTACAATCTACTACATATTGTACTCTCAATCTCATTATGCTTTCTTTATTCTGTGGGTTTAGGGACTTGTTTGTTTTTGTCATTTATATTTATTTATTTATAATATCTAACCTTACCCTCTTTTTTAATTGCTCCTCTTTTTCCTTATAGTCCTCTAGAAGAGATAGTTAAGCAATAAGGCCGCTTACTACTTCTTCTTTTCATCTTAATGCGCCATTCCTTTATTTTATTACATATATTACTAGTATTTCTGTTACTATTTTATATTAAGTATGCAAAACATTATTACTCCATTAAAAGTTTAAAGAATTAGACACTCGTTCCATCGTTTCAATATTTACTCTAAACCCCTCACGAAACAATTCAATGTAAATTTATCGTTTCACAGAATTTTTATCAATGGCTTTGTCTAGACAATAAGTATATGTTTCGCTATCATTTAACTTTTGGATCTTTTGAATTACCGTTTATTGTACTCTGTTATTCTTTGCAGGTAAGAAGTCGCTGGTTCGAACGGGTTTCAAATTACGGGGTTCGCCCGAGCTCGCTACAAGGTAAGCGTTGTGGCGAAATTGTTAACTTGAAATGTAAAATTTTTAATATTCATAAAAGTATTAGGTTCTTATTTAGTATTAGCATACAAATAGAGGAGTTTGCATAATTGAATGGTCTCAATAACCATTACAATTGAAGCCTCGTTTTTATGAGCGATTATGCGAAATTATGGGCGGACGACGGCAGCGGGTTTCTAAATGATTCGAGTGGGTGGTTTGTATTTTTTATGCAAATTAGGTGGTAAATTTATTTGTGTTAGTAACCGTGTAGTGCCACTGAAGTCCATGAAAATTTGCATACTAACCCTCGGCTTTGACTAAAGTTTTGACATCCAATTGTGTTGTACTTTGTAATTTGCTGCATATAATTTTGGTATGACTAGTTTTCTTTTATAGTTGACCATTCACTGCGCTACAAGCTAACTAAGATTCGACATCCGATAGGGGTAAATCTCCAGTGTAAATGTCCTTATTAAATATTAATACCATAATCCGTATTTTGTGCGCGGAAACAGCCAAACTCAAACAGATTATAATTGACGAGTTAATTGCGGATAATAATCGCCTCCACTATGTTCAATATTCAGCTAAATGTTTAATGAAGATACATCGAGGCCGGCTTATCAATATTAGGTATTCCTCTCATAGCAGTGTTATGATAGCACCAACAGTGCTAGTGATGTGAATAAGTGATACCTACAGTATTATTCGATATGAATATTGAAAATAATGACAAATTTGTGTCGTATTATTTCTTAGGTAGGTACTTATTTTTACTGATTATAAATAATAAATTTTTTAATAATTTTTAATGCAAATTCGTTTCTTAGTTTTTAGTTGGTTAAAGATAGTCAATCAAGCCAAAGACTTATTCTAATACCATATCATTTACCTACACCATCAAATCAATAAATTTGCGATATAAGAAATTTTAAAACCATTAGTAGGTGATAACTAATAATATAATTGGAGTCTTTTTATTCGCTACAACAACTTACCCCTCTGCGTCTTGATTCCCGGTGACGGTATGGTAGCAATAGCAAATACCGAAATCTCGCAAACGCCGCTTTATTTACGCAAGCGGAAATTCCCGGCTTTGATCTTCCAGCGCCATTTTCTTATACTCCGGTTTAATTATTTCGCCTTTGAGCCTCCCTTCAGTTCGCGGAGCGAATTTTAAGAGGTTGTCACAAATAGACTCTTAATTACCGAGCCGGTTTGTCTTTGTAATAATTAATAAGTGTTTTATATTACACGTTTTGAGATTATAACAAGTTATTTCATTTTACTGCGTTATAGATAGGTAGGTATAAACAAGTAATTGAATTACAGTATTATGATAAATGTTTTGTTTGTGTGCCTAAATTGTTTGCAGTTGCCACGTCTGGGTGTGTCAGAATCGTAATTTTTAAATGTTCATTGATTCATTTCTTTTTAATTTTATCACGCGTTTCTTATTTTTCAATAAAACATACTTAGTTAACAAAAGAAACATTGCTTCCGGTTCTGGTTTTTCAAGGATCGTACAGAATCCTAAAAGTGTAATATTTTAAGCAGCTAGTTAATGCCATCTTTAAATATTTATAACATCAATTGAAAAATCCAATTACCTACTTCAAAGCGCGACTGCTTTATTCTATAATTATTTTTGTATGTAAAATTTTTGTTATTCACGCAGGAATATTAAATGTATGAAGGGTGTAGAAATAGATTCTCTGAATAAGTAGTTGATACAATACATAAAAGTAGTTATATTATAATTAGGTACAATAAAAATATTCCTAAAGTTAAATTGACGCCCAATAAAAAGGACGATATCATTTATTTTGATTCAAATAAGCCCCCAGGGCAAATCATATTATTACTGCTAGAAACCATTTTTGCTTGCTGTTTTAATTGTTAGACGTAATATGAATTTGTATTTCTATAAAAGGTCGGCCAATTTTGACCTTTATGGTCCCCTTAATCTTTGCTTGACTTGCTCACAAAAGTCATTCAGGCTTTGAACTAGGAGTAAAAAACAGCATCGTTAAAATAATAATAGTTATTAAGTAGTTACGAAAAGATATTGTGAAAACTGTAACCGAGTAAAATTTAAATTAAAAAGCGACCTTATTTTTCGAGTAGGATCTATGGGAATTTTGTCAAGACTTGTCTAATTAAGTATTAAATAATTATAATAAAGGCATTATCTTTGTCTAAAAATCAAAGGTTCCAACACTCCTTACCTCTGTAATAGTTACATTTTGTCATGAGATCATGTCGTGACGCGATATGCCCTTGAATGTTATTAATGTTATTATGTTACCTGCAAAAAAATCTGCACTTCACTAACCTCTAATATACTAACATTAGAAGATAGATAGAAGTGTGTTAGTAAGTTTAGCTAGGTATGTGTTACACCTTTGATCATCTAATCCGATATCTAATCTTATATTAGATATCTCTATATCAGTATAGGACATCATGCATAATTATTCGTATGTAGTGAGACGCATATATTTATGTTGAATACTTGGGAACACTTGTTACACTTCCAAGACCCTCCTTTTTGCCTTGAGTATGCATGCATCCTGTTAGTAATTTTCAAGGCTATGCATATATTTAGGCAATGATTATGCACAGTTATACGTAACCGTATTTCGCTCGTTTCGTTATGCACACAAGAATTAACTCGACTTGCTAAGTGCGCCGTTTTCAAATAAATAACTTTCATATAATTTCTGCCCTCTTGAATTCGCTTTTATTCCAGATGCAGATATTTTTATAATGATGCAGTATTTTAACGAAAATTAAATGCAGATTTAATAGTGAAATGTTAAAGAACTTTTTTGCTTTGACAGGCGTAATACCCTGATATAACTACTGTAAAATATTTATAAAAAAGTTGCGTTATTAAAATGTGGTTAAAAGATGTATGTAAAAATAAAATATTTGTGTTAAAATTAAATTGTTTTAGCATAATCTATACGAGTGCTCATTATAATGTAGGCAAAGTTTTGACATTCAACTACAACACAGATTTAACAGTCCAGATGCATAGATCGTGGTCACGGTCAAACCGTGTTTAAATAAACGTGAGTAGAATATCGTATCGTGTCATGAATATTATGATTTATGAATCTTTGTACCTATTCGTATACTAAAATTTATGTATTAAAATACTAAAAAGTATTGCAAATGAGAATTTGTTAAGCATTAAAACTATTCAGTTTGTAAATAATTTAACTCAAATTGCTTAAGCAAGCAATATATAATACATACATCAATACTAAGTTGTTTGTATTCTTGGTGAATACAAATAAGAAATAAGGAGATAGAGTGTTCATATTTTGAGGCAGCGTTTATAGATGGGAAGGTTAACTGAAGACTATAATTTTATTGAGGAAGTTTGCCCCGGCCGCGGCCGCTCGTTAAAGCGACTATGGCGATCAAGTTAATCCATTACCATTTTATACTGTCGTAAACGTTTCACGACTTCATCATCTGTTCCAACTTTATTTGCTATTATTATATTCCCTAATAATCATTCTAAATCGCTTAGCATTACATGACCGTGACGAAAATCGGTTCATTTACATTATAAACGCTGATAGCATGTCGCTTTAATTGCGCCTTCCAATTTATTGCACGGTCACTTAATCATTTACTAAAATTTATTGCATTGTAAAATCGAAGGGCCTTTGCGCCAAAGCTCTCAGATATCTTCAATACTGGGAAAAGAGACGTGTAACACAATTACTTTTCTTTTTTAAACGCTTTTATTTAGCTTCACTTCGGAGCATCAACGCATCAAATCTTCAATATTATGATCAAAATGCTACTCTATTTACACGGCAATAAGGTTATTAATCGCTTTTATATTTAGCTTCACTTCGGAGGATCAAAGGATCAAATCTTGTAACGTTAATTTGAATGACTTCCCTTTAATGAAAATTGATGAAATTTGGCAGACATGTGTATTTCCGATGACAATACACGAAAATCATATTTTAAACTAATTTTCATTGTTTATTTGTTGTTAAATTAAAAAAAACGATTTTCAGACTTTAGACGCATAATTCTCTATGTTCTATTTTACGTAGAGACTTGAAATTTTCACAACTTGTAGCTAATTTTATTAACTAAACATTGAAATAAAAGCGTTTAAAAAAAAAATTTTTTTTGGATTCAACTTTTTTTATTTATAACCTTCATCCCGTGCGAGAAGCGTGTACGGTGTATCGTTCGAAAGTACCAGGCGCGTATTATCGTATAGGAGGTCGACGTGTAGGAAGTTCGCGTGCGAATTACTCGCTATAACAAGACGGGAGGGCGCGGTAATCCTGTTATCGGCTCGATATCCGTGGAGCTCGGCGTGGGTATACCAGCACGGAGCAACCGCAACTTTATCCCCAACTTTACTCCTACTACACTTTAATTGTCGTTTCTGCACTGAGCTGGTTATCGCCTTAAAACTATCACGCCCACTCGATTTAACTCCGTTGTAAAATAATTAGCTACTTTAATCTTACTAAACAGCACCTTGTTATTTATTATGATTAATGATTTTATTGCAAGCGCATACAAATTATATCATTATTTAGTTCACGGCTTTTGTTTGTTGTTTATTCTTCATGCCGCCCCGGTGGTAATAGTACACAGTTGAATGATGTTATAGTGTTCTGTCGGTCGAGTAGAGGCAATTTGTTGTTCTCAGTAAGTAGCAGAACAAAGAAAAGCTCGGAAAACCTTGTTAACTTTTTAAAACATTCGCGGCTCTCATGCATTATTCAGAGACGTCGCGTCGCACAGTGGGACGAAAATCAGCTTTCATAGACATAGGAATGTTAATTCATAAATATCGCTGTTTTTGTTGGATATGGCTTTTGTTTACAGTAACTAAGCCTACATATGTAAAAAAAAGTAATTGGGCATTTATGCGAATGATTTATATTGTTTTCGAGAAAAAATTGTATGGAGCTTTCTTGAAAAATCCGATTTTCTACGGACCTGCAAGTCAAACCGTAATATCCTTCTAGGGAGTGTTACTACTAATTATTTGTAATTTTTTGACATATCACATACAACGGTTACTTCTGCAGAATTTTTTTTAAAAATCGATATGTGTGATCCTTTTTTTATTTAATTTTATTGCATTGAGTTTTTTAAACACTAAGTACTAATTACATTTTATTACCTTTCTGGTGTGAATAAGTGATATTAACTAAGTAAACAATTATATTTTCTAATAGAACATACCAAAAAAAATTGTTATTGTTATTTTATTCTGAAAAGTGATTAGGTAATTAGGTAGGTTATTCTGAAAAGTGATTGGCTAATTAGGAATGAATTCTAGTAATAATAAAGAAGTAAAGATATGAGCACTAATTAACTATTATTAAAGAGAGTAATTAAGAAATCGTCAATTTGCTAATCATTTAAAATCAGTCCTATAACAACTATAAATGAACAATATTTTTAACACATAATTCAGTTTATTTCAAACTTTTGTGCTGTTAACATTAAATCGTAATCCCGAACTGTGAAATATTTAAAATGGAAAGTCTGCGTACCAATTTAGACTTGTTTGTTGTGCTGAGAAGGGAAGGTACTTCATTCGATTATGAAGTATTGTTTAGTGCAGTTGTAAATCGACTTGGTGATAGCATTTCGGACGAAGATCGGGTGACACTTAAGGAATTTTGTCGAAGATTCACACGTGCTGCATCACAAAGATGGCAGAAATCTCACCGCATTCTGGATACATTCAGAAAGCAGTACGAAAATTGGCTTCAGTCTAATGTCGATTGGCCAAGTTGCGTGCCAATCAGTATGGTCATGCCACAATCCAGTGAAGAAGAACAGCCAGGACCTAGTGCACTTTCAATCTGTCCAGGACCATCGACATCATCTATTGGGACAATGACAAAAACATCAAGGAAAGCATTTGAAGATCTTGGAAGCAAACAAAAGAAGAGAAGGTCTGATGATCACAAAAATGAAAATCCAAATGAATTGGCATATTCCGCTGCAGTTCTTTTAAAGGAAGAAGGTCGTGAAGATATCGCATCTGTTATCGAATATATGTTGAAGAATCCAGAAGCAGCAACAAAATTTAACGAAATGATTAACAAACCAGTTAAAAAAGTTATCTTTACTCCAGAAAAAGCACTAGGATTGCTTCTTTCGCTGAAATTGTCAAAGTGGCAATATATGACGCTGAGAGAGACTACCATCCGAGAGGGTGCAACTGACATTTATCCGTCATATTATAAAGTACAGCAAGTAAAAAAACAGTGTTACCCTAGTAAGCAATCAGTGACTGTAACGGATTCATCAGCAAGAATTACGCTTCAAGCATTGCTTGACATCACAGTGAAGAGGATCCTGGAAAGTCTTCCTGAAAGTGTGCAAAATAAGGACTTAAAGTTAATATCCAAGTGGGGCTTTGATGGTGCTTCGAACCAAAGTCGTTATAAACAGAAAATGGATGGACAACAAGAAGATTCAAGCATATTTATGACGTCCTTGGTGCCATTAAGCCTGACTGATGGAGACGAAATTTTGTGGTTGAATCCCAAGCCATGCTCAGCGTTATATTGTCGTCCAGTGCAGTTCACATTTATTAAGGAAAGTGAAGAAGTGGTCATCAGTCACAAAAAGCAAATGGACGACGAAATTAAGTTGCTTATCCCCACTGATTGCAACAGAAACAAGGTGAGCCATCAACTTAAGATGACAATGATTGATGCTAAAATTTGTACGTATCTTTCGGAAGCCAGATCGAATGCATCGTGTTATCTCTGCTTAGCTAAGCCTACAGAGATGAACCGCTTGGATATTGCAACGTCAAAAACAGTGAACAGTGATGTATACGAATTTGGACTATCATCGTTACACGCTCGTATAAATACGATGGAATGCCTTTTACATATTGCATACAGACTGGACTTCAAAAAGTGGGCTGCACGAGGACAAGAGCACAAGGATTTGCTAGAGAATCGAAAAAGAATAATTCAAAATAAATTCAAAGATGAACTCAATCTATTGATTGATATTGTGAAACAAGGCTCAGGGACAACAAATGACGGGAATACAGCAAGAAGGTTCTTCGAGTTCCCCGATATAACTGCAGCCATCACTGGGTTGGATGAAGAGCTAGTCAGAAGATTTGCTGTTATTCTTCAAGCAATAACATCTGGAGAGGTAATTGAGCTAATGAAATTTAAAGAATATGCACGTAAAACTGCAGAAAGATACGTGGAGTTATATGATTGGTACCATATGTCATCGACCGTTCATAAGCTGCTGATACATGGTGCAGACATAATCGCCAATAATAACATTGTTCCGATAGGTAAGCTTTCAGAAGAAGCCTCAGAGGCCCGCAACAAAGACTTTAGGAGATTTCGGGAACATAATTCGCGAAAAATGTCCAGGCAAGCTTCAAATGCCGATATATTAAATATGCTGATTCTTTCGTCTGATCCATTAATCTCTTCTCAAAGACCGAAATTGGAAACTAAGAAAGGTAAGGATTTCTTCGCTGAAACTTTAGAATTGATCAAGTTTCCAGAATCTCCATTTGAAGTTGTAGATATGTCCAATTTGGAACCTGATTCTGAATTGGGATCAGATGAAAGCGATTTTGATTAATTAGTAGATAAGTGCTTGTTGTATTTTTATTTAATTTTTTATACATTTTTTTATCATTTAAGGAAATTTTTTATTGCCCTGTACAAATTTTTCTGATCACAAAACATGGGGTCTGTTGACTTGCATCAGCTCCCCTCCCACAAACTTTAGTTAGTAATGTTATTTTTTTCTTTTGTAACTCTAGTCTTTAAGAGGCCTTGTTTGTAGAGATAAATAGACATTTTTATTTATTTATTTCTTGTATTGTTTTGTATAGTATTATCATACATAAGTAGTGTGTAGTAGGAGAGTTTAATTTTTTATTAATAGTTCTTTATTTTTATTTGAATATTATATAGGAAAATGTTATATAGTATACATTTTTTCATTTTTTTAATCAAGTGTTTTTGATATTTTTTGTCATAGTATTTGATATTTAAGCTCATTTAAATAATTTAATAAGCTAGCAACAATAAATATATGATATTTATAAATGAACAAAAGTATAATTATTTACTGCCCTCACTTCTCATAACTTATTAACTCTACAACGTGTCTGGGTTGCATGCTCTTACAAAATGATAATACACAATTTTTATCACTCATTTAGAGAATATTTAGAGTGGATGCCGAAAAATTAAGCTTTAAACTAAATAAAAAATGTACATTATACTTAACGATTTTAAAAAAAAATTCTGCAGCTGTAACCGTTGTATGTGATATGTCAAAAAATTACAAATAATTAGTAGTAACACTCCCTAGAAGGATATTACGGTTTGACTTGCAGGTCCGTAGAAAATCGGATTTTTCAAGAAAGCTCTATACAATTTTTTCTCGAAAACAATATAAATCATTCGCATAAATGCCCAATTACTTTTTTTTACATATGTAGGCTTAGTTACTGTAAACAAAAGCCATATCCAACAGAAACAGCGATATTTAAGAATTAACATTCCTATGTCTATGAAAGCTGATTTTCGTCCCACTGTGCGTCGCCGGCATCGTATGTAGGTACGAGCGCAATCGTATACCATGTCGTGGTGTGTGTACTAAACGTGTGTATCGCGTACCTACCTATCTATGTATGTATGTAGTACCATGACGCGTCCTCATAGCCCGTACACGTGTTGGACACTACCAGGATCTCATCACTGCCTCGGTACCCTCCTCACTATTGACATTTTGTGAAGAGCCCAACCCTTTGTTATTCGGATGAAATGTGAATTTCAATGAAAACGAGGTTAAAATTGGCGAGGCCCGACACGGCCGTAAAAAAAGAGATTTCATTACGAGCCATTGTTGTGTTACGATTTTCACGGTCCATTTTCTTTTCGTGGACCGCTAAAGCGGAAAGGTTACGGTTTAATATTTGTATTAGGCGCAGTGCCGCGTCTCGGAAAGCTTTCGGAATATTTTATTGTCGGGGTAATTAACTCGAAGTGCTGTTGTTGTGTTTTTCGCTTGCTTTTACGCAATTAAAAATAATTTGAAATAATAGCTGGGGTACAAAGACTCTGGCGACGCCGCCGGAATAATTTAAAAGCTACCGAGGCTCGCGGAGTTAGCGTCTTGTTTCATTAACGCGCCCGTCTCTCGTAATATTTATATGAGTTGGGATCATGAATATTTACATTGCGGTCTGACTTATAAGGAGCTAATTTGGCGAGTTATTTTTGTGTGCGAGTTGCGTCGTAATGCTGTTTAATTTGATAGTTTTATTCGTGGTCGGGCCAGACGTGGACACAATGGCGCTGGCGGGCCGCACTAAGCTGCTTTTATCTCTCCCCGAGGCGGAATAAAAATCGAGTTTCGATATTGTGCTCGTAAAGAGAGCTCGGACGGAGAACGACGGGGATAAATAACACGTTGTCGCCGGTCGGCGGGGACATCGGGGTGCAGATAGCACACCCTGTCACGAGGGTTGATTCTCGGGTAGAAAAAGGGGACGATATACTTAATTCAACCCCAGTTCTTTTTGCTGCAGTGATTACGTAGTAGCTTCGAAAACGTAGCGGATCTCCGGGCTTGGGTTCGAATCCGCTCGCATTTATTCTTAAAAGTTATGTGTGTGTTTGAAATGGTTTTAAATAATCCACACTCGATAAAGGAAAACTTGGTGATGTTGTTAAAGGTATGTAGGTAAAAACTGTTTACCCGTACCTTATTAGGGATTTGGGACCGTGATACGTATTTTTACAATCAATAGTGTTTTCGAGTTCCTAAGTGATCGATAAAGTTAAGCAACAGCGGGCGCGGTCGGTAGTTAAATAGATGGGTGACCGCTAGTTGCTAAAGAATTCTTGAGCGTTTCCGTGCTTCGGAGGGCACGTAAAGCCGTCGGTTCCGGTTGTTATCATAACAGTCTTTAAGTCATGTCGGAGGCCCTCGGGCGGTTTGAAAACTCCCGACACTCGGGTTGGCCACTAATCCCTCCACCAATCCGCACTGGAGCAGCGTGATGGAATATGCTCTAGGCCTCCTCAAGAAGAGAGACCCGTGCCCAGTAGTGGGCCATTAATGAGTTGAAAGTGTTGAAACCAATGTTTTTGATGTTGGTTACCCTAGTGTTGTGACAATTTGATGCTACTAATACGCACTGATCTTGACGCTCTTATGTATGATGTAATAACAATGGGAAAGGAAAATTCCTTTGCTATTGTTATTTTATGCAGCATTGATGATTGAATCATTCTTTGGAAACATTCAATCGCTTTCGATACGGAAAACATCCGTTAAACGATGCGGGTGTTTGTCTATTATCTTTCTATTTGCATTCTAACTCCTAACGATACTATCGAAGACTAAATTACCATAAAACTTCGTATTTTCACACAATCTTTGCAAGTATGTTCTCTATGTATATGTAGGTATCTGTAAACATGGACAGAGTACCGCACGCCAATGCAAATAATGCAATGTATGCCAGTTAGAAACGAAACGTGTCTATAATAAAACACCTCATTCGCGCTGTGAAATTTCCGTGTCGAGAAATTGAAAAACAAACACTTATCCAACGAAATCTGCGTGTTTTGTTGTTTGCTAGTGGGAAAAACGTATTACATAAAGAAGAATTACGTTCCACAGATATGAATCCGATTATTCTCTCACTCAGCTAAATTAAACGGCTCCGAGAAAATTATCATGTTTTTGAGCCACGTTTTACTTCGTACATAAGAGAGTAGTTTCCTGAATAATAGGTAGCGAAAAAGCAATTTGTGATGATTCGTTCCACGTACGTCGTACGAGCGTCGCCAAGTTTTAAATCACGCCCGTCTCATTAACAACTCTTATTCACAACACCTCAAATTAATACGCGCGCAAATTCACAACGATTTGTGCTAATATTTATAACCGGTCGTACAGTAGCGTTTTTAGGCGTTCCAAACAAAGCAGCGTTCCTTGCCAGACAACGAATAAATCTTTTGATTCTTCGTTTTTCTTTCTCGACAAAGAATCGCATCACGCGCGGGAACGTTTGAGAAGAATTTCTAAAGAAAGAAATGAGCTCTCCGTCCCGGTAATTAAAATGAAATAAAAAAAAATACCATGTGTGCAATTCACACGTGGTAGAAGTGAAACTTTCCAAAATTTTGGTTTCAAGATAATGATATGAAAAAGCACGGAACACAGAGACAAGAGGTGGAAATGGTATAAGTGTTGATTAGTATGGGAACCGTTCTAGCCAAAAAAACACAAGTAAATGGATAATCGTATTACTTACAACTAACAAACTTACATTTTGATTGGTTGTTAGTTGTCAACTACGAATAGTCCGAGAAACCTGCTATTTATGTTTGAAAATTCACTTTAATATTTGATGTTAATTCTTATTTTTCAATGTCATATTCAGTGAACTTAGTACCTTTATCAATTAAGATCATAATACTTTTCAAGTTCTGCTATACCACAGCTATACACCGCTAGATGGCAATATTCTACGTAATAAATAATTCTATACAATATATAGTAATAAGGTTGACATTGAATTGCAGTTGGTTGTATTACAATGTCAATCTTATTGGAAAATGATTAAATAATACCGTCTTCTGAACGCTAGATGTCGTGACTGGAATCTAATATCAACCTTAAATGTATAGCGGTAAGTTATATTTTTGGTTAATTAGGCCTAGGGATGTGCGTGGTGCTTTTACCGCGTTATCGACAATTATCGATATTTATCGAAACTGGTATACTACAAGGTAATGTTGGTACTTGTTCTTGTACAACTTGTGTGTGTGTATGTGAAAACGTGCTCAAAATTTTGAAAGCTTATATCTATTACAAGGCGTAGACGTGGCCGTAGCTTTTTTATATTAACGTTAGCTAACTAAACAGTATGTCGATAAGTGAAATTTCAATGTAGCTCAACGTAGCTTAGCTATAAAAACAATGATGTGAATTAGGATGAATTTCAACCTTAACGTTATACAAAAAAGGTAAAAAAGAATGCCCATAGCCAGTACTCTCAAAAAAATTATTGTGTGACAATGATTTTTGGACAAAAAATTAAATTAAAATATTTCAAGTATATACCGTATTTTCTAAAAAAATCCTCTTTGAGAATAATTTTCTGAAATTAATAAGTAACTTTACTTCCGTTTTACAAAAGAAAACCATTGGGCCATTTATGTTTGGATAAGGGCCAATCAGAAATATTTTAAGATCCTTCGGGTCAATAGGTTGCATTGATTCCATTATGATTATGATACAACAATAGATGACTTAAGGGGACTGTCAAATGAATTAGAAAATTATTATAATCAGCCAGGAGTAATAGTGTTCTGTGATTATAATACATTATAAACTACATGGCGTTTTGGGACTGTCAAATGAATTTGAAACTTAAAAGAACGACATTACATACGCAATCGACTTTAATACGCCGGCATAGGCTCCATATTACTGTGAGTTTACTATAACCTAAATTCAAACTAATTTTGTTGAAAATCTCGTATTTCCTACAATAGTAGGTTAATAAACACTGACTAAAGTTAGTATGTGTAATTTACAAGACACAAAAATGTTAAAGTCAGTACAGTCATTTCTCCATACTAAATGGGCATTCTCCTTTTGTTCGACCTACAACGTTTAGTAGTAGAACCAATTGCGCCATCTAGTGTCGCCAAGGAATAGTTTAAACACCTTTATTTTCGTGGAATTATATTTCCTAGCTTTGAAGCTCTCATAGCCCGGCGGATTGCGTCGATCCTAAGCGATCGAAGAAGTTAAGCAACAGCGGGCGCGGTCGGTAGTTGGATGGGTGACCGCTAGTCCAAAAATTTTTTGAGCGCAATTGCAACATCCAAACTTACAACCTTTTTGCTTCTGCCCAGCAATGAGTAAGATATACTAAAAGATCACCAGCTGATCTGCCGTGGCGGAAACCGTATTGACGGTCACTGAAACTATGAATTCTTCTTATAAAAAATGCTCTGAGCATGGTACTAGATTTTACTGGGAACCAATTGATCCGCCCAGTAGTTTTAAGCCAGTCTTCTTTTCTTTATGCGTCTTAAGGAAATCTAAGAAGTAACTATAGAAACCAAAATAAGCATAATATTCAAATAATTATTATAATTATTCATAATAATATTATAATATTGACCAAGTTCACTGTTAGAGATTGCCAACTGGCATTATACTATTTATATGTATTAACTATAGGTTACGAACATATTTTCTCTATAAATAGCCATTTAAACCCTAATCAGTCGGGTCTTGGTCGTATAATATTACATCGTAAATAAAATTACAACACACCGATATCGATAAATTTATCCCATCCCTTCCCGAGTAGCAAAGAATGTTTTCAAAGAATGTTCTGGAAAACAATAGTCGAGTAGCAGTACCATTTAAAACATAAAAATAACCTTATTGCCGTGTAAATAGAGTAGCTTTTTGATCATAAAAATGTATTATTTCCTTTAATTTTATGTTTTGAATTTGAATTAATACAAAATAAATATAAAACTAGGCTTAGCTGTGGGTGGCTGTGGTATGAAACACTGCCATTAAATAAATTCTTAGCTCTGCTATCATTTTTGCACCCAAAATTGCACAATAAGTCATATTATTATAATTTAAGTCAAATTTTAATTTATGTAATGCACAACCGACGCAGCTCAGTGACATATATGTTATCCGGGCAAGTAAGCGGAGCTACGCTTACTGTTAGTCGCTGTGCCCCGCCTGCTTCGCACTTCCACCTCTTGTCTCTGTGTTCCGTGTGAAAAAGTAATAAATCGAATCTTAAAGCAATAAATCGAAGCGCCATCTATGAATACAACTTTGCACTTTTTAAAAATCTATCTAGCAATAAAACGTATGTTCTATCTTACTCCTCACGCCATCTATGAATACAACTTAGCATTTTTACTGTCTGTATAATCGGCTGGTCGATCTACAGAATGAAAGAATGAAATTCTTATTTTTTGTTGATAAATTCTTTGAAAATATTTAAAAGAGCATTTGAAAGTATTTAAAAACAGTATAAAAATAAAACTAAAAAAAATAAAACTAAAAAAAAAGAAATATTGTGAGACGCGAACCTGCGCATCATTATGACATCAGCATTGTGTGTCTACGTCCTGACCATTGAGCTACGAACAACTTAAATTGAAATACGAAATTAGCGGTTATATTATCTTACCTGTCGTTTTTCCGTTGCATCCAGTTTCAAATCACTAACGGTTCTAAAGAAGTTTCACTTCAATAAATGGGTACTTCTTGCTGCAAGACGATATCAATACAATGCGGCGGCGAAACCGACTAACTAGCTTAGCGTTTATACAACTTGTTTATTATAATGATTCTGTGCACGTTTTCCTTCGATGGCTCTAGTACAGTGGGAATTAAATGGTACCTAGAGTACACTAACAATTTTTAATAGTACGATTTCAATACAACTGTGCAAATACGCATACGCTCATTTGTATTTTGTACCGCGTGAGTAATCGATATAATTAACAACACGGAAGTTTAGTGCGAGTAATCTGTAATTCGATACAGAAATTCTATGGATTGTTAACATAGTATCATTATGTCTATTTGAAAGATAAAGAGTCAAAAAGAAATGTAAAAATAACGAAACATGCAAATACATCTATAAAAATAAATAAAATTGGAGCTTCTGTTTGTAATATTAAAATAAGTCTGTACAAATAAATATGTAAAATTGAAGTGTCTGTTTGTAATATTAAAATAACAGCTTTTTACTAAGTGCATTTGGATGTATACACGGTACATATACCAAAACAACATTTTTTACAATTTTTGTCTGTCTGTCTGTTTGTTTCGGATAATCTCTGAAATGGATGGACCAATTTTGATGGGAGTTCCACTGGCAGATAGGTGATGTAACAAGGAGTAACTAAGGCTACTTTTATTTTAGAAAAAAATAGGATCAACTTTTTTGTTAAATACCACGCGGACGTTGTCGCGGGTAACAGTAACAGCCAGTATCTTATAAAACATCGTATCTTTCGTGTTTTAAAAAGGTTTACCTTCAAAGAGATTACAATCAACAATATAGGTAGGTACACTTTATGCCTGAAATGTTCGAATGTATGTCGTCACGAGATATATTATAGGTATGTATGAACATTCTATAATCCATTAACCTCTAAATGTCCAAATGTAAGCCCCTAAATCGTGGCCCTCTTTTTATTGCTTTATTTCTCGTGGAATTTAATTTGATTGCTTTTTGGGGACCGGTCCACATTAAGGGAACCTTTTAAACAGAGATTACTCGGTACAGCCATAAAGATGTCGATTTACAGGATCAGAAACGTATTTAAGCTGTACAAAACAATAAACAAATGACTCCCGATTCGTACTTAATACTTGTACAAGAAAAAGAAAACCTTTGTAAATTTAGTCCTAAATTAAGTAAGTAATGTTTCATGGATTCTTAATCGATATATTCAGAACAAGTCAAAACAATATAACTATTGCTATGATCAAGGAATCCGATTGTTATTAAAATATCTACAGTCCCATCAAAAAATCTTAAGGTCTATAAAATACAACATTTTGTGAGCTAAGGATTCATGTACAGAATTCAAGTGTGTACTATTTGACTGACATGAATATTAAATCGATCATGTATGTGTCACGCTACGTGATACCTACGTGTTGAAACTGTTGAAGGTTTCGATTTTCCTTACTACTAACATGGTATATAATATAACTACCTGAATAATCACGGTTTTATAAACGAAACATTTTATTCAGTAACTAATCGAGTTCTATTATAATGATCTACAGTCTACAACAAAACGTACGCAAACTAATCGGATTATACCTACTAAGTTTGAATCGGTAAAACTATAAACGCACCCATGTACCAGCTGATATCCGCTCGGTTTGAAATATGTATTATTTATGTAAATCCGGCCGTTAAATGGATTTCGCGGAAGGGCGATAATTTATGTTAACTTCACAGCTCACGTATCTCGTATACAAATATGTTAACTATCTTGAGTATAAATGTTTATTGCTTACAATATATGAGTTATGGCCACGGTTATGACAATACCTACCAATATATAATATGACTAGACTCGTGCAACACAATTTTGTATTCTAGTATTTAAAATATTTAATATCGATTAAAGTTGATATATCCACAAATATCTTCTAATACCTACTTAATTTAGTACTTTTACCTTGTAATTTGTTCGGCAATTTAGCGTTATCTTTGCTTTTTAACCGACTTCAAAAAAGGACTCCTCCTTTTTTGAAGTTTTTTGAACTCCTTTTTTGAAGTATGTTAAATTAATTACCTATTAATTAAGGACCTAACAACCTATCGAAAATTGTCAATAAATACATTAGTTTTACTTCAATCGCGCGTAAGGATTACACGCACTTGTTTTTTTTCAAAATTCTGTTTTTTACTATAGGTCACAATAAAAGTACCTACATCAGTACCAAATTTAACTAATTTAGTCCAGTAGGTAGTTTCGGAGCAAATTAGCTGTGAAGGGGGGTTACCCAGACGCACGAGTGATCCTAGAAGAACAGAACAGAACCCTAAAAATATGAAAACCTTTTTCGGCAGCTAAGCTTCCTATTCCTTACAGATTATTCCTTTCCTGCGTGTTTGATGTGTGATTGTGCAATTGCATTTTACTTCAGTGCAGTTTATCAGTGCTTTGCAAAACGGGCACATTTTAAAATACTGCATTATACTCTGTTAAAGTGGTTTCCACTTTCCACTTCGCATTTACAAATAAATACCACGCTAGGGAATACTCGAGAATTGTTGCATTTCGTGGAACACTCGCGCTCCTGGGTACTCGCGGTATGACTCAATGGAATGAATGAAGCCTTTGTGGACCGGTCAAGCTGTTGCAGGCTGCTTACTCGAGCCGGCTGTTTGGCTTCTTAGATTTACAGTAACATGTTATGCCTGGATATGTTTCATAATTCTAGTTAAAATTAAAGGTTCTTTGCGGCTTGAGAGGCAGTTCTTTCTTTCTTTTTCTTCTCTCTTTCATGGCCGGCAACGCATCAGTGATGCTTTTGGTGTTACTGATGTCCATGGGCGACGATAGCCACTTACCATCAGGTGGATCGTCAGCTCGTTTGCCGGCTATTTCCATATAAAAAATTGAAAGTTAGATTAGTCATTTTTGTCGATTACTTTTCAAAAGAATTGACACGGGTTAATCCTAATAACACTTTTTCATTTAAAATTTCTCAGTTAACTGTTCAACTGAGTAATATTGAAATATCCTAATTTGTTGGAAGAAAACTTTGTAAGTCTCGACTAAAGCCATTCGTTAAGCTGAAAGCCCCGCAAACTTCAGTTTTCATAACTTTTATTAATCATTTCCAAAGAATAACGTAACTTGTTATTTTAATTTAATCTCTCAATTTAAAGTCTACAGTGCTAAAGTAGATATTACAAGGTTGATAATTAATTTTAATGAAGTAGGTAGGAACAAAATTCAATTGTGGAAATATACCCAGATATTACGGTATTACACACCATTTTGTTCGTTGGATCACTAATGACCGCTAAAATAAATAACTTTATATGTCGCTTCAAAAATAAATTCGTTGATTATAATTTTATTATTATTGATAAGTACAATTATTTTGTAATACACGTGTTTTGTTAGACTTTAGACGGACTTTCTTAACTTGCTGTTGATCGACGAGTTTGACGACGTCATTTTACTTTACCTACATTACGGTACGAACACATTCAACTTTGGAATAACGTAGATTCTGATTGCCAAAAAGAAATTCTTACTCTTAGATAACTGCACTCAGATGTCTTGCTCTAAAGAGATTCCTTCACTGCTTTGAAGTACGATCGAAATTTTTCATTTAAATATCTCGTTCAAAGTGAAAACGATAAAAACAGCTATTATTTCAAACATTGTTCGCGTCCTTTGAAACTTCTTTACAAAGCTAAACTCCTTAATGGCACTTTATTAAGCACAGAACTGAGGTTTATTTAAAAATACGGGGCACAGTCAGTGCCGTCTCGTTCTATACAAGCTATGGTCGCATTTAATACGTTCGTCTTTTTATTGGAACTTCCCCTCTTGGAGAGCGCCATTCAAAGGCCGTCCGTGTATATTAAAAAAATATTTTGCCTGCAATTTTATTTGCTCGAGAAATTTTAATATTCGCAATGTGAGTCTTTATAAAATCAAATCACAGTCGCATACCTCTCAAAGAGTCCTCAGGTTGCGGCTTCTAGCGTTTTTCAACTGTCACTAAGAAGTGTTCAAGTATTCGTTCGAGTTTTTACATTTAGAATTTAGAAATTCTGGTACGAGCGTTGTTTCTGCTCGCAGTGGAAAAGCTAATTAGCGCAAAAAGCACGCAAAAAGAGATTTAGCCACGCGAAAGCCGGAGAAACTAAAATACTTCGAGGAGCATATTTAAATCCCATCTCCCGGTTTAATTGAAATTGAAATTTGAATTTCGTTACAGTTATTTCTGTTTTAATTACCAGGGTACCAGGGGTGATGGAGGGCGGTTTTATTTTTAATTAATATTGTTGGAGTTTGGTACGAGGAAGCGATTGTTTCACGCCGCGCTCAAACTGCTTTTATCTTATTTTCGAACCGGGGCTTTTTGTGTCAATTGGAAATTTTCAATTTATTATATTATTGTTACTTGCTGTGTCCACTGCAAATTGTTTCCGTTTGCGTTCAGTTTGTTCGTCATCATTCGGAAACCACGTTTCGATACACTTCGTCAAACCGAGTTTGTTTTTTTTTATTGTGGTTATATTTTATGTTTACACTGGATGTTTATACATACATTTTATACAATTTACACGAAAGCATGTAGGTAGAACTTTTTAGTGTAGTTTTTATTTTTGTATTTAAAATTACTGTGTTATTTATCTATTATCTAACTTATTTATTTCTTATGCAACATTCGTAGTTTTGAACAAAAGTTCTACAAAGCAAGCATAATATTATGAAGTGTTGAGTTGTGCATGTAACGTTTCGTGAATTTCCAGACATAAACACTTGTCTTTATTGCTATTGAGTTCTTACTAAAAAGTATTTTTACTTCTTTAGTTGCATGATGCGTCGCGTGAGTTCCTGTAGTTTCCAAATGGGTATAATGACGTTCATAAAAGCCGTCATCGTAACGTATTTCCAGCGATAATGTTGCATCGAAATGGCTGACAGACATGATCATCTTTAAACTTTTTGTTTGTTTGTTTATAAGTACCTACCTACTAGTCTAATGTTTACTTAAAGAAATAAAATAATAATAAATATTTAAAAGTGTACATGAGGATGAGGAGTCTATTATAATATTTATAATTAGTCCTTAAAGACTATAAAAATAAAAAAATCCTTTTAAAAATGTTTATAGAATGTATCTTCCCATCCCGCGTGTAAATCGCGTTGATAGAGAGCTATAAAAAGGAACATGTTATTAAAACATCGTTTATTCAATACCTCATTCATATCATATACTTATTGCTCATATCGGTTGAATCAACAATACAACAAACGTTTCTTCACAAAGCTATAGTCGAGAACTAGTTGCACCAAACCTGTTGATAATCAAGATCGTGCGATTAACTTTATCAGATTAAAACGTCATTCGAACCGACCGGGTTTCAATTTAAGTGAGGGGTAACGGCTTAAACCCCAATTTGAAAATACAACGGCCCGCGCATTACGACTTTCATCTAAGTACTTACTTGTGTATTTTGATACGATTCGTTTGCTGTCATAAAATTGTTATTCGAATGGATACTTGTTTGTGCAAATTTCAAATAAAGAAGCTGCGAATAATTGTTACCTACAGTCACAAAAAAGTGTTTTCTTTTTTGTTTTTCATTTATGTTGTTGGCTGTTTTGTCGTTTATGAATAGTACCTACATCAGCTCTTTTTTTTAATACAAAAATACAGTCAAATTATATTATGAATTATGATCTTTTAACCAACAAACAGTAGGGTAAACAAATTACAGGCAATGAAATCTTTCGCTCTCCGCCATTCCTCAGATACTTGTCAGTTCAGCGAATAAAATCCGTTGAAAACTAAGCACTCCATTTATTTTATTCCAATAACTTTCCATAAACCGCGTTGTTGACGTTGTTTGAAACAAAAGGAATGTTTTGTGTTCGCTCGGCTCGTTGGCGCTGAAAACAAAAACAGTTTAATCCATTCACAATCCCGAAAAATATCGCTAAGCCAATGAAATTAATACATTAACCATAACGCAACTACAGCCGGTGCTAATGTTTGTTCTTTTGATGTTTTGTATAAATAAAAAATATACGAATTTTATAAAGTTACATTTTTTTTTTCGAATGAGCCTGTACGATATTTATAGTTGAGATCAACACTGTTTTAATATTGGTATCTATGGTAGAACTTGTGCAAAGTTATGTTTTAGTAAATAATGTTTTTAAGCTTATTTTTGTCTAATAATTATGGTGTATTATATTATAAATAACTCAAGTATATTTTAAATTTTTTAAAGATACTTCTTAGATACCTTTTTACCTATGGGCACAAACTACATTTTTTATTTAAGTAATCGCTAATAATTATACGAGCGTGCCGTAACATTATGGCAATTATTCGTAACTAGTGTAGACATATTTATCAACGTCACGAAATCTTTCTCCGTCTATGAGATTAAGCTTCGCGTCACTATAATTTGAAGACTACATATTATGTCGTTATAAAATAAGCTTGATAGGTCCTATTCTCTATTTGAATTGTTACATTTATTGAAAAAAGTTTTTGTTCACTGGATATTCCTGCTTTATGCTAGGATTGTATTTTATAAAATAAAAATATAATACAAACAAATAATAAACATATACATAACCTACATTCATACAGTGCTATGAAGACATTATGTTGTATGATAATTATCTAAACGTTGACGAGGTTTTACAGCTTTAATTGTTATTCAAGCGTTTAAAGCCATAAAAATTACAATGATCTTTCAAATAACCATAATTACCAATGATTACTGTCATTCAAACTTTATACAATTGAACGTAGTATTTCAACAGTGTATAATACTTATTCATTATTCACCCAACCATATCTAAACCGTTCAAATTGTCCGATGTAAGTGAAGTGTGGTGCAGATATAAAAATTATGTAACACAATCAGAGCCGCCGAGCGGACCCTACTCAACACTGACACTACCCAACTAATTAACTTTGTACAATTCGATTCCAGCGCAACTGTTTCTGTGTACTTTGTACCGGCCAACAGCCCTCGCTCCCTGATCCCCTGGTACGAATTATTTTATTTCAGCTTATTCACCGTTAGATTGGTTTTTTTATACGTTGAGGTTGATTGGCTCAAGCAGATCTTTGATCATATTTTGAATTGATTGATGTAAAACTAAATCGGTTATTTCAAAGTTCAATCTGTTGCGATAATTTATGTCTTTTATTTCGATAAGTTGAGGTGTAATGATACGGTTTATCAGTGCAATAATATCAAAAATGTCATGAAAGTTAAAAGTTCCATCAAATCTTTATGTAGAACTTCATTTGGCGCAGTTGTTAGATTTTTTCAGACTTTCCTGGCTAGCTTATAGCTCTAAATACGAACTTACGAACTCTCAATATTTTATTCAAGATGTCGGCGCCGCTGCCAGTATTTCTTTGGCAACATTCCTTTTACAAGCGAAGCGAAAATGCGGCAAAATCCAAGGGAATATGGAAATGAATTCTGCGCCAAATATGGTTATCATTGATAGCCGTGTAGACTGTAGAGTGTAGACTGGTCTGCCTGATGGCAAGGTGTTCGTTCAACAAAAGAATATTGGCCATGTGACAGAGTTCCACGATCTGATACGTGGAAAGAATTACTGATCCACCTCTGCGATCCCTCAATCCGATAACGATTGGTATTGGTGTCTCAAAAAACTGGTTTTCCGACCGTAATGCCAGATACATTAATCAGATTAAATTCGTATCCGCTATTAATTATGTTGTGCAAAAAATAATTGTTTTTGTTAATTGACTGTTGGGGTAACTCCGGCACTAAAGGCATGAAATCGTATGAGGTATATATCGACTCTGCTATAGTATAATAATTACAAGAAATAAACACAAAAGACAAATTGCTAAAGGTAATAATTAAGTGTTCGTTAGGTCTAAAGCAGAAAATAGACTATTTATTCCAAATATCATGAATCCATTCCATAATTTCCTATTTTCAAAAGCATAATAATTTCGTTTAGCCCCTCTAATAACATGTCAAACAGAACGATGATTACAGCCGTCATTTGACGTAATGCTATTGCTCGAACGAAAACAACAGCTCACGACGCGGAGGGAAAACCTACGGAAACGTTAATGGTTCCAATTTTAATTACGAAAGCTTATTTTATTTAATTTCTGATTTCGTATCACGAAATTCATTTTCATGTTCATTTTGTCCTTCATAATATTATATAAGGCCGTTGAGTTTGTTTCGTTTTCACTAACTTTCATTTGTGTCACAAAAGGAAGGTTCGTCGGCGTTCCGAGCTCCGAACTCGATACTGATATTGTTGTTTGTCGACGTTTAATAAATACTTTCTTGTTCCGAAAGAAAGAACAACAAGTTAAACGCCCGAAAACAGATTGGAGCATGCGTAGTGTTCATAAAATAAGTCCAATTTGCTACCGAGTTTGCTGTTGGCAAAGTTCTTTCCAGTCGTAATGTTGATGTGTTCTAGGCCATTAGCTGGCACGAACACTCTTTGTCGCCACTTATTCCGCATAGCAGAAAATTAATGTTCCGTCCCGGGAGGTGGTGTATAAACAAGATGGTGGGCCGCGCCGCCCTCGTATTTATTGCCGTTGGCACGGCGCGCCAACCATTCACCGCCATAAACGCGAACACTAAAACGTGCCATTTCCCTAAATTATTTTAATGATGTATGCTCGCTCGGATTTAGAGGATTGTAATTCAGTTATAGTGTCGAAAATCGTTTCCCGTTCTTGGGATTCCCGAATGTTTGGGATACTCGGGTGCCTGGTGTGTGGCCGCAATTTGTCGCGGTCGGCGGGCGTGGAGAATTATCGCGATATGCAGCTCGCCCCGTGTGACTTAGGCTCTGGACTCGGGCAGAGAAGACATTGTTTCGCGTCATTAGGCATGTGGGTGCCGCTATGTCCTTTCGCGGCGCGAGACGGCGGTGACTGCAAATTAGTTAGTGCGACGTGCCGCGAGATCTCCGCCTGCGTCTTAATCGAACTCCGCTCATTACATTCCGCTCGAACGCTTTGTTCCTGCCGGTTGTGAATTGATTTACTATCTATTGTTCCGTGACGCCGCCGCATCCGACTCCTATTATTACTTGCGTCGGGTTCGTAGAGCTCTCCGGGCCTTTATTGAAATGTTAATTTGAATCGAAGCTTTTTTCTGCCGTGGAGTGGTTCGTTTGGGCGAGATAATGCGGCAGCTGGCTCACCCTCGTGTTTGCAGTCAACTAGTAGGCGAGCATTGAGCCGCTTGTAACTTCGCGACCCCTCTGCTACATACAATGCCTTCCCCCTCGCACGACTCGTAATAGGGTCGCCATCTCTACTAGAATATATTCTAAAAGAACTTTGTTGCGAACTTTAATCCTAAACAGGTCTTACCACAGAAGAAATAATAGTAGATAGGTATATAACAGTAGTATTACGTTGAATTTTTATACATGTTAGATTTCCCATCAATATTTTGTTACACCTTTATTGGCATATAGTAATATTTTTTTTCATGTTAAGATATAGGACAAGGTCTTTATAATTTAAAGCCCGGCTCGTGACCTGGAATAATTTTTCAACAGGCAAGCACAAAAGAAGTTCAACACAATGAAAATTGTCGAACGAAGCATGATTGTGTAAAATTGGTAACATTTTTTCTTCTCAAACTAATTTTAGTAAAGTTTTATTTCTCGCGCAGAAATACCGATTTCATTGAATATTTTTTTTCCATTTAAAACGAGCTAAGACTTTAATCCCGTGTATAAATTGTGTTGAGGATTTCTAATTTCAAGACTAATTTGCGAGTGGCTGGTGAGGTCACAAATGGTCGTGAAATGTGTCCTCATTCATCCCATTACGTTTAATTTGTATTTTGAATGGTTGCTTTCAACTAGAACACTTCGTCCGTTACACAAACAGGACCGTATCCCCGGGGGACGTGGAAACTGTGGAAACCCTACTTAACGTTCGCCGGCGCTCATAAAGGTTTAATGGGGAGATGGCGTGTCGAATTAATATTAATAATATGTTTGCAGTTTAACTGTTCATACTCTACTGTCTTATGACTTGTGACGTGGTGGGCGTAAGACGATCGCATTTGTCATCAGCTTAACAATGAACCGTTTATTTTATTTATAATCGACGCGTGGGTATTTTTTCCGTTGAAGATCTGTTTAGATCTCTAACAATCAAATCGCATTAGCAGATTGCTTAAGCAATCTAAATAAAACGATTCCCCGTGTGATTTTATTCAATGTAGGTCAAGAAATTATTTTTAATGATTTTTGTAGCTAAAGTAGTTAGTTTAATTAAAGTTTCTTTCGGTTTATCTTTACCGTGTTTTGTCTTATCTTTTTCTCTTTTTGTAGCCTTTTTTGTTTTTTGAGCGGTGCACACAACTAGAAACAGGTGTGAATTTAATTCAATATAAAAAGTGCTTGAACTAAAAGCTCCTTAATAACGACCAGAGACAATCCTCTTTATATTTGCCTTGGAAAAAGAGTTTAACTAGCCGTATACGCGATTCGCTCTGTTGAGTGCACTAAATGTATCAAGACTAGCGAACTGTACAATACTGATTACATACTCTACAAATCTGTATTGTGAAGAGACTCTTAATAACTAAAATTAATATGTTATTTAGGGCCATTTTTTTATTTGTTAGATTCTTAACTGATCGATGGTTAAATGGTAAGTCTGCCAGGTTTTAAATTTTGGACAGCCTCAGTTATTTCCCATTGTCTAAATCTTATTTTTTAAAGGTTAGTACATAATGTAATAAGTTAAATATGAGTTACTATGTTTTCTGAGATAAAATATGTTAGGCACCAGTAAGTTTCAGACAATAGAGAACTGACTCTCCGAATACCAAACAGTGCGTAAAGTAAAACGATTCCAACAACATTGTCACTTTCCAATAGTTTTTGGAATGTGAAAAGATTATAACTGGCAACGATTCACATAAAATTTCGTTATTTTTCCGATATGTAGCACACTAAACTTTGCGTCGACATCCTCGGATTTCAGTACTAGAACACTCGGGTCCATAATCTGCGACGCCATTAACCGCAAGCGTGAGCGAGAGAGACGATATCGCGATGCTGCTCTCATATCGGCGGCTGAATGTAAATGGCTTCATTTGATTATGTTCTGTGCCGTAAACGTTCTTTGCATTTATGCAATCCTGGTGAGTACCGCAGGCGAATGTCGTAACGATTTCTGAGAATGTTGGCGGGAAAAAAGTCTTACAATTCTTTTCCAGAGATGTTTCGGGTACATTGTTGTTGGGGTAAAATTGCCTATTATGATTATTTGATTCCTTTAACCCAAGATCAGTCAGATTGAGCCATGTAGTTTTGAAAATGTCATAGCTATATCAAGACGCGTGTCATTTCTTCCGTACTATGAAAGAAACTACACTTTTTATCTTTAATTTTACTATCCACACTAAACTGTGCAACAGTTTTAAACGGGATATTTAAGCAAGAAAAAAAAATTGGACTTTACCTAAAGTTACATTGAGAACGATATAAAAATATTGAAACATCTTTCTAGCAAACGGCATTATCATTTGGCGAAAGCGTGGTAATAAAAATAACTAATATCGCGTCGTTTTGCAATTCGTTTGAGAGAGGTATTATTGTGAGTACCTATCCCTAGAGATTACAGTGTGTCAAGTATGGAAACATACCCTTCGCCACATGAATACTCGTAATACTTAGCATAAAACATCTATACAATTCGGCTTCGACGGCGAAAATCATGTAAGATAATAGAAAATTACTCGCGTAGGAAATGGTCGCGCAGTGTTTCACTTTCGTAATTTTAACGTTTATTTCTGATGCTTTTGTAATCTCCGTGTGAATATTAAAGGAACTATCTTAGCTAATACAAAGGAAGGTAAATGCATATTATTAAGTTACTTTGTGCTACATGAAACAGGTAGGTACTTACGTACTAAAAACTTTTCAAGAATTAAAAACATTAAAGAAATTGTATATAGGTAGGTATACTTTTTTATGCTTTGAGCAGGCAAACAAGCAGACGGGTCACCTGATGGCAAGTGATCACCGCCGCCCATGGACATAAGCAACACCTGGGGCGTCATCAACGCGTTGCCGGCCAAGAAGATGACGATAGACTAGATACATTTTTATATTGTTATTTTTTCTTGTTGATATTAATTAATTGAACCAATAACGTAAAGAAGTCATTAACTTCAAAAATGCATTCATATAACCTGTCTCACAATAAAGTATAATAACATCGGGTACGTATTACATAAAGGCTAAAACATAGCGCTAAAGCGCAGTGACTCGGTTCACAAAGCAATGCAAGACGACTCCCAGTTCCCACAGAGCGAATAGTTCTCAAAACGTTTGCACAATATCGATATCGTATCGTCCCGCGCGGCGCGTCGTATGCACAAAGCGAGATGCACACGGTCTCACACGGACTCACACGAGCTCACACGGTCTCACACGGCGCAATCACTCAAGCATGAAGATTGAAGCCTCACTGAAGTCTCCGGATTACCCTGGTATTTGTTGTCACATATCCACGGAGTGTAACGCTAGCACGATAGGCCGATACACTCTATAAATTTTGATATTCGTGTGTAATGTAAGATTTAAGTAGATTTATTTGTATTGATATAAAATTGTAGTGTAGGTATGTTACGTTGTTACAATTTCGGTTTAAGGTAACTGAGTTTATTATGATAGTAAAATGTGATTTGAAACCTCAAATCACAAAGATATAACCATATCTTTACTGGTGCGGAAGATGCTAATCCTTTTATAATGGCCGGTTCCAAGCATTGAGATATTTGGGATATTTCTCATATTAAATTTCAAACTCATCTAAATTATGTCTATATTATATCGTCACCCTCCCCGGTAACTGTCCTAACTAGCAATTGATAGTTTTCCAGGGCAACCGTTTTTCGGTTTGGCGCTACAATCATGTTACTGTGCTTAACTTAGCTTTGACTTCATTAATGAAATGATTAAGATTTACTACAATATTTAGCTTACTCTTTAAGTCAGTAGTAGTCTTAAAGCTCTAAGGTATATATTTATTTACTTCTAATCATGTGAAACAGATAGGTCACTCTGTGAGAACTTTGTTTTATATTTTATGTTAGTTAGGACGTCAGTATTTGACTTAAAAATATAAATAAAATACTATCAGATATTATCGTTTTCATTTATTTATCACGAGTTTCATAAGAAGTAACAAAAATTATGTTTTGAGCATTTTGGAAATTCAGCTAAGTATGTACTTTATGTATCCTAACTACTAACTATATCTAATGATGTGT
This sequence comes from Thymelicus lineola, assembly GCA_963932265.1. Taxonomy (NCBI): domain Eukaryota; kingdom Metazoa; phylum Arthropoda; class Insecta; order Lepidoptera; family Hesperiidae; genus Thymelicus; species Thymelicus lineola. Next base: position 10,732,304 of record OZ010700.1, on the reverse strand, counting down.
TGAAATTCAAAGCTTTTTATAACAAGAAGGTATTCCGTATTAGTTTCTATATTACAATCAGTCTTAAAAATGTCTTAGTAATTAGTTTTTAATTGGCCTTTGTTTACTTTCGCCCCAACCAGAGTCAGTAACAGTTACTTAAATCGCTCTTTAGTACTAGTTTTTTTTATTTAAAAAAAGTTAATGCTTGACCACAATCCCACCTGATGGTAAGTCGAGATGTGGTCCACGGTGGTGGGCGCACTAACTTAATAAAAGGCTATTCACTCGTTTTTTGAAGTCATCCACGTCATAGGTGGGCGGGAACGCAGACGCAGGCAAGCTGTTCCAATCCTTAGCGGTGCGCATAATGAATGACGATGCAAACCGCGACGTCCGTACCGGCGGGATATCAATGACGTAAGGGTGGATACCCGCCGTACGTCGTGTCGTTCGATGGTGGAACGGGGAAGGGGGAATTAATTCAAATAATTCCTGCGCACACTCTCCAAAATGTGCCCTATAGAAAACCAAGAGGCTGGCTACTCTGCGCCTGTGCTTGAGGCTTTGCAAATTGATCTCAACCAGATCTGGGTCACCAATGAGCCTCTTCGCACGCCTCTCCATTGAATCCAAAACAGAAAGGTGACATTTGGCTGCACCTGCCCAAATGTGAGAACAGTACTCTACACACGGCCGAACCTGAGCTTTGTACAAGGTTAAAAGTTGCCTCGGTGTGAAGTACCGCCGCACCTTCGCAAGGACGCCAAGTTTCCTTGCATCTGCTTTAGCTTTGGATTCGATGAACTGTCCAAAGTTGAGCTTGGAGGATATCTCAACTCCTAACAACTGAAGGCAGTCGGTATAATCCAAGGACACGTTCTGAAAAGTAGGAGCCAAGGTGAGCGGGCTCCTTTTGGCGGTGAAGAGACACGTCTGTGTTTTAGTGGCGTTGAATCTCACAAGATGGGGCGTTATAGTTACAACGTAGTTTATACTATCAATCAGTTTTATTTATTGACCGTAGGATTAAAATAAGTTTAATAATAATGTTAGGTAGGCACGGTCTAATACAGGAATAGAATTTATAGAACTTAATTCTATAAAACAGTTAGCTAATAAAATTAACAATAAAAGAATCAAAGAGGTATCATGACACGAATCTCAATTAGTGAGAAAGTGAAGTATAAAATGCCACATGCTCTGCCAGCTTAATTATTGAAGTGTCACCTGATGTTAGGGACATCAGATCATTGTATTTTTCTACCGAAACTTTGGGAGATGTCAGATTGAGAAGACCTATTTCCTCTCTTAAGAAAGCAGAAACTTATCGCCTAAGAGAAAGAGAGCATAGTCTCTGCCTGGCAAGTCTTGAAAAAATATCTTTCTGTACATAAGACAGTTAGTGAGAATATTTTTTGTCTCCTTTTGCAGATAGGCAAAACAAAAATCGCAATTTTCTTCTAAACGGTAGACGATACGGATACGACGGTTAGCTAGAAATTTTTCAAAATAAAGAGATGTACTTGTAGGTATGTCAGTGTAGATAGATCAATTTGTCAGATAGGACACTTAGCGGGGAGGGTGACGATATGTGCAATATTTAAAAAATTACCTAAATGGAACTAAGTCCTATTTGTTATTTTAGTACAATATGACTTATACTCTATACTCCATGATTTTTAAGGAGCTTCGTGTAATTTATTGAGATAAAGCCGTGAGATAAAGGCTCGCTAGTTCTCTAATCTTTGGATATAAAATTGTTGGTGTTTTGTTCGTTACCTACTGGCATTTAATACTAGTAATTTAGCGTTCTTTTTTATTTATTTATTTATGCTTTATTGACCCTTAACAAATAAGTGGTACAAAAGGCGGACTTAAGAGGGCTATCACACTTTTTCTTAAACTTGAGCGTTTTGACTCATGTTTGAAGTGTGATTATGGTTTAGATAAATACCAAAACAAAAAAAAAATACATGCACGAGAAAGTTTAATTATTTCTCTTTGGAGTGCTCTAAATAAATGTTTCAATTTATTTACATAAATTAGTAAAAACCTTATTTTTGCAAATGATGTTTCATAAAATTTTACTTTTGACCATCTTTAGATGCTTTGTTATATCGAAGATATAATAATTTAAGCATCAACAAAAATGTCTATGGTACAATTGTATCTTCTAATTTGGAATGCTCAATTCACTTTAATTTGTTTCACACAGTAATGCACCTAAAATAATTCTGTAAATCAAAGAGTTACTGATAATTATTGGTCTGAAATTGTATTTTTTATCTATGAAATTATAATCCAAATTGAAACAAAAAGTAATTAATAACTAAGGTTACTATGTCACCTTGCTTTAAAAAAAAAATTAGTCCTTTCAAAATTAAAATAATATTTTTAATCAATTTTTATATGCAGTCCTGTAAATCAATATAAATCTCCGAACGAGCGGTCGGTCTTTAGCTTTAGTCCGCGCCAAGCGCTTACGAAGGAAGGATGTATCGCTCGCTGTTGGCACCTTGTGCGCCACGCAATACCCCAAATTTGCTACGAATATAGCGCAACCAACACTTCTTGATACAAGTGAGTATTTTTTTGTTAGTTATGTTATGATTCTAATGTATAAGCATATTCCTATGATATTCTGATATTAGGTATATAGGAATGTTTATCGGACTATTTTGCTTTTTCAGGCTAGTAAAAGGACGTTTGATACAGCGACAGTTTCTACAGTGCATTCTGATAGAAATACAAATAACATGGTGATAATAATAATTTATTTCTTATAATTTTTAACAAATAAATTACGTTTTGATATCATGTAGTATATTTATTACTTTTACAAAATTTAAATGATCTAAGAGCTATTGCATAACTGATGAATTTCTTTGATTCTTACAGGATAATGAAACCATATTTAATTCAACTATAGATGATCAGGCTCAATCTGATTCAAGTACAAATAATATGGTGAGTATTTTCTTGTTAACTTGTAACGAAACATGCTTGCATATTTGACTTTTTTTAACTATCTACATTCCTGGTTTTCCTTGTTTCAGGAAAATCTAGACATAGAAGGAAGACGAATTATAAATTTTAATTTTTTTATGAATCAATTACTTTGAATTGACAAACATGGCGAAAAATTTGGTACAAAATATACTTTTTATTCAGTCTTTGTTTTTATCAACCAATTGTACCTATTCATTTATACGTTATCTCAAACTATACACATTTAAGGGTTTTATACATAGTGATGAAGTTATTAAATGTGTATTTATGACATAATTACCAACTGAACTACCCCTTTTAACACATCACATGCCTTTTATACCTACTACTAACCAAACTGTATCAACATTATTCAAACTGTAGAAACAACAATACATTGCATTCATTTCCTTACATTATAGTAAAAAAGCCGTAATAAGTGATAGCTGATAACATTAATCGACTCAAACAATATTTCACGAATTATAAAAATAGTACGGTACTTCATTTAGTTTATTTCCAAAGCAAGTATCAAGTTGATTTGTTCCTGGCGTTCGACGCATAGTGGTTTGTATGTGTGTAAAGCGTACTTCATTAGACGCACACGGGCGCGTTCCTTGCCGCGAGTTGTCAAATTTACCTAAACATGAGCGCTTCGATTTTGTGATAGCCCTCTTAATGCTAAACAGCATTCTCTACCAGTCAACCTTAGGAATGTGCAGAGAACAATGAAAGCGGTACCAGTGAGAGAAAGAGAAATTACAAGAAAATATATTATAAATATATATATATACCTACATATAATATAAATATATAAGTATAGATAGAATTCGGCATATTAAAAAAGTAATAACGATAAAAATAATATAATAATAAATAAGACTGAATATACATTACTTAATAATAGTGTATTATATGATTATAATAAGATTGTTCCAGAAAAAGTTATTATATAAATATGATATAACGTACGATAGAATCATTAACATGGTGTGTTTAGTGCTTTCAATAAGTGAGCAGAAACTCTTTTCTTGAAAGAGTATTTTGAGAACAAATTTCTGAGGTCACTGGGTAAGGCATTCCAGAGTCGAATTGATTGCAACGTGAAAGATTGAGAAACAAAGCCAGAATGGTAAATAGGGAAAGCTAAAGTACGGGAATCGATAGAACGCAGCGGTCTATCGTGACAATCGGCAAGAAATTGAAATTTAAGTTTCAAGTAGTTTGGAGAAAGAGGATCGAATAATATCGAGAAAAGAGAATTAAGAAGATGAAGCTGTCTACGCTCACGAATCGGAAGCCAATTAAGTTGACGACGGAATGAAGAAATGTGGTCAAATTTCCGAAGACAGAAGATGAAACGTATGGAATAATTAATGAGACGATCTAGCTTATTGAGGAGGTCCTCATTTTTCATTTTTTTTGTTATTGTTTTGTATCGGCTGTACGCAATTGTAATTTTATCTTGACACCGATACGATTGTATAATAGAAAAATAAAAATATTAATCTATTATATCTGTATTTTACAGATAATAAAGTAGGTTAAGCACGAGCAAAGTTAAAATTGATTAATTAGTTAAAAAACAATGACGGGAGGCACATAAATATTTTTTAGGTAGGTACCTACGTTGCCCTGCTATACAACTTAATGATTGATTAATTGAATACGTTCTATTCAAAGATAATTAAAAAAACAGTAATCAGTGAACGAGCCATGTCGTTGGTTAATGATTTTTTGTTTTCGATAATAATCAGGGAATAAAATCAATTACCAAATAGTAAAACTACATATTTTGCTAGTTATATTATACATTGTATTGAATAAAAAGGGTTTTAAATAAAAACTGGTAACATTACGTCATTATGATAATATTACTAGAGCTGAGTAACGACGCGACGCTAAAGAATGTGCTCATGCCGATATCATCTCGTGACGTCATTAAGAGCGCTTGCCCTAAAAAAACTGAGGCACACTTTATTTATTTAACGCTTTTTTTTAACCTTAAGTCATAGCTATTATATCTTCTGTGGTCATAGTGCAAAAAACTTCGTTGTAAACATTGAAGTATAATTCATAGTACAGAAGTATAGTCATAGAACAGACATCTCGCACAAAATGTGTGGTCCCGTCGGGAGGTTTCATTTTCAAAATCGAGCCCCCGTTCTCCTTTCAAAATCAAACGAATCCATTGAAGATTGAAGCCCATTGGCGCGAATTCATTGGGACATACGTATACATTTTGTTCGCGGTGTCAGTTCTATACGCTAGTACCTAATAATACTTCAATGGTTGTAACTACTGTAGTCTTTGCCTTTCTCTCTCGAATTATTTTCAAAAGTTTTATTCGCAAATACAATTTAATTTATATAGAAATAAAAGCTCAACTTATAGTACCTATTCAGAAAGCTAAAATTACCAGTTACTGGAAATACAGTAGTCATTTTATAATTAATTTGAGAACCACACAATTATATTAATTCATATAGCGGGTTCTAACATCATAAATTGTAATTGATGGCCTTTAATTGATCATTAAATGAATTGTTTGCAAATGTATCTGTGCAAAACATATTTACGCTCGTATTTGTCGCCACTAGTGACGCGAAGCCAACGCGATACAACGCCAACTCATTAAGCATAAGTACTTTATGGTGCGATAGGATAGGATTGCCAGACGTTATGATGTTTTGCGGATTATCTACTATCATAATTTAGGTCAATATAAATAATGTTTGCAATGTTCGCACTAGAGTTGTCTGTCGTGGATAACGGGAACACATTAAAATATCACAAACTTATTACAAAGAGGTGTTCATGGATTTCTTATGAGTAGCGAATAACTTTTGTCAACACATTTTGTCGCCACAACTAGCGATCACTTTGAGCGCTTTTTTCGGGTTTTATCCGTAGTTTCTCTTTAAAAGAGTAAACTTCGAAAAAATATAAATTGGTACGGAGGTTTTCTAGCGCCAGTCATAGGCAGTTTTATTGATCACTGCTTTTGACACTTCCAAGTTATTTAACAGCAAAGTGTTTCTAAAAATACTAAACCTTAAACAAAATCTCTCATCTTTGCAAAGCTTAGAATTATTCTGACAATGAAACATACCTAAACCAGACGTTGCAATAATTGCTTGGCAGACTTTATACCCTTTCTGGGTCTATGGAGAGAAATGCGGTATTTCTCTTTAATAACACTATTTGACATGTCCCCTGTTGAGTAATATGATGGTGGCACTACAAGGCTTTGCAAACTGTATATTCATTGTTCCCAGTACAAGGGGCGACTCAGATTAATGGAGCTATGCTTTGCCGAACCATTTTTGCTGTAACATTTTGCTCATAAATAACGAGGTAGATCGAGATACTAAGATTTATTTGGTCTATTTCTCATTTTATTTATTAGCAACTTATTAGAATATGAATTTATTGTACCTGTCAATCTGTCATTTTGTTATAGTTGTATCGTGTCTACACGGCTTCGTTAGGGGCATAGATTACCCCGGTCCCGTTAGTATTGAACATAATGACAGTGTCTGTATAATAAGCGAAGGAAAAACTTTATATCCATTTTTGCTGAATAATGTTTTATATTAATTTACAAAGTTGTCTTTAAAACCGTAATAGTAATAGTACCGTAACATAACGAAATAGTTTTACTTAACTTTCATCAAGAATAATTAAGCGTGTGAAAATGCATAATTTTTTTAACTAAGGCGTGCAGTGAATTTTCGAAATGTTAATAAAATAAAAGTTGTCCAATACCCCATTTAGCTAGTTGGTTATTTAATAGAAACACGCAATTATAACCGTCAAGGTTAATATATCTTTGCCTGCACTTCCGAAAAGCGACTTCGAAAACTTTTATGCAATAGAACGTAGAGAAAAAGAGAAAAAAATAAAACGTAAAATAGCCGTGCGTTGCGGTTGACCTACATTGCGATTGCATACGAAACAGCAAAAGGGTTTGTTCCACTTTGTTGCCGCTGCTCGTCCCCACACGACAAATGCTAGTAATTAGGTCGCTTATTTCCACTACGCTTCGAATTCAGGGCAAATTAAGTGTAAGGCATTGGCCTCGGTTTTGTAATTTTCATAACAAATATCACGCTCGTATATTCTCATAAGTGGGAAATTAAATCATTAATAATATTATGAATGCGAAGATTCGGTACTTTGTTCATTTTGCGTTTTGTACATTATGCTCCGAAGGGTTTGTTTCAGCTTGCGCCACGTTAGTCGATCGTTCTTAATTTCATCCGTGTACTTATTGAAGAGTAGGTGTGGATAGAAAGCCTTTCATTCAGGAAGGTTTAACGCGGGCAAAGTCGCGGGTTAAAGCTAGTGATATATAAAAACCATCAGCGTAATCTAGTAATAATTTTGTGAGGAGCTGCATGGTTTTGTTTTATTTTTATTTTCTTATTCTGTTTTGTTTTTCTGTTTTTTTGTATATGGCCTTGCAAATAAACGTTATTCTATTCTATTCTTATTTAAAAACGTTAACACAGTGGAGCAAACTAGTTTTTTCTGCAAGGGCAGTGGAACTAGGTATAAGTGCGATTTATCTAACGGGCGTTTTGGGTCGAGTTCAGTGAGGGTGATTTTATCATTGATTAATATGTGAGCATAGTTACCAACCCTCTACAAAAAGCGTTTGTTCTTGATATATTTTACCTTAATTATAGTAATCTTGTACCAACGCCAGTAACGTATAATTATGTACTTTTACGTACCTTTGGTACGAGTCGTCCATGTTGAGCGGCGAATTGCATGAGATAAAACTTCTGCTCATATGGTGTCTATGTAGCCTTAGTAATATGCTATGTATGTATGTGTATGCAGCCAACAGAACACTGTCTACTTGTAACTAACTACAGAATTTACACTTTCCGCAAATCAAAGTTATTTGGCTTGTATCATGTATTAAAATGCGAAGACACGGAAAAACACCAATTATATCACGCGCGGCGAGGGTTTTCTTGACCGTGAAATGTCTTTATTCAAGGCGTTGTGTATTGATGGGTTAACAGCTGTATACAATACCACAATAATCATAACACTATTTAAACCTAATCATAAGTACTTACAGTTTACCTTATCTTTTCATAACACAAAACGTTATACTTCTCGGTATTTTATAATATTTTTTACTTTTACTGCTTATAAATGGATGACATTTTATGTTAGAAAACAGATATAAGAAAATAAAATAAAAATGGATTTATTAATAAACAGTTTTATTTTTTACTTTTATTATAGTCGATCCTTCATTCTCTTTCTTAGGGTTCCGAAGTAAAATCGGAACACTTTTAGTTTCTTCATGCCCCTCTGTAAGTCCGTCTGTCTGTCCGAAGCAAAGTGCCGCGACCCTTAGTGCTAGAAAGCTGTAATTTGGCATGGATATACATATTTATTATAATAAAACTCTAGAATCGTAGAATAAATATAAAAAAACATTTTTTTTCAAGGTACTTCCCCTACCTATGCCCTACAGGTAACGTGGGGATGAATTTTTTATTCGTCGCGTACCCTATCATGTGGGGTATCGTTGAAAAGGTCTTTCAAAAATATGGGTATGGTATATGGGTTTTCTAAGAACATTTTTGTAATTAGGGGTCCGTTTGCGAAATATTTGGCTTTAAAGTGCTAATTTTGGTTAGAGTGTGTCCCCCCTGCCGGCTAAACGGTTGGAGTTAAAAATTCTCAAAAATATATATGATGAATTTACAAAGAAAACTATCATGGTTATGTTAACATAAGTTGTTAATGAGTAATAGTCGATAAACTTACTTACTTCGGAACCCTACATTGCGCGTGGACTGACAGGCACTTGCCCGCTTTTAATTTATTGATTCAACTTAATTTTTGCTATCTTAGACAAGTGTTTTACCAGGATATTATTTTCCCACAGGAGACAGCAGAAGTATGCGTGGGCACCTCAGTGGGGACCATCACGGAGCCCGACTGCTTGGGCCCCTGCGAGCCTGGTACCTCCGTCACGCTGGAGGGCATCGTGTGGCACGAAACGGAAGGTGGTGAGTTGTTTCTAGCACGCCCGCCACGCACCAAGCACTGGACAGACAATGTGATTGTTACGAAAGAAAGAAAGAAGGTTTATTCGAAGATGTAAAGCACAAAGAAACATTAAAATCAAAGTTTTAATCTAAAGATAACAATAAAAGATAAAGATAACAAATGAAGTCTATGCAGCAAGGCAAGCAGTCAATTCGGCCCATGTCGTTCGAGACGACACCGATTTGGATGTTCCAAATGTTTTCAAATGAATTGAGCCGATTGAGTAATAAGTATTTTTTTTGGAGTTGAGGAAGGCACTAGTTACAAAGCAATAATTTGGTCAAACTATAAGTAAAAAAAAACGCTAGAAAATCCTATCGTCCAGGGAATTGGAAACTTTATTGTATGCTTCTATCTTCACTGGTTCAAGCCCTGCGAGACTGCTTCCAATGCGTCAGATAGGTTATAATAATTGTCTAGACGTATGATGTATTCAAAGTTCGTTAACAAACACATTGACTGGATCTTAGTAGCCGTTCCGAGTAGCGCATACCACAGCACGCTTTCGCATTACGAATACTCGTAGTAACGAGTGGCAATCGAATTTTATCTAAAGAATTGGTACCCATAGATAGTTTAGTTATTATCATTGCACCACCAAACTAAGCTGCAGCGTTTACTTGCAATGACTTTAGTAGCTTCTTTAAATAATAAATCGTTTAAAAAGAGTACAAACAATAGTCGACGTAATATAGACTGATAAACGTTAGATCAGAATGACGTAATAAATGGATAAGAACAGTCCAAGAGAGAGAAATAACAGTACTTAGCTATTGTTAATTCATAATTATCTTGGCATAATGAATAATTACCTGTGATAATTACCATTGCCTTTATTTATTTATGTATCTTTTTGATTGACGATCGTGCGCGCTAGTCATTTATTTTTACGCACAGTGGGTTTATTTAATTAAAATTTAAAATATTAAAATTCTTGGTAATCTTCTTAGTCATTAACACGAAGGTAAAATGTGAAGAAAAACAAAGTCATTCGTAAATTGGACACGCCTGTAAATTTATTTTTATTTTCTACTGTTCATGAGAACTGGTTTTTTGGAAGTGAAATAACAAGGTGTAATTGTGAAATTACAATTACTCGTACATATAAAGGAATATGTTATACATATATGTAAAGGACATTAAGTAATTTAATTAATATTAGCAAAATTATAATCAGATAAAATATTAGGGATGGAAAATAATAGACGTCACCTCCCCTTATAGTAGGTATACTGTATGCGAGTGTTGTAAAGAATTAAGAACTTCGATGAATTGATGCAGATTTGACGTCATACCATTGTGTGAACTGTGAAGTATAGTATACTAGTTATAGGTGGGATATCAATAATTCTACTTCCATATTAATAATAAAATATATTCAAAGGACATTTCAAAAATATTGCATTCGATTGCCACTTGATGTCTGTTGAGACGATGCCGCTTTGCGATTCACAGATTATTTATTATAGTATAATAGTATTTCCTGTTATTAAGTTATGTATTAAGTATTAATTAGGTATATGAATAAATGGTTGATTAAAATCAGCCGTAATTTATGCGTGGTTTAAATGAATGAGATTGTTGAGTCTCTTTACATCGTCTAATATGGGTAAATAATATCTATGTTTACGTATCTTGTACGCCAATATGTATTTTGAGACGTTTCATAGTCACAGCGTTACTATTAGAGACAATTTATGCTACTGGCTCGAATATCGCCGTAGCTTCATTGCATATTGTGTCTCAGTAACGATATCATAACACAAATCCATAATCCACGGTAAAATTTTAAATCTTACTTCAATTTACATCTAGTATACTTAATTAAACCGTCCGTCTGCACTTCTTTTTCGTCACCGCATAATAACAACTTTTTTTGCCCTTATAATTTAATTAACTATAAAAAAAGAATCATCAAAATCGGTTCACCCAGTCGAACAAACATAAAAAAATACAGTTGAATTGAGAACCTCCTCCTTTTTTGACGTCCTATATATAAATTTTCGTCAATGTAATCAAAGTGATTCTTCCTGTCAGGGAGTCCAAAGAATTTCGATTTTCAAGTAATAACAAGATTCCTATACTTCACAACAAGCAACATTCACAGTCTAATGCCAGACGTGTTTACGACATTCTCATTCTCTCATTTTATTACGTCTTTGGTTCATAGTCGCCGAATAAAAAGCGAAATAAAACATGCAATCAATTGGATTACTCGACATGAGGCGAGCTGTGAGCATTTATTTGAACAGTTCGAGATTTATACTGTCATACAAGCTAAAGTTACTCCGTCCATCTGTTATTTTTTAGCGCCTTAACCACTGAAGCGATTTTGTTGAAACTTGACATTATGAAAGCTGGTTTAATAGAAAATAACATAAGGTATTTTTATATCATGACGGCAGTATATACGAGTATATGGCTGTGCCTAGCGAGAACCTCAAACTAAATTTTTGTTATGTACGTTGTTACTACAAGAACTAAATCAGTTTCTTTTCAATATAATAATTATTATTAAAACATACTTTGTATATGAAAGCATCGATAAAATCTCTGCGATGCTAATCTAATACCTTTAAATGAGCAATTCTCGTATATATATATATATATATATATATTTTCTGAATCTCGGAAACGGCTCCAACGATTTTCATGAAATTTAGTATGCAGGGGTTTCGGGGGCAATAAATCGATCTAGCTAGGATTCATTTTTAAAAAATGTCGTTTTATCCGTGTTTTCAGGCAATGAAAAACGGCTACAATAGACTCTTCCTGACATCTATTGGCGAGTAGCTACACTAAAGCTAAAGTAGATGGCGTTGTTAAGCAATACTAAAGCGAGCTAAGCTCGGTCATCCGGGTACTTAATTTTTAACCGCAAAGTATATTTTTGTACTGAATCCATTAGCAAGTGACGACCCGTTACACGTTACTACTAAGCATGTATAATCGCATAATCAGTCAGTTCTTGTGATCCGTTTTCTACCTCGTTCCGACCCTTACACAACCCACTGGGTTCCGTAGACAAAGGAAAGGTTCCTTAAACCCTTTTACTTGTGTTTTAGAATTGTCATTAGTAATTTTTTTATATCTTGATAATCTAAAATTTTAAGAAAAAAAACCGACTACAAATGAATTAGGTACATTAAATTTTTTAATAACAATAAAAAAAAGAATCATCGAAATCGGTTGGCGTGATATTGAGTTATTCGTCCATTTGTCGCGCACATACTTAATGCAAAAAGACTTATATGGTTTTCTCATGGATGCCATTGTCAGATTTCGCTCAAAGTGGGACTACATGACAAGCACCAGCTTTCGATTAAAAAAAGAATCATCAAAATCGATTCACCCAGTTGAAAGTTCTGAGGTAACAAACATAAAAAAGTACAGTCGAATTGAGAACCTCCTCCTTTTTTTGAAGTCGGTTAAAAAAATTAAATAATTTATTCGTTACTCGGTTTAAATTATGAGTACTTAAATGTATGAAAAAGGTATGCAATAAATATGCTAGTTGTCGCTGTTAACCACCAACTTTAATTATATAGTCGTACGGAACGAGCGAATATGGAGGAACCCGTTCGCAAATATGGATTACGCTTAACTGCTTTTTGTTATAACAATGGATTGTAAACGGATAACAAATTGATCCTAGGAAACTTAACGTGAAATTGATAAGAATTAAATTTACAGAGGGGGTTAAAATTTCAATAGCATTGTGTGAAAAAAGTCTCATCACCTCCGCGTGAATGAAGCCGAACATGTTTTAATTTGACAAGAGATTTTTTGTAACAAATCCATTAGGAAAAACAGCTGTTCTCGTGAACTGTGAAAAATCGTTTGGATAATGGAGTCGTGATTACTTGCCGGTACTCCGATAAATCAGAAATGTTTATCTAGCACTTAATATTATGTATAATGTGACAGGCTTGATAGCCTAGAAACCTTTTGGAATTCTTAGCACTTTAGTGAATATGTATAGCGCAGTTGTACGCAACAGTGTTTAGGTGTTCGTAATAAGTACCTGTCTATGAAAACATTATGTACGGTGGTCAAAAGAACGGTAGTTAGTACTTAGTAATCGCGACAGCAAACTATTTAAATGGAGTTTCAACTGACATTTGAACGATTGAGCCTCAACTAGGGTTACCTACCATCCGTTTCGATTTGTTCGGATATAATTATATTTTTTTATTGAGAGTAAAAATCGATTTTAACACATAGTAATACTAGCTGTACAATGTAAACAAAAAATCGATATGTTTTTGCAGTAAAAAAACACTACAAAACATCAGCACAGCCGTCTTGCCTATGTCTATTCAGGCACTTGAAAAATATTCCAACAATAAAAAAAATCGTCTTTAAAAATAATAAGGCTATAACTTCAGACTTGCTTGAAATATGCGTATTTTTTCTTTAGTCTCTCAGATAGGTAACCCTAGCGTCAACCAGCAATTACGGCCACTTCACGAGCTGCAATAATAATTTAATTCCCAACACCTGGCTCTTAGCGATTATGGAGCCCGGGTGCTTTTTTGTCGGCCATCAGACATCCGCCTCGCCCTTTCGGCTTTTATTTACGAGGGATCGCACAGATAATGAAAGGTTCTTACCGTATGACGTTAAAAACATGGATGGGGAGTATGGTGACACTTCGAGTTATATTTAATACGTGTCATATTTTTAATGATTTACATTTACTATTTTCAAGTTTAACATAACTTTACATCACACTTTTTTTAATCCAAGGGTACCTAATCTAAATTATCAATAACCTATAAAGGATGTGATCTCAGAAAGGTACATTAAGCGAACCAGAAAATTAGAATATTTTAACAAGTGTGTGACAATGTGTGACTATACAAAACACATTTACTTACATCTGTGTAAGTTAAGTCTATGCTGGTTAAGTTAATAAAGCATGTTATAAAATAATCGAGTCGTAAGTTTAATGAATCACTCACGAAATCGCTATTCATGGCAATTCTGTTTGAATCCTAGAGTGGTGATTAACATCATATTCATGACTCAATAAATATGAAATCGTGAGAATATGGTGATTACCGAGCTTATTTGTGCAGACTGCTATTCAAATAAGAACCGGAACCGCACATACGGTGCATGTTTTTATATTTTAAATAAAATACTAACATATTTAAATATCTTATGATGTAGAACAAGATTGAGAACAAGTCTGAAAATGGTGAATATAGTAGTGGTTAAAAAACTCGCCTGCTATCAAAAATGCTATCATGGCAATTATAATATCGTGGTAATAATTGTATGTTGGTTTCGTTTAATTGTTTATTGGTTTGTTTGTAAATATTGTAATTGTTAAATTAATTTGATGGCTTAATTGGAATCTAAATGGCTTTAAATTATGTAGTTATGTATTTTAATTTCCGAGTATTTAACAGGTTTTACCGCCATTTATATGATAACATGAAAAATTAATAAAATGCGGTCAATATTGGCTATTATAATAATTATTCCAAAGTGAAGCAAATATTTATGATATCTCCAATTTTTTAATAGACTTAATATACCCAATATCTTAATGGGTTAACCAAAGCCCCATATCAAGTTATAAGCGATACGCCAATATGTTTCTCAAAACTATTTATACTACAATTTTTTTTTTATAAATTTTATACATGTGAAATTAACGTAGGTACAATAATATACGTAATAAGTACAATAATTTTATTGACATACGTTAGTGAACATAAATGTTTGTCACATACATAAAAAGACATGTAACATTTTAATAAACTCGTAAAAATCTTTTTTTCTTCTTTTTATTTTCGAATGATTAGTTTCTGTCGGCAGATAGGGCAACACTTATGTTATCTATACTAATATTATAAAGAGGAAAGCTTTGTATTTTTGTATTTTTGTATGTTTGCAACGAATAAACTCAAAAACTACTGAACCGATTTTAAAAATTCTTCCACCATTAGAATGCTACATTATTCCTGAGTAACATAGGCTATATTTATTTTTATAAAAAATTAGGGATCCTTGCTAAAACTTCAGTAACGTAAACGAAGGTGTAAAAAAAATTGCTTAAAAATTTCTTTCATCGCATACGCTGCAGAAACTATTGATGATAGAACAAAAAAATGTTCTACAATATTAGAGAACATATCAATATCTACAAAAAACGTCGCGATACTATATGTCCAACTGTTGTAGTTATGTCACTATAACCACTTTTTACATTTTAAAAGTCAATAAAAAAGCTGACCAACATCAGACCATGATAACCATACCTTCGTACTAATCATTATCCAAATAAATCATTTCATATTCAAAACTGTTTCAATACCTATTGATAACTTTTTGAATTACTCAAATCAGGCATTCCATTCAGAAGATATTGGAAAATCATCCTCAGGGATAAAAATAGCGATTGGAAGTCACTTAAATACAAACCAATTGGGATGTTGACACTAATTATAAATTAATATAAATTTATGTCTAAAATATTAGTTGTAACATTTAAAGGCCTAATATATGATTCTTTTATTGAAATCAATCACAATAAATTAAATATCATTAATTTAAAATGTTAAAAATTGTACTCACTGTCACGTGACCTCAAACGCCATTTTGAGAATATGACGTCATTGGAACAATTTTATATGGAAATTCAACAAACTTAGTAGACAGATAGTATTGAATATCGTTCAATGACGTCACGTGACGTTTTTGATGGCAAATTTGATAGTGATTTTTATTTATCAATTTTTGTTTTTAAATTGAAGATTATTATTTTTATAATATTTTTTTCGTGAATATTGAGGTTATATCTATAAAATAAAATTGAATCCTAAAATTAGTCAACATCCCTATTTCGTCAGTTTTAGAGTTATACATGTCTGTGGTTATAAACATGAACATTGTTATGTAAATTCATACTTACTAGCTGACCCGGCGTACTTCGTATCGCCTTAGAATGTAACAAATCAGACATCATTTAAATCAGTCCAGCCGATCTTAGCCGCTATAGTTTTTGTGTGCATATCTCCTCCCTCTTCTCTCCCGCACCCTCTCCTTCTCCCGCTCCTGCTCCTTCTCCCTCTCCCGCTCCTGCTCCCCTCTCCTCCCCGTGTTACAACTATAACTATTCATTTTTGTTTCTAACTATAAGCTTACATATCAATTTCCACATTTCTGAGATCAAAAATAAATAATAGTTAAAAAAACTAAAAAACACGCTTTTATAGAAAACCAAACTAAAAATAGAAAATAAGGGAGATAATGAGGGGAGCGGGATGGAGAGGGAGAGGGTATTTAATGTTCTCTGATTTGTTAAACCTACCAAAACTATAAAAGGTAAAAGTAGGAGGGGAGGGGGAGCTGAAGGGGGAGGGGAAGGGGAGAGAAAGGGGGAGGGGAAGGGGAGAGAAAGGGGGAGAGTGAGCGGGAGTGGGAGGGGAAGGGGAGGGGGAGAGGGAGCAGGATGGAGAGAGAGAGGGACTTTAATGGTCTCTGATTTGTTAAACCTACCAAAACTATAAAAGTTAAAAGTAACAAAGTACATGTATCACTGATTATTAGGCGATAAGAAGTTCGCCAAAACAGCTAGTGTTAAATATTTATTTAATGATGCCAAAGAAGTATAACTTCTCACTCGCGTACTACATGTAGGTTTTTTTTCTTCCTTTCTTTCTTTCTTTTTTTGCTTTAAATATTGAATTGTCAGCGGTCCTCGA
Source organism: Thymelicus lineola (assembly GCA_963932265.1). Classification (NCBI taxonomy): domain Eukaryota; kingdom Metazoa; phylum Arthropoda; class Insecta; order Lepidoptera; family Hesperiidae; genus Thymelicus; species Thymelicus lineola. The sequence goes on along the minus strand of OZ010700.1, from coordinate 10,715,535 downwards.
TAAGTCTACGAAGTTTGAAAGAAATCTGACCGTTTAAAGCTGATTATAGCGTGTAATTGGGTTTTTATTTATTTCTTTCTTTCTTTTTTTTTCTTTAAATATTGAATCGTCATCGGTCCTCGATAAGTCTACGAAGTTTGAAAGAAATCTGACCATTTAAAGCTAATTAAAGCGTAAAGTTGGGTTTTTCTTTCTTTCTTTTTTTCTTTAAATATTGAATTGTCATCGGTCTTCGATAAGTCTACAAAGTTTGAAAGAAATCTGACCATTTAAAGCTAATCAAAGCGTGTAATTAGGTTTTTCTTTCTTTTGTTCTTTCTTTTTTTTTCTTTAAATATTGAATTGTCATCGGTTCTCGATAAGTCTACGAAGTTTGAATGAAATTTGACCGTTTAAAGCTAATTAAAGTATGTAATTAGGTTTTTCTTTCTTTCTTTTTTTCTTTAAATATTGAATTATCATCAGTCCTCGATAAGTCTACGAAGTTTGAAGGAAATCTGACCGTTTAAAGCTAATCAAAGCGTGTAATTAGGTTTTTCTTTCTTTTTTCTTTCTTTTTTTCTTTAAATATTGAATTGTCATCGGTCCTCGATAAGTCTACGAAGTTTGAAAGAAATCTGACAGTTTAAAGCTAATTGAAGCGTGTAATTAGGGTTTTCTTTCTTTCTTTCTTTTTTTCTTTAAATATTGAATTGTCTTTGGTCCTGATAAGTCTACGAAGTTTGATAGAAATCTGACCGTTTGAAGTGGGTCAAAATCAAGTCCAAAGAGAAGTTACAAACATACAGGTGAAGCTAATATAAAGCGTGTGATGACGAAGTACACCTTAGGGGATGAATTTCGAAAAAACCGTGAAACACTTATTTTTTGTGTTTAACTATAAGCTTATATAAGTACAAATTTTCACCCTTCTTACTTCAAAACTGACGAAGTTGCCATACTAACTTGCCCCTAAACTAAACATTTAGGGGATGATTTTCCAAAAAAATGTGTTAAAATTAACTTTTGTTTATAACTATAAATTTACATAAAAATGTTCATGTTTATAACTAAAACTGACGAAGTTGGTTTGTATTTAAGTGACTTCCAATCGCTATTTTTATCCCTGGAGATGATTTTCCAATATCTTCTGAATGGAATGTCCGATTTGAGTAATTCAAAAAGTTATTAATAGGTATTGAAACAGTTCTGAATATGAAATGATTTATTTGGATAAGGATTAATACGAAGGTATAGTTATCATGGTCTGATGTTGGTCAGCTTTTTTATTGACTTTTAAAATGTAAAAAGTGGTTATAATGACATAACTACAATAGCTGGACATATGGTATCGCGACGTTTTTTGTAGATATTAATATGTTCTCTGATATTGTAGAACATTTTTTTGTTCTATCATCAATAGTTTCCGCAGCGTATGCGATGAAAGAAATTTTTAAGCAATTTTTTTACACCTTGGTTCACGTTACTGAAGTTTTAGCAAGGATCCCTAATGTTTTCTAAAAATAAATATAGCCTATGTTACTCAGGAATAATGTAGCATTCTAATGGTGAAAGAAGTTTTAAAATCGGTTCATTAGTTTTTGAGTTTATTCGTTGCAAACATACAAAAATACAAAAATACAAAGCTTTCCTCTTTATAATATTAGTATAGATAAACAAAAGTTAATTTTAACACATTTTTTTGGAAAATCATTCCCTAAATGGTTAATTAAGGAGATGCAAGTTAGTATGGCAACTTCGTCAGTTTTGAAGTAAGAAGGGTGAAAATTTGTGCTTATACGAGTTCATATATACTTTTGTATATATGCTTATAGTTAAACACAAGAAATAAGTGTATTACGGTTTTTTCAAAATTCATCCCCTAAGGCCTAAGGTGTAATATTTCGTCATTACACGCTTTATAATTAGCTTCACCTGTATGTTTGTAACTTCTCTTTGGACTTGATTTTGACCCACTTCAAACGGTCAGATTTCTTTCAAACTTCGTAGACTTATCGAGGACCAAAGACAATTCAATATTTAAAGAAAAAGAAAGAAAGAAAAAAGAAAACCCTAATTACACGCTTTAATTAGCTTTAAACGGTCAGATTTCTTTCAAACTTCGTAGACTTATCAAGGACCGATGACAATTCAATAGATAAAGAAAAAAAAGAAATAAAGAAAAACCTAATTACATGCTTTAATTAGCTTTAAACGGTCAGATTTCTTTCAAACTTCGTAGACTTGTCGAGGACCGAAGACAATTCAATATTTAAAAAAAAAAGAAAGAAAGAAAGAAAAACCTAATTACACGCTTTGATTAGCTTTAAACGGTCAGATTTCTTTCAAACTTCGTAGACTTATCGAGGACCGATGACAATTCAATATTTAAAGAAAAAAAAGAAAGAAAGAAAGAAAGAAAAACATAATTACATGCTTTGATTAGCTTTAAACGGTCAGATTTCTTTCAAACTTCGTAGACTTATCGAGGACCGATGACAATTCAATATTTAAAGAAAAAAAAAGAAAGAAAGAAAGGAAGAAAGAAAAACCTACATGTAGTACGCGAGTGATAAGTTATACTTCTTTAACATCATTAAATAAATATTTAACACTAGCTGTCTTGGCGAACTTCGTATCGCCTAATAATCAGTGATTCATGTACTTTGTTGTTACTTTTAACTTTTATAGTTTTGGTAGGTTTAATAAATCAGAGACCATTAAATTCCCTCTCTCTCACTCTCCATCCCGCTCCCTCTCTCTCTGCATCCCGCTCCCTCTCTCTCTCCATCCCGCTCCCTCTCCCCCTTTCTCTCCCCTCCCCCTCCCCCTCCAGCAAAACAGTATATTTTTTTTGGTTTCAATCAGAAATAAAATTGCGTGATATTTGCCAAGACCCCCCTCTCTCCAACGTAAGATTAGATGAGATTTAACTCGACCCCCTCTCCCCCTTAAAAATCTCACGTAATTTATGGACGCCCTCTTTTTAGTTTTATTAAACTATTATTTATTTTTGATCTCAGAAATGTGAAAATTAATATGTAAGCTTATAGTTAGAAACAAAAATGAATTGTTATAGTTGTAACACGGGGAGGAGAGGGGAGCAGGAGCGGGAGAGGGAGAGGGAGCAGGAGTGGGAGAGGGAGCAGGAGTGGGAGAGGGAGAGGGAGCGGGAGAGGGAGAGGGAGGAGATATGCACACAAAAACTATAGCGGCTAAGAACGGCTGTATCGATTTTAATGATCTCTGATTTGTTACATTCTAAGGCGATACGAAGTACGCCGGGTCAGCTAGTATGTAATAGAGTAAGGCACAATATGACATGTGTTGTATGATATCTGCAATAATATTCTGAAATAATATTCGTCACTGGAAAGGCAATAATACGCAAGAGGCGTCTTGGCATGTTAGTACTTATTATTGCCTTTCCAGTGACGCGGACGATTTGTATTGTCTTTTATAATATTTTACCCCGACTTATCTTTCTTCAGATCATAGCCCTATATGATTTTTGAGAGTTTTATAACGAAGTTCCTTATCGCGCGTTATGAAAGGGGGCTAGACGGAAAAATTTCTTACGAAAATTTGCCACGACACTTTTTGAAATGATTCAGAAAGTTTTACAGAGATGGCGCTGTACAACTTTCTGAATTACGCTAGTAGCGTGAGCTCGTTTCATATTGCTGAATCACACTGCTGAGCGCGTAAAACAATACTTAAATCGAAAGGAACTTCGTTCCATCCGGGTGTCCCTTGACACCTCTCAAGTTTTTTTTTTATTTGGCATGTCTTTATGTGTCTGACGCACTATATCACAAATGTATGAGGTATACAATGTACTTAATCCACCATCATTCTCCTATTCGATAATATAGGGCAGGCAAGCATCACGCGTGAGAACGCTACAAATGTTCCGGCTATTGTGTTCGGACTTCGGATCCCCATTTCATCCTGTTATAACGATTTGGTGGTTTCGGTCGTTGAGTAAGCCGACCAGATCTGGCTTATGTTATCTATATCCTGCCTCGGTTTAATCGAATTCAAACAACGCACTGTCGGATAATTAGCGAGTATGAATTAAAGGATTAAAGTGCCCTTTGTTAAATTACTAGAGTGAAGTTTGCTGCATCAAATGGAACAATTACAGGGCTGTATATGTATCTTATGTACAGCGCTATGCGTCTGCTCAGCCAAGTAATAGTCTTAAGTGTTGACTGTGAAACAGAAGGCTTGTCATAACGAACGCACTGAGAAATAGCGTTCTTTGTTGCATAGCGTTGGTTCCTGTTTCCTAACTAAACCGAGTGTTGTTTCTGAATACCGGGGTTAGTCTTTTTCTACCAGTTACCCATTAATGTACTTACCGCGCTCTAGTGTTGCCAAGTCAGTGGACCAAGAAGTGGCTAAAACACTTTTAAAAAGTGGCCAGAATGTCAAAATTTCGTACCCTTTAAAGTGGCTAAAAGTGGCTAAAAATTTTGTACCTTCTTTTTGAACCGGGAGATAAAAAGAACACTATCAAACAATTATTTTTTAATAAAATCAAACATGGAAACATAATTATTTGTATATCGGGTGGGATTGTGGTCAAGCATTAACTTATTTGTGTTAAAAAAAACAGTGGTTATTATTCCCTTTTCTAAGGGTTTTTAGATATTGAAGGTTCTGGTTCCGCTACCAGGATAGAATATTTTTCTTTTACCGATTTGATTTAGAACTTCCGCCGATATTTTGTAGGAAGCACATGTTTGGTTATTTTTATTTGAATAGTTCTTTATTATTAATATAGAATTAAGTGTGTCTACACTCATTTGAAATAATAATATGCCACATAGAGTGACACTGTAAGGGCCACTAAATTAGGTTAGGTTAAATGTCAATGTCAAGTAATTATTAGCTTGTCGAGTCAAACCTCAAAAGTTGCTAGAATTGTGGCTAAAATATTTAGCCAGCAATATTTGACATTATTGGCTAAAGGAATCTTAAAAGTTGCCAGATCTAGCCAAAAAGTGGCTAACTTGGCAACACTGCCGCGCTCGCCACTGTTTCACTTGGTCAGCTATGTATTATTATCCCTAAGCCGTCGGGATATGAAAGCTCCTAAATTCGTTAACTTCGGTAGCTTCGGTAAATTCAGTACTTTCATTTACACATCAAAGTATCCTTAAAGTTAGCATACATACATAAAACTTAGTTTAATGGTCTGGTTTGGTTGTGGTCCAACATTGTTTTGTATTTCTGTATATCACAAAAGTATTAATTATGCGGTAACGTCATTAGAGTACCATACTTACTGGGGCGCTCATGCGGCGCCTCGATTCATTGTTATAAAACACCATAATAAATTACCAACTGTTCCGTTCCACCTCACTGTTACCACTTCGCAAATTCATCCCCCGGAGTGGGGAGGGGGAGGTTAAGGGAGGTTCGCACCCTTGTATTATTTATTATTTGCGGTAATCTGTGAAACGGTGTACTATGAACTCACGATGACGTAATTAACGCTGATGAAACACCATTTTATTTTACTAGATTTTGTTCCGATAGCCATACTCCGTCCATTTTCCTACATGACTTAATTAATTTAATTTAAAATGCCCTAATGAAATTTTAATATTATATTTTATAAGATTTTTCAAGAAGCACACTGGTTGTCGGTGGTAGAATGCAAAATCGAAGGCTGCAAAGAGCATCTCACCAATCTCATATCTGTTCTATTGATAATAGGTACTTCCTCAATTACGGAAACAAATTCGTGTCCTGCAAGAGACAAGTTAACATCATGCAGATATCGTTCAGGAATAAATTTTCCAAACGATAAGAAGACTTGACCCAACATCTTTATGGCGGACTTGACGTGGCATCCAGTAAATTTGCCGGTGTACCACGGTGGCTATCTGGCCATAGGTATACCTAGTTATCTCATGCCAACTGGATGCCGCATCAAGTCAAACTGCAAACTTTACAAGTAAACTTGATCGTGTATGGCCACACACGTATGGGATAGATAGTAACGACAAGTGTAGCAAAATTTATTTTAGGCTACAAATAGCGCTCTGTCCGCGGCTTTGGCCGGATTTTCCGGGATGATAAATATTCTATGTCCTTTTCTAGATCAACCAATTATATATTATAGTATTATATATAATTTTTATTTATTTTAAATTTATTTATGTATATTATTCATATTTGTTTACGTTTATATATGCCTTATGATAGATAACTAATTTTTATTACTTTTTTTTTTTTTGAATTATCATACTTATTTGAAATTACTGCGAATTGAACAGAATTTTCAATGATCAATTTATTGTCACCTGCCACATGTTCTCACCATCACCCTGGGTTGACTGGTAGAGAATGCCAATAGGCATTAAGTCCGCCCTTTGTAAGCCTATTCTTAGGTTGTTGCAATAAAGATTAAATAAATAAATAAATAAACCAGCAAACAGCAGTGATAGCCTAGTGGTTAGAACGTTGGTCTCCCGAACACGGAAGCCCGGGTTCAAATCCTGGCACGCACCTCTAATTTTCAAATATTATGTGCGTATTACAAGTTAATTTATCACTTGCTTCGGTGAAGGATAACATCGTGAGGAAACCTGCACACCTGAGAGTTCTCCATAATGTTCTCAAAGGTGTGTGAAGTCTACCAATCCGCACTTGGCCAGCGTGGTAGACTATGGCCTGCACCCCTCACATTGTGAGAGGAGACTCCGAGCCCTATAGTGGGACAATTATGGGTTGTTCGTTGCTTTTTTTTTGCTTTCTAGATCATGGTCTACCTTTGTGCTAAATTTCATGAAAATCCATCCAGTAGTTTTTCCTTGTGAAATTAACAAACCAAAGAGGAATCTTAAGGAATGTTGACATATTGATTTAGTGCAGCTACAGTCGATTATAAAAAAATCATCGTATAAAGAAAAAAATATTTAATTTTAGGGGAGGCCTATCCTATATCTAGCAATGGACTACTAATAGATAAGTGACAACGTGTATTTGTTAGATTTCCCCAGCCCCCGATTCTTCGGAGCTCGCGCGCGAACTATAAAAACTTTCACATTTAGAATATCAGTAGGATTTTGTATATGAAAGTGATAAATTGCCGAATTTTTCCCGAAATCATTGCTCGAAAGCGGGGTGGCTACTCACCCCTTATTTATTTTTCTCCAGCGATGCTTAACCTGGGGTTCGATGTTATCGCCAAGGACCTCTTTGTAAGCGAGGGTCTGTTAGAATATTAATCTCTCTTTTATAAGTATCTGACCTCAAGTAACGGCGGATTTTTTTAACATTAATTTGAAGAGGCGCCTAAAACATCAGTTCATAAAGTTTATACTGCTCTTTATTATTTTTGGTACTTACGATTTAGAGATAGGCGTAATAGCGGATGGAAATAAAATTCTACCGATGGTAATTTTCTGTGTTAGTGTATCGAAGGCTCCAAATCTTGTTTTAATTGCCTCAGATGGGTGTTTATCACAAATGTCCCTTTTTGAAGCTGGTTGAAAAACAATACCCCAAGTACTAAGTGCTTACCAAGTTACCAACTAATATTATACTTTAAATCTAAGGACGTCTTTAAGAACTTTGAATGAAACAGCATTCCAATTTGACATTGGTTGATAAATAATAAATATTACTGTTACTTTATTATTCTTAGGTACTTTCTTTACTCCTCACTGGACCAAAGTCAAGGTTACATTCATGAATCATCAGTTATTCATTCCTCCCACAGACAATTTATAGTCAGTAGCTTCGAATATTTTAGCAACCATTGCGCCACAAGTCGTCAAATATAAGCAAAATTATTATTTTTTAACTCTGTTTTTGCAAAAAAGTATTGAAAATCGTATTTATCAATTACCACGTGAAAACTAGGGGGGAGGGGGGGGGTCTTCTCATATACTACGGATTGTCACGGAGGGGGGGGAGGGGGATAAAAAGTTGGGAAAACTGGGTTACGTGGTTTTGGTATGTTCCCTTATTTGAAAATATGTTTATAAACAATGCAAGAAACAAACTTGAACATCCTAGAACCCCAGTCCAGAACATTGATCAACCCCACGCCTGAACAATGAACAGCCATGGCCCAAGAACCCCAACCTCTGCTCTGCAGGAAGCCACTAATGAGGGTAATGAGCTGGAATCAATTACCGTTACTACGTCACTACGGCAAACCATATACGTCATATTGCATGACGTTATCCACATCGGCAACGAACTGGCAATATTTGCATAACATACTGTATCTACAAATATAATTAAGACAAGGTAATTTCACCTTTAATCGATAAATTCAGTCTATGTTGTAATTACTGAAACCATCAAAGTATGGAATACCCTACTTTATTTTGGTATAATAGTATTTTTTGTATTTTATTTATTATTAAACTATTGGAAACATTCAAACATACAGGTAGATCATATGTACTTATTAATAAATTTTCTAAAGTTCAACTGTAATTGTTAACTTACTGTTTTATTTTATGAAAATCTTAAAAACTGTTGTTAGACTTTTTGTAAAGTTAATAATATTCTTGAATGAATCCTGTCAAAGATTTCGTTTTTACAAGATTTGGTAGAAATGAAATATGAATTGTCACATCTAAAAGTCGATTATTCGTGCGACTACCTTTCCCCGAACTACCTACTTATAGTCATACACAGAATTGAGTCACCTCATATTCAAACACTTGTACAAATAATTTCTAATAAAGACAATGGGAATTTTATTGAACAAGGAATGTTTTAAATTTTATATGAAATCAGCTGTTTGGGTGTCATTAGCAAAGTGGAATAAATAAACAAGGAACACAGTAACATTAGATACATGTCTCCATGATTACTCTCATGTAGATACAGATTGCAGATCATGTACACATAAGTATTAGGATGCAACCTTAAATTAAAAATTAATAAAAAAATATGAATGATAAAAAAACTTTTTAAAAATAAGCTTTTAATGTGACGTTGTACTCGTATTAGTTTTCGTGTTCTCTTCAGCAAGCCCTCAGCATTTGACCCATACTGTGGTAGTGCAGAAAAATAACTAGTCGGCCAACTTGGAATTAGAATGACGTCACATACTAAGCATGCATTGTCATCGAAAAGATAACTCATTTAAAATTCAGTTGCAATATTCCACCCGGACAAACATACATTGTAAGTTAAATAAAATCTTCACGCTACACACTCATAAGCGTCATAGCCCCACACTAGGATGCCCTAAGTCGTGGGTGCCATAGACAATACACAAAGAAAAGAACACACACACCCAGACGGAGAACAGAAATTTTAACTCATCATTTTTTTGGCGTCGCTGTATGTCCGGAATGGTAATCATTGCGTCACAAGGGTCGTCAAATAATTTGTTTATAATATGGGGTTGCAAGGAGGTGCACTGCACTTTGTTGTTACTCAATCCACTTCCTTTATTTACTATACATAATGTACTACCTGTATGTATCTAGAATAGAATAGAATACTCTTTATTGTACACACCAAATAAGTTACTACATTAGAACTTAATATAAACACCACTTCTTCTATCTACGACTACTTCTCTATCTCTTCTTCTTCTATCTTCTTCTTGTATCTACGACTTAGGTTGAAACAAAAAACATTAATTATGGCACTTGGCACACCTGTTAATCTTAATATATATAAATTACGTGTCACGTTGTTTGTCCGCAATGGACTCCTAAACTAGTTAACTGATTTTAATCTTTGCACACCGTGTGCAGTTTGATCCAACTTGAAAGATAATGATAGCTTACATCTCAATTTATGGTCGCGATATAATACATAATTTCTGCGGGCAAAAGCTAGTGTTATATAATAATAAATACTTACATATTGTACAACACCCTAGGTTCTTAACTTAATCGCTATAGACTTACAAATTGGCCAATCGCGCTACAAGTTATAAGCGTCGTAATTGCTGCACGTAAATGCTACACTACCTCAATTTCCACTTAATTGCTATTGTTTAATACAAGCAATGTAATTAATAGTAATACTGCGAAATGACTTCTATAGCATAGCTAGGTAAGCTAGGATATTAATGTCTTTATTGTTTGTTTCTTTTGCATTATCTTGGGTTCCGTTGGGAGCCGAGAACTCTCGCGGCTGGGGCAGATATTTATGTGACAGATAAATATTTGTTCTTGAGTCTATGGGTTTTATATAATAGTGTCTTATTTGTAGCCCGCGACAAGGTAAATCGTACTGCTGGATGAGTGTGCAATGCAAAGTGTGCAAAAGCGTTTATGTATAATTATTATCGTTAAATATGATAATCATTTAAGTTGTTTATGCTGCGAATGATATAAATAAGAGTAATTTACCAATATAACTCTGTCTCTAATTATACTGGTAGCTCCATAACGCGGGCACTTAGTGCGCTGCTCTCGTAAACCTGTCTCCGAGAGGACATTTCTCAAAACGTAACGGACTCACTGCTTCCTTTTAGTTTTATTTTTAACTTTTGTATATTTTTAATGTGTTATTCATGTTAGGAATTTAATTAATAAATGGAGACATAAGTTGTTACCTTTTTAAGGTTCCGAAATAAAATCGGAACCCTTATAGTTTCGTCATGTCCGTCCGTTCGTCTGTCTGTCCGAAGCAAAGCGCCGAGATCCTTAGTGCTAGAAAGATGTAATTTGGCATGATAATACATATTTATTAAAACTGCAGAATCGTAGAATAAAATATTGAAAAATATTTTTTTCAAGAAGATGCTCATATTTCAACGTTTAATGCAGAAGAAACGCTAGTTTGCAATAAAATAAAATATTTTTAGTGTCAAAATCAATGTGAAGTAACCTTACCCTAAATTTTTGATCGTAGATCAGGAAGTCAAAGTTTGATTTAGCAAGACTGGACTCAGACAACATTGACTGACACTTTGTTATCACGGAAAAATTACAAAGTCATAGTACGATTTATATACCTATCATTACATAGGAGCAAAGTGATAACATATAGGTTTGGTTTTTAGGTACGCATGCACATGTACATATTACAGTATGTGAATTAAATGTGAAAACAAATGTAATTAGTCGTATGTACAGAGCTTTCAAGAGTGTAAACTTTGCTTTGTGGAGTTGTGGAATGCAAGTAATGGCTTGTTTACACCGCGCTAGTTGCATACCGGAGAGTCGCCTGTCTTATATTATGTAAGTGCAAGGAAGCAACTGGTTGATATTTGTTTCGATTTAAATTTTTCTGGGTAATTTATCCGTAAATTAAATTCATAGACATGGGAGTGAAGTAAACTGTTATTTATTTAAGATCTTTTGTGAATCTTAATAAGATAATTAAAATAATTAAACCGAAGTCTTGATTTAAATCTTTCGTCTTTTTTGTAATTTACAATTTAAACAACGCAGCGAAATGTAATTGTAGGCGTATTGGCCAGTATTTATTAAAATATACAAGAAAAAAGTGTGCGTGTGAAACTTCATTGTGTGAAACTTCGTGAAGTTTATCTTTTAATTTACGTTAAAATAGGTATTATAAATTAGAAAAAAAAAACGGTTTTCATCACCATTTTACTGACACATACAATCAATAGCGAGGTACGACAACCAACTTAAGACATACTTCTATGCCCAGTTTTTAATGAACTGACATCCTAGCTAGCACAGTATAAACAACTATTTAACGTGAAGATAAATAAACACAGGAACAGTCCGAACCGTGGTATTCCCGGTGTGGGAACTGGGTATAATGGACAGGCTGATTAGACGGGCGCCGGCCACTCTGCTCGCTCCATTCCGCCCGTCTGTGTTGACAAAGGCGGCTTTCTCTGTGGACTGTGCTACAGATATTATAATTTCGAGAGTTTAAGTGAATCTTCAACGGCCTCGGTAGGAAATTGTACTGTAAAAAGTCCCACTTTCTCGAAGACCACAAATTGAATTCGGATTTGGATAGCTAGAAATATAGTATCAAAGTGCAATGACATGCAAACTTTTATCTTAGAAAATTGACCCTAATGCTTTCTAGTGTTTCATAGTCAGCTAGGGACCCTCCAACTAATCGTTTTCCCACGGCTTAGCTCAGATTTTTAATGCTAGAAAGTTTAATTTGGCATGGTAGGTAAACATTTCAGTTTTGGGAGTTCGAACTCTAAACCTCGTTTAGGTATGCAAATCATATTGTTATTATGCTTTAATCTGACATTAGATAAGAGTTTTTCAAAACAATTTATAAAGAATACACAAAGTATTAAGGCGCTATTAATTGGAGGGTGTTAAAAAATACATTCTACGATCAACACGTCCTTTACTCAACCTAGCATGAACACATCATTATTGCAATACATAAATGAAGCCAGAATAAACGAGGCAGAGAGATCTAAAAACGAGCCAGGTTAGTGCAAACCGCCGTTAAAGCCTAGCAAAACGAATAGAACGAGTTTCAAAGAGCTTCAAGTGAGGGTGGCGGACTGGCAGTACGTGGGGTCTGCGCGCCTGGTAGCCATTAGTCCGTTGATTACCGCGTAATTAGCGCCGCCTAAATGAACCTATTTCACTCCGCTGCTCCCCTGGTATGGCGATCTTAATCAGCCCACGCCGACATTTGTTAATAGATTCCTCTGAGTTAGTTTAATTAAACGGATTAATTGAATATTTGGCCGTACACTAAATGGTCAATAAGGGGCGCGTCTCGCTTAAAAACCCTTCGTTAATTGTCTGAGTCATAATTGGTTGTCCAAATATTTGTGCTTCTATTGGACTGTTATTTGAGGCTAATGAACTCGAGGTCATGCAGAATTAAACCAAGTAGGATTTAGTATTTTTTTATATTAAGCATACACGCTATTTCAATATCGTTTCTAAGTTGGTATTTGGTAACCATTGTTTTTAAAGTTTACTTGGCTGTCTAGTGGCACTCAACTTTTATTTTTAGATAATCGGATTCTATTTTAGCTTTGAATGACCCAACCTCTTAGGACAAATAAAATAATATTCAATCCAACAAGTTACACCATCAGTAACAAGCTATCATATTATTGACTAAAATATAACGATAACTAACGTTTTATTACTAATTAAAGATTGCAATGTCCACAGCCACACCAATGCCCACGGCAACGACCGCGCCCGGTCATTACCACAATGGACAAATCGGAACGAACGCACACAAACAAACCAAAACTCTAATTTAACTTTTCCGTGAGCACGGTCGCTCGTATTAACCATTTAAAAGGGAAAACCACCCTTAAATAATAAAACCGAAACGCCTCCAACAATTTCCTTTAAGGAAAGCTCCCTGAACCCCTCTGCCTCTGCTTTTAAATACTTTGGCCAACCCCCTGTCACTTGCAAACTTGATTTTTGTAGACTTTTTTTATAATTCAATTAGCAAGTTTGTTTCAGAAAAATGTTTTATAAATTTTGTACAAGTCGAATGTTCCAGCCATCTCTTTTATAAAGTTAATTATCTGGAATTGTAAATCATCTGCTTGTTTCAGCAGAAATATACCTATCTGGGTTTATAAGCTCTATTATTTTTATGAGCACTTCGACACAAACAAATGCGTATAAAAAAAAAGCAAAAGCAAAGCAACAACCCATAACTGTCCCACTGCTGGGCTCGGGGTCTCCTCTCACAATGTGAGGGGTACAGGCCATAGTCTACCACGCTGGCCAAGTGCGGATTGGTAGACTTCACACACCTTTGAGAACATTATGGAGAACTCTCAGGTGTGCAGGTTTCCTCACGATGTTTTCCTTCACCGAAGCAAGTGATAATTAACTTGTAATACGCACATAATATTTGAAAACTAGAGGTGCGTGCCAGGATTTGAACCCGGGCCCCCGCGTTCGGGAGACCAACGTTCTAACGCGTATATTGTATTATTTTAAAAATTTAGACAATTCTAACCCATGAACTGTAATTGCTGCTTCTACTCTTATCGAAGGAAGGTACATAATAGAAAAAATAACACAGTTAAGAAAATGAAGCACAATTTGCCGGCTTTTACCTCTAATACAGCGATCTTTTCCAGGCAATAATTCTAAGCAATAATAGTTTTAGTTTATCTATAATTTATATTTCGTTTTGTTTCTTTTATAAGCTTTGATGAGATAAAACGAAATGTCTAAGAATTACTTGTTATAGTTCTACTATGAATGAATTCAGATATATGTATGTACTTACTTTATTAACCTATTAATCTTATGTTCAATAAACCGCTCTCAACTAGAACAATATGATCGTATACTTCGCTCCGGCCATTGTATGTACGTGACCGGTATTACTTTATTGCGTAATTACCCATCGTTGCTTGCTGTGAAAAGCAAACAACCGTAATAAAATCGTTGAAGCCCAAATAAATAGGCGACAGAACAAAGGGATTTTATACGTACACGGAGACAAATAACTACCGAAATTTACGGCCACCGTTTAAAGATATAAGTGTCCATTATGCTCTGTTGACAATTTGATTCATCTTTCTCGTTGTCAGTTCAGTCTGTAATAACTCGTCCCATAGACGTATGAGGGTAAAGAGATGAAGGATAGAATAATGATTGTGTTACAAATTGCTATCTCTTTCTCTTATTCATAACTGCCTAAAAAGTGTAGTTTTAATTGAAATAATAATAATTCATAATAATTAATGAGTATGTAATGAAACTACGAATGAAAACAAAATATTGGTTTTTAATTTTGCCGTATACCAATAAAATCTTTTTCACGTTTGCAATTGTAAAAAATATCACAACTTGGACAAATAGTGAAATGTAGACGTTTTTCTAATATCTACTGCAGAGATATTTGCATTCACGTTTCACGCTCAACTACATATTATTATTCCATGCTCTATCTCTTAATACTCGTTCATCTAAGCGAGTTATTACAGCAGATTTTAATACTGCAATTTTTACCCATGCGGTCTATACTTCATGTCTGTACACTCGTAGATCTAAAACTTTATTTTATGCTAATAGCTTATAGAGAAATGCTTTATGTGTTCATTGTTTCGTGGAACAATAAAATAAGGTCTGAGAGTTATTGAGACAGCGTGGTAGCGTCATAGCGTGGCAGCCAAGCAGATCTATCAATTCCAAATATAGTTTTTATTGTTTCATGAAACCATTACGTTCGATGTCGTTTGTCGTATGATTGATTGATTACTCTTTAAGGTTGCTTATACTATTCCGACTTTAATTTTCTTACATATTTTGAAAAGTTAATCTAATTGTTACTGTGTGTCTATTTTTCAATGATTTTCTAATCCAATGAGATTCTAATTTCCTAGTTTGAATTACAAAATTATTTTTGGTAAAGTAGATGCACAGTTTGAATGAATGATTGATTTGAGAATCTCACATACATATACATACCTCACAATTTACTATAACTTGGCATGCGATATAATATTTTGTGGTAGAACTTATTATAGATTTAATATTTATTCGTAGCTTAAGTAGTGTAGTTAATACCAGGTTACATTTAGCAATATGTAGTGAATGTGTAACAAGTGTTAATTAACAAGTTATTAATAGTAGGTTATCCGTTAGCTGTTTTGAAATAGTACAAAATTGTACATACACATTTCGTTTTAAAACATCTGGCAACATAATTTACATATGTATTTTGTTTTGTAAGTAGGTACACAACTCACTATTGTTTTTCTTTCCGATTCACCAATCGGACAGGGTTTGAGAGTCCGAGACCCTTATTTTTTATTATAATACAATTGTTCGACATGCGACAGAAAACACACATCAAGCAAATATGATTAGGTTGGCGAAGGACAAAGAAATGTAATATAAATTCATGACAAAACATGGAGTAATTCGTCGAAAAAATGTTTTAAAAGAAAAAGCGTGGTAGAGAGGGTGAAATTGATTAATTAAATTTGCATAAGTTAGCACGCCAGCGCGATAAGCCGGGGTGGTTTAGCGTGGCGGCCGTTTCTAAATGCGACTGAAGTCACGTTCGGCGCCCCCCGCTCGCGCCCGCAGCGCCCCATATGCAAATGAGGGCTCCCTGACAAATTGGATCAGAGTATGGCGCTTCTCTCCAATAACTTGGCTGCATCAATTTTACATCTAGTCCTCCTATTGTCTGTTCACTTTAGAACTGATAAAGTGGCCAACGGCTTCTTGTTATGGTAAATTATTAATACCTATTGTGTTGTTTAATACCCACATACCTAGGTCATACCACAAGAGGCACACTACTCAGTGCACATACCAACTTCAAGAAAAAAATATTAAAGAAACAAACCAAAAAAAATCAAGGATACTTAGTCTTATAATACGTATATTTAGGTTTATTTAATGATTAATCGTACGACCTGGAAGTTGAAGTTCTATCATAATTATGTGAGGTGTTTCGATCGAAGAGATTAGATTCGAACTCATTGTCATCGAAATCATGATGAATATTGAAATCATGTTTTATATTGTGATTCAGTTTGTGGTTTTTTACACACCTAAATAAGGAGTCCTTACGTAAAAAGAAAAAACTTTTGCTAAATATTTAGATACTCCTCCGCAAATAATACCCACCACAACCATATCAAGATTAAAAATACCATCGCGCAGACATTTAAAATTAAATATAGGCAGGCTAGCTCCCCTATACGTCTGGCATCCCCATAAATAAATACTTTACGGCGTTCCATTCTCGCTTTGAAACTAATTCCCCCTTGTCTGAAAGCACTCCCTCTGTATCGTCTGCGTAAATCACGGCGAAATAGGTTTGCATGTGTTTAGTTTTTTGTTTATTGCATTAACGAAGTGCAAATAAAACATAGTGGTCGTGCAAAACGTTGATAGTGTCATTTTAATTTTACAACTCGTTGCGGTGTCGGCACATGCGGCCGCACATGTCACTCGCACCGGGCTCTCATTTCGACGCTTGAAAGGAAAAATTTACTAAGCAACATTAAGCTAACTTTACAGGAGAGTAGTTTAAAGTTGATTTTTTTTTTTACTTACAATAAGTTAATGCTTGACCACAATCCCACCTGATGGTAAGTGGAGATGTGGTCCAGGGTGGTGAGCGCACTAACTTAATAGAAGCCTATTCACTCTTTTCCTGAATTTTTAGAAAAGTCGTTGTATATGCCACAATATAGATGATAAAATAAGATTCCAAAACAGTAAGAATAACGTCGGTAGGAGGATTACAAAAAAATCCTTTTGATGCATTTTTGATGTGATTTTGTTCTAAAAATTCCATCGCGAATGCTCATCAGTCAGGGAGGAAATACTGTATGCAATGCTCAAAATCGAATCTGAAACGTTACCTTACAGGCGAATGCTCCAAGTGAGGGAGCACCAATGATGGGAGCACCTTAAAAGCGGCGCGTTCGGCGCGTACGGTGCTGACCACAGACGCTATATTATCTTTATTTGTGGTGCTGACATAATTATTAATATGTGCGATCAGCTTAAATAGCCTAAGTTTTTTTCAAACAAACATGGTACCTGATTTTTACGCAAAAAATAAACTTTAAATTTTTTTTTTAAATTGTGAATTCATTTAACACTAAACGCAAAAAATATAATTGGCTTCTCCATAAATGATAGTTAGCTATGATAATGATAATGTCTGTAATCCACAACTAGGCTTACATACGTTGTTAACTTGCCTGATGCGATATGGGAATGCGGACCGTGGGAATGGTACATGCCACGTTCGTGCGACCATGCCTGGAGTAACTGGAATTACGTCTCTCTTAACACACACATACCCACACACGTTCCTTTTTACATTTTTTTTTCGGTTTCTTTCTTGTCTGTCAAGTTCCTAAATCAGAAAGAAGCCATTATTTCCTGAATCACGCAGTAAGCTAAGGGATCAGAGCTTTTTTATTACAACTAGCGATTTGCTCGCGTATTCCGGAAAAAAAGTACCTATCCTATATCATATTCCAGATCGTAGTCCATCTGTGTGCTTTTCTTGAAAATGCGATCAATATCAGTTTTTGTGTGAAAGAGTAACTATTGTAACATCAATAGGTACATCCTTATAAACTTTCATATTTATAATACTAAGGAACTACTAAGGAAGTAGGATGTACCACACAAAAAGGCTACAAAGTAATATCGCATGCTCAGTGGAAAAAAGCCATAAGATGATAATTGCAATTTTACAGGAGAGTAAAAAAACTGTTAAAATATCAGTAAGAAGAAGTCAAAGAAATTTACATTACGATTTCTTGCACAAAAACGTCAAGATTAATGATAAAAATTAAAAAAAAATTGAGCGTATGCAGCTTCTGTTCCTTTTTCCAATCATATTAATAACTAAAATTCAAAGTAAGACGACTTATGCTTTTTTTCCCACTGAGGGTGCGATATTTGTTTGTATTTAACCCGTTTTACACCGTTTTGAACAAGATTTTCCGTTGTTTCAGGTGTGTTAGTGGTAAACGTGACGTGGCGAGGGAAGACCTACGTGGGAACGTTGCTGGACTGCACGCGACATGACTGGGCTCCTCCGAGGTTTGTATCCATCCAACGACGTATCCATCCTACCACTTATCCAGGATTACTGGATGTTGATACCTGATTTCATTGACAGCTGATGCTTTCTGACGCTAATTATGACAGTCCACATACATAGATGTAAATGACTAGAATCGTAGGTAAAATTAGCCTAGCCAAATTAGTGAAATTAGTATTTTATTAAACAGGTATACGACCAGAAAGTAAAGCTTTGGTAATAATAATTTTTTCAGTTATTTTTCTTCATAAATTATTTATTTATTTATTTATTTATTTGAACATCAACACAATGTACAACAAAACAACATAAAGAAGGATTGCATAAGAAGAAAGGTAATTGCCATTGTAATTAAAGATGTAGACTACATGCACAGAGAGATTATAATAGTTTTAACTTTTTCTTCCTAAGTTATATCTCTTTA